>CM040121.1:536015052-536439723 GCA_022559845.1 Amorphophallus konjac
GTCCAAAGTGTGTTTGTGCTTGTGCATTCTATAACAAGAAAAAAGGTTATTGCACATATACCCTTATCATGTGCATTTTATAAAAAGATAAAAAGGATACTGTGAAAATACCCCTACCTTATCCATCTTGTAAATAGAAAAAGAAGAAAAATTATTGTGCATATATCCCTGTTTGTGAGTGGTCTTCTAAAAAAAAGAAATATTGCGCATATACCCCTACCTGTGCATTTGATAAAGAAAGAAGACAAGAAGGGATGTTGCATATATACCCCTATGGGTATTTTTCTGAAGCCCCTTTGAAGTTAATCCAAATCAATTGATGTGCCAACTTGATGACAAGTCGATCCAACAGCCGATCTTGATCACAAGTCAATCCAATGGCCGATCTTGATCATAAGCCGATCCAACAACCAGATCTTGATCATAAGCCGATCCAATGGCCGATTGTGATCATAAGTCGATCCAACGGCTGATCTTGATCATAAGCCGATCCGACGACCGATATTGATCATAAGCTGATCCGACGACTCAATCGTGATCTTATGCTGGCCCAACGGCCAATCATGGTCACACTTCAATACAATGAACAGATTGTGATCATATTGACGATCCAGCGGTTAATTGTGATAATATGTCGATCCAACTGTCGGATCTTAACTAAGAACAAATCTAACGGTCTGATCTTGACTTATAGCAAATCCAATAGCCCAATCTTGACCAAAAACAAACTCAACGGTCAGATCGAGACCAAGAACCAATCCAATGGTCTGATCTTAACCAAAAGTAAATTCAATGGTTGGATCGAGACCAAAAATAAATCCAGTGGTCTCATTAAGACTAGAAACAAATCCAATGGTCCGATCGAGACCAAAAACAAATTCAACAGTCGCACTGAGATCATGAACAAATCCAACAATCCGATCGTGACCAGAAGCAAATTCAACGGTCCTACTGAGACCAAGAACAAATCCAACGGTCGAATCGTGACCAAAAGCAAATTCAATGATCCGATTGAGATCAGATTCAAATCCAACGGTCAAATTGAGGTCTAGAACAAATCCAACAGTCTGATGGAGACTAAAGACAAATCCAATGGTCTAATCAAGACCAAATTCAAATCAAACAGTCAAATCATGGCCATAAATAAATCCAACGATCTGATCATAGCCTGGAAGCAAAGTACATGGTCCGATCGTGAACAGAAGCAAATATGATGGTTCGATAATGGACGAGAAGCAAATTCAAACAGTCCAATCACGATTATATGTAAACTCAAGGGTTCGATTACATAATCGAGACCCGATTGAGACCAGATTCAAATCCAACGGTCCGATCGAGACTAAAAATAAATCCAACAGTCCGATCGATACCAGCTTCAAATCCAACAGTCAAATCATGTCCAAAAGTAAATCCAACAGTCTGATCATGGCCCGAAAGCAAATATGATGGTCCGATCGTGGACAGAAGCAAATCCGATGGTCCAATCGTGGGCGGGAAGCAAATTCAAACAGTCTGATTGCGGTTATATGTAAACGCAAGAGTGCGATTACATAATCAGAACTAAATGTATAGGTCTCAAAAGACCGATTTTAACTCATATTACATATATTCACGAAATATTAAAAAATCTTCAAATTTTCTGCAAGAGTATGTATCTCTAATGGGCGATCATTAAGATCATGACCAAGACAAAACCCTCTATCACAACGGATATTGCTAGATAATTTAAAGGTTTTATTTGACAGTTAATCAAAGGTGTTCGAAATTTAATCCGATGTAAATCAACACTAACTACGATTGGTGGAGAAAGGTCCAACACCCGAATCCTAATCGTTTGATAAACCCAAAAATGTGAAATTAATGATGCAAATAAACATGTTGATGATGATACTTCTAATTTATTAATTCATCAATGTCGCCATCATTATTAAAATTTTGTGGTCAAACAATGGCATAATTGATTTCATAGGAACACCTAAAATCTAACTTTTTCTGTTAATTCTCTAGTAGGTTCCAAAATTGTTTTCATTTATCAACTCCTTTAGATGGAATACTAAATCATCATTAATGTGGATCACTCTATCCCCTTGACCGAGTATCAACTTCCAAGGTGAAAAAAGAAAGAATAAAGACTTATAACATTTTTACATTCATAAAACCAAAATTTTGAGCATGCACAAAGAGCTCAATTCTGAGTTTCATACATAACAATTATGAGTGTCTTGACATTAATTCATGACAGCAGTCGATCAATGGAACAATAAGGAGAAGATTGGCAAGAGTCAAAAGTCTCCTAAGGCAACAGAAAAGAAATCAAAGAAAAAGAAAGAGCAAACCCCCCCACACTCTACCTCCCAGGGAAAAAAGAACATCCGGTGAATGGATCAGCTTCTGCTGAGGGATGGACAAGGGTTTGGAGATCAGCCCTTCAAAATCTTTAAAGTGCCCCTCCCTCTTAATCTTTTTAAAATGAAAGAAAAAAAGCAGAGAAGCAACATGTTATCTTGCTGCCAACCAAACACACTTAAGAGCTATTTGAACCCACAATAACATAAGATTATCGTCATTCTAGCACAACTCAACGCTCTTTTCTACTTTTTATGGGTTATTTGATGTTTGACCGTTCTTATCCGTGGACCAAATATAAACATCACAAGAATTAACATCCATTTCTATTTAAATAATGCAACAATAGGATGGAGAGAAAGAATTGCAATTCAAAAGGTTCAACAATTCATTATGTTATATTATCAGCAGCCAAGTGGTGCAAAATAATTGCAGAAGACACTAGTTCAATGCAGCAAATTTTATTCAATAGACATGGAAAACACATTACAGAAAGAGGAAAAAACTTCAAATTGAATCAATTTACTCACCTTCCAAGTACCATTATATCCATATTGAGCCAATTCTTTCTCTAAATCCTGGAATTTGTCAACCTCCTGCCAGAAATCCAAATCAAAACTGAAGCAAAAATCTACCCACATTCCCACAGAAAAAAAAGTAATTGAAGCAAAAATGTTGAGAAGATTTAACATGTGAGATGAGTGCGAAATAAAAACAAATTGTACAAGAAATAGTGGGCACAGCCATAAAAAGATTCATAGATATTTTTACATATTAGTTCCTGATCTTACTAACTCTGCCATGGCCGGTCCCAAGCCCGGATGAGAAAGGAGGAGGGTTTGCGTTAGGTTGACAGCCAGCAGTAAAATTTTGTCATATCTCCCACATGAATTCTGATCTAAATACATTTTGTGCTAATGCAAGGGCGTCCCCCGGAAGCGACGCGTTACATCGGAACCCGGATGGAATGATAAGTGAGCAAGGGCTAGCTAGGGCGTTCCCCGTAAGCGACGTGCCGCAATGGCGCCCGATTGCGGTGTCAAATAGGCAAGGGTTCCTATATGAGGTTGGATGTTCACAGGTAAAGAAGCTAGTCCAAAAACATAGGATCCGTCTAGCTACTTGGAATATAGAAACTTTAACGGGTAACGGTTTAGAATTGGTTAAGATAATGAAGGACAGGAGGATTAGCATAGCTTGCCTACAAGAAACTAGGTGGAAAGGACATAAAGCTAAAGATATTGATGGATATAAAATTTGGTATACGGGTAATAATAACTCTAGAAATGGTGTTGCTATAATAATAGATAAAAACTTAAAAGATAGAGTTGTAGAAGTTAATAGATTGGGGGATAGATTGATGTTAATTAAACTTATCTTAGGTGAGGATATTTTGAATATAATTAGTGCATATGCACCTCAAGTAGGATTAAAAGAGAGCATTAAAAAGTAATTTTGGGAAGCTATTGATAGTTTGATCCAAAATATCCCTAGTGAAGAGAGAATCTTTATTGGAGGGGATCTTAATGGTCATGTGAGTAAAGATAATAAAGGTTATGAGAGGATTCATGGAGGGCTTGATTTTGGCAACCGAAATGATACGGGTTATACTATTCTTGATTTTGCTATGGCCTATGATCTAGTAATTACTAATACCTTCTTTAAGAAGAGGGATGAACACTTAATAACTTACAAGAGTGGAACACATATAAGTCAAATTGACTATTTTCTTATTAGGAAGGTCGATAGAGTTTTATGCAAAGATTGCAAAGTTATTCCTGGTGAGAGTCTAACCCCTCAACATAGGTTGTTAGTAATGGATGTCTTTATCCCTAAATTCAAAAGCAAGATCATTATAAATAATTGTTCTAAGATTAAATGGTAGAATTTAAAAAGTAAAAACTTAGAAACATTTAAAAATCATCTATTAAAAGAAAATATTTAGAATTTAGAACAAGAAACTAATGTAATGTGGAATAATGTTACAAATTATATAACGAGTGTAGCAAAACAACTCTTAGGCGAATCTAAAGATAAAAAAAATTTAGAAAAAGAGACTTGATGGTAGAGTGAGGAAATCCAAAATACCATTAGAATAAAAAAGAAGTGCTTTAAAGTTTGGCAAACTAACAAAAATAATCAAACTCTAGAAGCTTATAAAATTGCTAAAAAGAGGGCTAAGAAAATAGTTAGCGAAGCTAAATCAAAGGCTTTTGAAAATTTATATAATAAATTAGGAACCCGAGAGGGTGAAAAGAACATATATAAACTTGCTAAATTAAGAGAAAGGAAAACTAGAGATTTAGATCATGTTCGTTGCATTAAAGGTGAAGATCAAAGGGTTTTAGCTAAAGATCTTGAGATTAAAGAGAGGTGGCATAGTTATTTTCAGAAGTTACTTAATGGAGATTGTGTCAATGATTTTTCTTTAGAAGATACCCAAGAGTCCACAATATTTGATAAATATTAATAGTTCAGGTGTATTAAGATGTCAGAAGTGGAGGATGCTTTAAGGAAAATGAAAGTGGGCAAGACCTTAGGACCAGATGGCATACCTATTGAAGTATGGAAAAGCCTAAGAGACATTGGTATTCAGTGGCTAACTAAGCTTTTTAATAAAATTTTAAAGGAACGGAGAATGCCAGAAGTTTGGAGGAAAAGTGTTGTAGTTCCTTTTTGTAAAAACAAAAGAGATATTCAAAGCTGCAATAATTATCGTGGAATTAAGCTTATGAGTCATACTATGAAACTTTGGGAAAGAGTAATCGAAAAACGCCTCCGATATATGACTACTGTATCGGAAAATCAGTTTAGTTTTATGCCGAATAGATCTACTACCTAAGCTATTTTCTTACTACGGCAGCTAATGGAGAAGCATAGAGAGATGAGAAAAGATTTGTATATGATTTTTCTTGATTTAGAGAAGGCGTATGATCGAGTACCGAGATATTTAATTTGGTGGACATTAAGAAATAAAGGAATCACTCAATGATATGTTGATTTGATTAAAGATATGTACGACGGTGCTATTATTAGTGTTCGAACTATTGCTGGAGAGACTGGTGAATTTTCAGTTTCTATAGGTTTGCATCAAGGTTGTGCACTAAGTCCGTATCTCTTTACCTTAGTTATGGATGAAGTAACAAAACAATTGCATGAGAATATCCCTTGGTGTATGTTATTTGCAGATGATATTGTCTTAATTGATGAGAGTATTGATACTTTAAATGCTAAGTTAGAGCGTTGGAGAGATGCCTTGGAGTCTAAAGGTTTTAAAATTAGTAGGAGTAAGTCAGAATTTATGCATTGTAATTTTAGTAATGGGAGAGTGATACAGGAAGACAAAGTTTTAATTGATGGGCATAACATTCCGAAGAGTAGTAGCTTTCGATACTTAAGGTCTATTATACAAGAGAATTGGGAGATTTATGACGACGTTACACATAGGATTAAGGCATGCTGGTTAAGATGGAGAAGCGCGTCAGGAGTCCTCTGTGAAATTGTTACACATAGGATTAAGGCATGCTGATAGCTATTTTCTGATGTTACAGGATATATGCCTCTTACTTGACAGTGAATTAAGTCTGCCTGTTCATTAACATATAAGTGAAAACTCATTGATGTGTTCACATTATCATATCTAATTATTGTCTATTTTGAAATTGCTTGTATAAGGCCTCTCTTCATTCACAATTTTGATATTGCCGCATGGTGTTTATGCCAATTTAACTCATATAGGCAGCCAGCTGATAGCTATTTTCTGATGTTACAGGATATATGTCTCTTAATTGACAGTGAATTAAGTCTGCATGTTCATTAACATATAAGTGAAAACTCATTGATGTGTTCACATTATCATATCTAATTATTGTCTATTTTGAAATTGCTTGTATAAAGCCTCTCTCCATTCACAATTTTGATATTGCCGCATGGTGTTTATGCCAATTTAACTCATATAGGCAGCCAGCTGATAGCTATATTCTGATGTTATAGGGTATATGCCTTTTAATTGACAGTGAATTAAGTCTGCCTGTTCATTAACATATAAGTGTAAACTCATTGATGTGTTCACATTATCATATCTAATTATTGTCTATTTTTGTGTGTCAATGGGTAATTAACCAGCTTGAAGAGGAAGAGGAGATTAACTATGTCTACCTCTGGTAAGTACCATCAACTCTGCATGGTATAAGTGTTATTTCATACTTGTTGTTCTGCAATTAATTCATGTAAAATATCCACCCTTCTCTATAACTAAATTACTTTATATGATTTATTTACTAATATTAGGAGCAATTCCAAACGAGTCTGGAACCACTAGAGTTAAGGCCCGTGTGCAGAATTGGACTACGGCTCAGGATAGGGTTCTCCTTCAATTATTGATCGAGCAATATGATAAGAATAATTACTCTTCTGGTATGTTCAAGCCTCATTGTTGGGCTGAGATAGTCCCGATGTTTAATCGATCGTGTAACCTGAACTACGACCGGCACCAATTAAACAACCGTTGGAAGACAATTAGAAAGATTTATGGTATTGTTGATGAGTTGCGGAATAAATCTGAATGGGGGTGGGACAGTGTGAACAATGTGCCTGTTCCCGGATATGAAGGGGCTTGGGATGAAATAATTCAGGTATTTTATGACTTACGCGGTTAATTATCCAGTTTACATTCCTCAGCTAAAGTAATTTTCTAATAGTGACATCTGGTCACCCTATTTTTTTTCAGACTCGATCGGAGTTTAGGTTAATTAGAGGAAAACCATTTCTCTTCCTGCGTGAGATGGACTATCTCTGTGGGAAAAGTTGTGCAAGGGGGTTGGACGCCGATGCCTCACAGCCCCGACAAGTAATGCAACCTATGGAAGTGCATGCAAATGATTTTTTGAGTGCTTTAGGTGGTGCAATAGATGTTGGTGGACTTGATAACATTACTGACACTATGAATGTGTCTCAATACGCACAACCTTCAAGACCTGCATTTAACACACCTCCTATAAGTAGGGATGTGGAGGAAGAAGGAACTTCTACACCGGCCAAGAACACACATAGCTCTGGTAAGAAGACTCGTCAAAAGAAGCTTGGAGATGAGGCATTAAACAATTTTGCTGGGGCTATGCACAATAGGAGCGAGTTGGTGAGGCTCTTACGAGGTGACCGTACATCTTCCCTCCACATGGCCGATGACACCCCTTCCATGCGAGCATGCATCAAAATACTGAAAGCAGATCCAAGCCTTGATCGAACCATGTATCTCAGAGCAACAGATTTATTCAAGGATCCAATAAATAGGAAATTATTTCTGGAGCTGCCCGAAGAAGACAGGATTGACTGGGTGTTAGTTCACATGATGTAAACGTCTGTCATGCACTTCTGCATTTTGGTTTAATCCCCGAGCCCACCTTATCATGCGTTGTAATTTAAAACTATGTTGTTGTCCCTTCTACTTACTTATGTAGTACGTGTTGGACCTTATCATGCGTTGTAATTTGAACTTACTTGCTGCCCCGTCTAATTGCTTATCACATGGAGTGGACCTTATCATCCAATTTGGTACCCTAATATCATAATCGCATCTATTGTCTTTCATAATCTCTTACGTGCAGGCAATTGAAGTTTGGAAAATGGGAAGATACCAATGCTATGTAGTGTGGGTTGGGCGAGAACCCGGTATTTATTACAGCTGGCCTGAATGTTTTGCCCAGGTCAATGGATATCATGGGACTCGTTACAAGGGTTTTCACTCACTAGAGGATGCACACAAGGCTATAAATGGGTTTGACAACAGCGGGCATACACATATTATTGATCAGTCCCAAGTCATTTCAAGGCGCATGTCTGCGTCTTCTGCAAATCCCATGTCACCTAATCGTGCAATGAACCAGTCACTGCTAGAACAGAGGACACAAATGTACACCGTGTCTTGTACTGTTGTCGTCCTATTGAGTATTCTAGTAGTGTTGCTCTTGTGTATTTTAGTTACTCTCCTAGTTGTGTTATTTAAGGTGGGGACTACGTAGGCTAAACTCCTTCACAAGTCCCAATGTTTTCAGCATTTATGTACTAATGTTATATGTATTTGCGGTTACTAAAGTATGTACCAGCCATTTTATTAATGGATAATGACTTCATCAACAAATCGTGTTGCAATGGTGATGGAAATGCTTGGCCACTTGTGTAGATCTTGATCGCATTCTACTGGACTTTCTCACGAAACATGATGAGATGATCAACAGCGTTGAGGAGGCCATTCTTCAACAAGTGGACCATGATGAATTGCCGCCACCTATTCGTCGACGTATGCATTCATCAGTCCACGCGGGTCAAATGTGGGTGACAAATATTGTCAATGGACATGAGCAGAGGTGTTACAAGATGTTCAGGATGCATCCAACTATGTTTACAAGATTGACTGACATCTTGGTAGGCCGTGGTTTATTAAAGGATTCAAGATATGTATCTGCTGCTGAACAGTTGGCTATGTTCTTATATGCCACTGGTCATGGGGTGTCTAGTGGTGCCTTATGTGAGCACTTTCAACATTCTTCTCAAACAATCAGTACATATGTAAATAAAGTCATCGGTGCCATCTACGAATTGAGGGATGAATATATTGAACTACCCACACCTACACAAGCTCACGAATGTCATCCCTACATTCGTGGCAAAGAACGCTTCTATCCATATTTTAAGGTGAGATCTTTTGACCTACTCATTCATCCCCAGTACATTGGTAACTTGAACTTACCAACACAATTTTTTTTTTAGGACGCCATTGGTGCCATAGACGGCACACACATTCATGCAAACGTACCAATTTCAGAGCATGACCGGTTCCGCAACCGTAAGCAATGCATTACACAAAATGTAATGGCGGCTGTATCATTTGATATGCTTTTCCAGTATGTGTGTGTTGGTTGGGAAGGATCGGCTGCTGACATGAGGGTGCTAAAGTGGGCTTTAGATGAAGGGGGTTTCTCTTCACCGCCAGGGAAGTATTATTTAGTGGATTCTGGATATGAAAATTCTTCGTCTTTCTTGGCACCGTATAGGGGGGTGAAGTATCATCTGGCACAATTCCGTGGGCGTGCGCATGTGCCTTATGAAAACAAGAAGGAAAAATTCAATCATCGTCATGCACAATTGAGGAACGTGGTGGAGCGCACATTTGGGGTATTGAAGATGTGTTTCCATATTTTGCGTGAGGGCAACATGTACCCTTGGCCGACACAGATCAAGATAGTCCTTGCATGTTGTGTGGTGCAGAACTTCATACGTCGTGAACAAGGGTATGATTGGTACTTCAATCGGGTTGGTGACGAAGATGTGCAAGGGGATGATATTGATGATCAGGAAGTTCCCACTGTATCATCCATAGGCCAGCAACAGGTTGCTGCAGGAGAGCACCTTAGGAATGACATTGCTAATATGCTTTGGGGGTCGGCATGAGATTTAGTATGTAGGATGACTTTACTTTCCGCCAACCTGAACATTGGGAACATTTACTTTTGTTATGTTATTTCTTGCTTTGTACTGGAACAATTTCCCGGTTGAAATGTAGTTTGTTTATCTAGTAGGTTTAACATGGTGCATTATAGTGGAGGATGTTTAATTAGTACTTGACTTTCATTTACATTTCAACCGTTCTTTGTGTATCCTTTTTTTGCAGGCCAAACCCTCCCAACCCTAGCTTCTCATGCAGTTGGGTAGTTGGATGGGAAGAGGGCTTAAAGGGCAATGATGAGTAAATAATGCAATGAAAATGACATTGAGTTGGTGGGTGATTGATTACGTCAGCAACACGATGAATAACCTCACAGCTATGGAGGTTCCTCGGAGCACATATGCTGTGATAGGTTTGAATTGTGAGGGCTGACTTGTCTCTCAACCCCTTGCAATGCTAGGACAGTTCATGGTAGCAGGAGCGGGTAGAGGGCGTGAAGGGCAATGAACATAATTCTTGTGATGGAAAAGGCATTGTCTTAGTGGGTGATTGGTAATGTCAGCAACACAGTGAATAACTTCACACAGCTGTGGAGGTTCCTCAAAGCACATATGCTGTGATGGGTTTAAATGGTGAGAGCTGACTTGTCTCTCAACCCCTTGCAATGCTATAACTGTCCAAGTCCGAGCCTTCTCCATGTCTCTAAACCCCTTGCAATGATGTGACTGTTCATATTAGTCTGAGCCCTCTTGTGTCTTTACTTTTCGCAAAACATCTTTTACTCAGCCATATTCTTCAATTCCGTGATCAGTTGACAGTCGAATAATAGAGCACTCCTAATTTCTGCCAGAGTAATGTCCACTTACAGTGACAGTTACAGTTAAAATTACAGATGTGACTGTTCTTGACATTCTCTCACATCTGCAATGGCCAGTTACAGTGATTGTGGGACTTGCAGAGCAAATGTGGAAAATGTTGATGTTAATCTGTCGTGGCATTTAATATGATTGTCATCTGGCTTACTGCTACATCAAGGGTATGCAACAACAAGGCATTCTACTTGACTTAGATGTGAAAGAAGACTTGAATACCTACGTATGTGCAATTAAGGACTTGCTTCAAATACATAAAGACTGTGAGTACTTGAATGGGTAGAAATCTTGAATATTTTCTGATGTAAGGACCCTGATATGCTAAGAAAACTTATGGTTATGTTATATTTCAGTTGTTACTCCTTCCATACCTTCAACATTTGTAATGTGCTTGTGTCTGAAGGTGCAAGTGGTTCAGGGTGCAGGTGGTACATGGATCAGGTGTCACAATGCCAGGGATCTAATATGTTACATATTCTTGCTTGGTACCAATTGCCAGGCAGGAAGCCATTAGAGTTTTCTATTACTTTCCTCAATATGCATGTTGTTTACAGTTTCATTCACTCCCAATCTACTTGTATTTTGTGAACATGTGTAATCAATCCTTTTCACATGCTTTGATCCTCTGTACATGGCTGGATACCCAGAATATTAGATAATGCAATCTGTAGCCTGGAGATGAAACTGGCAACAGCAAGATCTTCACAAATTGTTCTTCGGCATTGGTAATTTTCCTTTCATGTTATTTGCTTAGACTCAAGCGACTCTTGCTGTGTCTGCATAACCTCCCTAAGTTGCATGTTAGTATATCTTCATGTTGCAATGGTAAAGTAATAACTGCAACCAGCACTCCAAGCTGTTTGTGCTCAAATTGGATGGGAACTTAAACATTTCATGGTATTGTTATTATCTCCCTTATCATTGTTTGGTTTGGCTCATAGTCAAATATTTCCAGGGCTTCAGATATTTGTTTCATGTATGTATGTACATTTGTTTCATAACATTATCATAGCAACTAATACATGGTTACATTTAATTGGCTACAATTTTGGGATGTTACAGGCTTAGATAATGCAAGTATTTGGGCGCTGGGTTGTGGACAAGGCTGGCTGGGTAAAATTACTTGTTCTCACTAAATCTATCACGTGGGGTGAGTAATTTTTTTTAAGCTTTCAAGCAAGCTTTATTAAGCACCCATTTAATAATGTTGTAGGCTATGTTCTTCTCAATATTACTCTGTCAGCTCTCTGCATGTTTCTGGTGAGTAAATGGCCATTTCTTTTGTTGTGGGCATGCTCATTTAAATGGACATTCCAAAATCTCTGCACTCTTTCTCCAAACTGTAACATGATGTTGGTGGAGGCTGAGGCCGCCATTTGATATATCAGGTGCTTGGAACTCTAGTATGGAGCTTTGTGTTTTTTAATTTATCATGGTTGCGCTCTTTCCCCCATGCTAGTAATTCCAGGTTGAGGGCCACATGAGAGGTAAGACACGATATTGGTTTAGCGTCTGACATTGGGGAATTTATGATATCCACTGCCCTCTCCAACTTTGGTTGTAATCAGGTATGATAAATGCAACTTCTTATTGCATCGAGGCATATTGCGTATAGAAATGGGTGTTTATAATTGTTGCGCTTTTCATTTGTTCTGATTACTTGAATTCCGATCCCACAGAATCCAAGATTTTCTATTGTGGTTATATGGTACACCCGACGGGTTGCAAATGAAGCACAGATCTGATCACTCCGTACAGTTGTTTGTGCATCTGGATGTAGAAGAGGGAATCCGAAGATGCCTTGTCCTGGACCATGCAAGAAGCTCCAGTTGTCCGTGATGTCTCATCCTGCGTCGTCCTCCTCTCATCTATTCCCGACAAGTTCCTCGGCTCGAAGACCAGAGGTTTCTACTCCAAAGGTGGTCGCAGCGACATGGGGTGCGACAAAGAGATTATACAATCTTGTGTATTCAAGTACTGCGACGTAGGGTCTGTAAAATATGGTGCACAATGAAATGGCCTGATATTTTTTATTTTATGTATATGTAATTGTGACAGTGGATTCAGCATTTGCTTGTGTAAATTTATGTCTCAATTTTAATGCAATGACTTGTTGATTATCAAAATGTTGAGTTTATGCACATTTGTTTGTTGATTGGAGATGGAAAAAATATTATTTTTTTGTGCTAGAGTGGATTTATGTGTTGAGAATGCAGAATTTTAAATGTTTATAGGCAAAAAATGAGATTCAAGTTTCATGTAATTTTGCGTCAAACGAGAAAAAAAATTTATATGTAGTGTTGTTGGGTTACGTTAAATCGTATCCGCGTTCGAGTTCAAATCCGATTTAGCCACACAAGCAATGCCTATCGTTTTATTTGAGTTGAGTTGTATAGGCATATAAATCCCTCTTAACCCATCTACAATTATTAAGAATTCTTGTCAAAGCAGATGGAACAAGGGAGGTTATTCTATGGGTAACCTGGGTTATGGTATATTATTATCAAAGCAAACATAGCTTTTCTTTGGAATAAGTAAACACTGGTTAAGATATTCTCCGTAACTTATTCCGCTATCAAAGAGGGCCTAAAGGAATATTCCTTCTTCAAGATAGAAAAAGACTTAATTACCCTAAATAAATTACAAGATCTCTCTCTCTCTCTCTCGGGGAATAGACGAGCATGAGGTTGAGTTCCTTGAAATATATCTTTCTAACACAAGTCCTTACCGTTAATAGATGTCAGTAAAAAGTATCTCTCAATAAATATTCCTTCTTCAAGATAGAAAAAGACTTAAACCCTTAATAAATTACAAAATTTCCCTCTCTCTCTCTCTGGTTCTGATCCCCCTCCCTCCCTCTTTTCTGAGAACATTGGTTTCAACTGGGAATCCATCACGATTGATCTGGGTTTCCAAAACTTTCAATCTCTCTCTCTCTCTATGTGTGTGTGTTCGACGAGGTCAGAGATGGTATCTTTCTTCATACAATTCATTATGTTATATTATCACCAACCAAATGGTGCAAATAAATTACAGAAGACACTAGTTCAATTCAGCAAAATTTATTCAATAGACATGGAAAACACATTAGAGAAAGAGGGAAAAATTCAAATTGAATCAATTTTACTCGCCTTCCAAATACCATTATATCCATATCAAGCCAATTCTGCCAGGACCGCATCCAGCCTCGCCCATCAGGCTACCTCTGCCCTTTCTCCGAAGATAAGCCATCCAAACAACAAAAGGAGGGGGGGGCATACTTCTGGATTTCTTAGTCCTCTCCTTTAAAATGCCATTTGAGCCCAATCGAGCTGTTTCTTCTCTTTCATGGCACCTGGACCTGGCAAAGAGATTGATGCCTCCAAGACCCACCATAAAGATGAGAACTATGTTCAAAGTAATAGTTGCATCTACATACCCTTTCCATAGGTGAGGCCCTGACCCATCGCCATCACCTTTGCTATCCTTGTATGTTAGCCAGTGTTGGTGTTGTTGCCTCCACCTTCATTGCTACGGAGGTGCCCATCGCCCCAGAAGAGGACAACGAGCCCCAAGAGAGAGGAGGCTACCAGAAGGTATTGGTGTCGGTGCACCAGTGCTGGCAGAGGAGCCTCATCTCTCTCCCTCTCTCTATTGGTGTTGGTGCCGGCTCCAAAGTAAGAACCCTCCGCTCTAGCTCTGTCTTCCCTCCATGTGATCTCTCTCTCAGACACCACTAACCACAGGCATTTACGTCATTTTTTATGTGCGGTTAAATTTAACCAAAGTTTACTCCACCTATGGTAACAGAACTGTTTAAAATTTAACAGTGGGTACTTATTTGGAATTGAGGGAGATTTGGGGGAGTTATTTGATGTATTGAAAATTACAAAGGATTATGTGGAATTAGGTAAGCTTATAGGGACTAATACATAAAAATCCCTTATCATAATATAAAATCAGTGACTCTTCAGGATGATTCAATAATCAAGATATAGCGAGCACAACACTTGCACGAGAGAACATAATGAAGTGGAGGGTGCAAAAGAGACGATTGTTCAACACACCTGAAGACACATAATGTCAGGAGACCACAATCCAAATTCGATAAGCAATCTACCCTTTCGCCACTTCCAGTCTAATAATTCAGGTGGTATGTGAAAATAAAGCTTTGGCTGATGGTCTCTAGCAAGATAGTCAGCAAGAATATTGTATGAGAGCACTCTGAACCTCTCTGGAGAATAAAAACACAGATAGGAAGACAGAATGTTAGAACAAAAAAAGGAAACAAAAAAAGAAATGAATAAGACAAGAGACTGCATCTATTGGAAAATTTTAAGATGATAAAACTTAAAAGCAAAAGAAACTAGGCAAGAGACTATTCATTTCTACAGCTTTTGTACTCAACAGAAAATAGATGTACCAAAATGGAAAAATCCCAAAGCAATCAAAGTTACAAGTAAAGTCCAGTCCCTTCTAAGTGAGGAAGTCCCCGAAGAGGAGATGAGGCAGGCTGTTTCTATCTTAGAGGGGAGAAAGCTCCAGGACACGACAGATTCCCCATTCTCTTTTATCAAAGGTATTGGAAATTTGTTAAAGGTGATGCACTCAAAGCCGTTCAAGAATGTGTCTTACAAAGCAGAAGGTGTGAGCACATAAATCAAATGCTTTTCATATTAATACCCCCAAAAAGGTGAGGCCCTTGGGTTGAAGGACTCCAAATTCATAAGTTTGTTTAATGGATCATCGAAATAAATCCTAAGGTGTTGACAACTAGGCCCAGAAAAGTGCTAGACAGGATTATTGAGGAAAACCAGTCAATCATGGAAGGAGACTAAAGAATGCCTCCTTGTTGGGTCATGAAGAACTTTGCTCAACTAAAAAAGTTATAAAGATGGGGTTGGCTTGCAAATTGGACTATAATAAAATTGAGTGTCATGGAGGGGGAGCCTTGGTCCAAGTGAAAGGTTGCTCCATTGTGACCAAGAGATCATGGGTGCAAAACCAGAAACAGCCTCCTTGCAAAAAGCAGGGGGTAGTGCTGCATAGTGCATACAGTTGACTCTCCCCAGACCCTGCAGTGGCAAGATCTTCATAGCACTAGGCTGCCCATTTTTAATCGTGCCATGGCAACACCAATGGAGTACCATGCAGAACAACAATCCACCTTCACAATGGATAAAGCCACAGGGCATGGTGTTAGTGCAGCTAAATTTTCAGCTATAATGAATGGTAATGACTCTGGTTTCTCTCCTAACTCAATAGACCTTTGACAAGATGATCCACTATCTTCACTTCTCTTTTTAATAGCTGTAAATATGCTGAGTATGCCGTGCAAAATTGATGAAAATCATGGTTGCATCCAAGGTTTACATACCATAAGAGCTCCTTTTGGATTTCATTTTGTGATATACAGTCAGTACTTTGCTTTTTTGAGGGGATACATAGCAATCATGGTCTTCATTTTAAAAAGTTTAAAGGCTTGTTCAAGAATGAGGAATAATTTTGATAAAGGCTCCATTATTGGAGTGGTCCTAGTGGAAGAAGATATGACCAGAGTGTGCTGATGTTGTGGCCGGCTAAGTTGAGAAACTTCCAATCATGTATCCGGGGCTCCAATAGGCAGCTGAGAGCTTCAAAATGGTAATCCCTAATCCATGGAATGCAGCAAAAAATGTCAACTTTGAAATGGTAGAATATGTCTCTCAGGAGCATAATCATTCTTCTTATTTCAGTGCTTTCAACTACTCTCAGAATTATCTATCTGTTCTTCCTATGCCAAATGATGTTGGAAGGAAATTAGAGTAACGGAGAGAGAACTTTCTTGGGGCAGGCATAATAAAAGGTCAAGCAGGCGGGCAGGTTTTACTTAAAAGGACATATTCCCAAAAAAAATTTCATGTGGAATCAAATAAATGGCACAAAGTAAAACTCATATCACATGGAGGGGAATAACAGACTGTGGAGTACTGTTCTGAGGATTAAAGGAAGAGGAATCATACAGATTGCTTCTTCAACCACTTTGCAAAATCCATGTTATCAAAGGCAACCGAGGCGGTCCCCTAGACAAGGAGGCAAGGCGAGGCGAGGCAGCGATAAGTCGCCTCACTCCGACCATAATTGCCTCAGTGATCGCTGGGATCGCCTTTGGGCCCGCCTCGGCCTGCCTTGCACGCCCAGCCCACATCGTACGCCCCCGGCCGGGGTGCGTGAGCCTGATAAGCTAGGTCTGGTTCGGCCCTATAAAAGGGCTCCCTCTCCTCCCTCCCCCAATTCAACCCTAGCCGGTCCCTCTCCTCTCTCCCCCCCTCTCGTGTCTCCCCCTCTGCGTGTGACCGGCGACTAGCAAGGGGCGAACGGCGGCTTGCGGGCCAAGCTCTCTCTCTCTCTCTCTCACACACACACACAGAGGGGACCGAGCCCCCTCTCTCTATCTCTCTCTCCCTCTCTCTCTCTCACACACTCACTCTCTCTCTCTATCTCTCTCTCTCTATCTCACTCTCTCTCATACACACACAAAGAGAGAGAGCCTCTCTCTCTCTCTCTCTCACACACACAGAGGCTCTCTCTCTTCTCTGTCTCTCTCTCACACACACAGAGGGGCCGAGCCCTCTCTCTCTCTCTCTCTCACACACACAGAGGCTCTCTCTCTTCTCTGTCTCTCTCACACACACACAGAGGGGCCGAGCCCTCTCTCTCTCTCAAATAGACTAATTTGGTTATTTACTTGTTTAGTTTTGTTATGATATTGCACTTGTTATTTTTTGTTTAGTGTATTTGCATGTATGAGTGTGAATTTGATGGTTGCAATTTGGTTTATATGAATTTAGTGAGTTATACAAGAATTTGACACATATGAATGAATGGATCTAGGAAGTATATTGGTTTTATGTATGCATTTTTGAGATATTTAGATATATATTTATATTTCTGATTTTTATATATTATTTTAATAAAATGTCGCCTTAAACATCTAAGCCATTGCCTAGGCATTTGAGGCTATGGCGACCAATTGATCACCTCGGCTGCCTCTTGCTTCAGACTACATAATGCAAAATAGAGATTAGCATAAACAGCAAGGACACTTAGAGACATAGATAATGGGAGTTTCCCAGTGAAATCATTGTAAAAGTTCTTGGTGGCTCAGTTCCCAACCTACCAAAAATTCAAATTGATTGCTGCTTTTGTGAGACAGACAGGGAGGATGTAGATCATTTGATCACTAATCGTTAAATTAATCAAGAAGTGTGAAGAATATCCAGATGTATAGCATGGTTCCAGAACAAATTTCCTTCTGTCAAGGAGATGTGAGACTATTTCAAAGATCTGAGACTCAAGATCAGGAAATGTACCACAAGGAAAAATCTGCCTATCATTCCACATGCCATTGTTGGTGCATATGGAAGGAACAAAACAACAGCACCTTTAAAAAAAGTAGAGCATATATCCAAAACATTCATCTCAGAACTTTGATTTTTTTGTATTTTTTGAGTAGGTTTATCTTTCATATTTCTGCTGATTGTTGGGAGGTGAAAATTCTGTAATAACCTATGTTACCAAAGGTGATTGCCTCGCTCACCTAGACAATGAAGTAGGGTGAGGCAGGACAAGAACGCCTCGCCTCATGTTTGCCTCGCTCACCTGGGTGCCTGTCTACATTATCTATGCTAAATGCTTGGCCCTTTTTTCTTAAAGCGGGTAGTACCACTATTGCACTAAATAAAAAAAGGATTTAGAAGTATAGCCAGTAAGTTCCCAAAAGGTCCCTATACATGCAGGCCACGCCAAGAAAGTGTGGATCACTCCAACCCCCCAACAAAACAGAAAGGGTACTAGTAAAAAGAATTCACATTAGATCACCCTATTACAAATAAAAGAGACAATAGTATTCCCTGCTCTAGTCTCCCTCTTGAACACTTTGTTGTTCCTTTCCCCCACAAAGACAGAGTAGCATAAAGTATCAACCGACAGACGACTTTGTCACCCCTAAGGAGCCAACTTCTGCCCCATCTCCCAATCAAATGATGCACCCCTATCCGATGGCCAAAATCACATTGAATCCTCCTAGCAAGCTCCCCCCACACCCCCTGTAAGTAGGTGCAGCCAACAAACAGGTGATCCAAGATCTCAACCTCCTCTTCACAAAGACAACAAGTCGATTGGATGCTCGGAAAGAATTAGATCAGCCTATCCCGAGTGGGTAACCTCCCGTGAGAAATCCTCCAAATAAGAAACTTCACCTTCAGCGGACTCTTAGGCCTCCAGACCTAATAAGCGAGATTGTGGTGAAGCCATTTATCTGAGATAATGGTGTAAGCTGATATAACTGAGAAGGTCCCCTCTCTCTCCCACATCCATGTCCACCTGTCCTCCCTATCTGAGTGGGGAGTAAAGTTAAGAAGGAAGTGTAAGAGGTCTTGTAACTGCTCCATCTCAACGAGGTTGAGATCCTGTGAGATATTTTTATTTATGTATTTATTATTATTATTATTTATTATTTATTTATTTTATGTGTAGCCGTGTCAGTCACGAGGTGACACTTTATTCGGACTCCAAAAACCGAAAAATCTAGAGTCGCTGATGTGTACGCGCCATCTGACTGACCAAACGATAGTGGATATTGAGTCGAGACCCACCGCACCGTAAAGGTTGCGACGTTAATTACATCTCCTCAGAGGGAAAAAAACCTTTGATTAATCGCTAGGAGAAAGGGTCCGATGACCTGAAATTTATATTAATGCATGCATGGAAATGCAGAATATTTTTTTTATTATTTGTGATGAGGAGTAAAAATATTGTCCATACCGAGACCTTGTTGATTCGACGAGGAAGAAACCTTATGTCACTCATAACCATTTCATTATAATTATTGTCATCATTCTTTTATTATCAATTTTTATATATTTTTTTATTCTTGGTTGTTTTGATCTTATTGCATTTTGTTACTTAGATTTTATCATGATATTTTATTATTTTGATTTTTCATTGTTATTTTTTATTATTATATTTTTGTTGTTTTGATTTTGTTACATTATTATTTTTTATTTTACTTATTTTATTATCATTTATATTTTTAATTGTTTTGATTTTATTACATTTTTGTTTTGACCTGATATTATTTTTTTGCTTTGGTTTTCTTATATTATTCTTTTTATTATTTTGATTTTCTTACATTTTTTCTTGTTTTGATCTGATTATGTTCCTTTTGTTTTTGTTGTGACTCGAGCGATAAAACATCAAAATTTTGACATCTCCCCTTGTCCCGGAGTATGTCGGGGGGGTGTACGAGTGCTTGTCTACAGAAGTCTGAGACAGTCCCTTAATAGTCAAGATGTGCATGAAGCAATAGCACCCCGGCCCATTTCGAATGTAGTACCCCCGAGGGCTACCCTACCAAGGGGTTCAGATCATCCGAGAGACTTCTGGATCATGTCTGCACAAATCTTTCAACCCACCATTGACACCGTTGCATACACATGTGAGTTCAAAGGTGAACCGGCGTAGCCTTGAGCCATCGGGTCTGGGGTTAAGGAGTGTCACGGAAAGCTCATTCGGACATCGATCTGGGACTAATTTATGCTGAAAATGCAACAAAGCCATGGATAATTCCCTGTGCACATGTTTGCCTATGATCCGGCGTAATTTAATGGTGGGAAAAAGAGAAAAAAAAACCCAGCAAGAGTAGGTCCAACCCAAGGGGTTATCGGCCTCGAAGCGAGGTCAAGTCATGGCCATGGTGGGGCAAACCCATAGGCGCAAACCATGCTCACAATAGGCCTTGTTTGTATTCCCTTCATTCATGATTCGAGGGCACCGGATCGGGCTAAACGGTCGCAAAGAGGCAAACCCGAGGGTTCTAGCCAGGGCAGTACATCAGAGCGAAGCCCAGTGGTCGACAGTAACATGAACGACGGAAAGAACCCGTTCCGGGCCATAGAATCAAAATGATAGCGAAATTAATAGAATTTAGCCCTTAATGGGCTCAAAATGAATAGTTAAAAGTTACTATCCATTAACGCTCACTTTTTCGCCGATATCCGACTGTCCAACAGCTCGGAGAACCTCTCCTCATGACAGGACGCAGGGGATCACTGGCTCTACCCCTGGGTTGAGCGGGACGGCGATGCGGGATCAAATGTACACCCGGTAAAGTGATTATTGTATTTAGGTGATTAGTGATAACAATAAAAAAGGGATTTAAAGGCCTTGCCATATCACGTGACTGAAGAAGAAGAAGGGGGAGGGGCCGCCAGATCATGGCACCCCATGGGATGCCATGATCCGACACCCATGGGTGCCAGATCACCCGTTCTTTTCTTCTTCTTCTTTTTTTGCATTTGTCTCCTCTCTTCGTTTCTTTCACTTCTTTTCTTTTCTTTCCTTTTTCTTGTTTGGATTTTGATTACATAATTTTTTTGTTGTTTTGATCTGTTAAATATGTATATGTATTTATCTTTTTTTATTTATTCCCTTTTTGTGTTATTTTGATTTTCTTATATTCTTATGTCTTCTCTTTTTTTTGTTTGGTTACATATTTTTTGTTGCGCATTCCCCCCTTTTATCTATTTTATTTTATTTTATTTATATATATATATATATATATTATATTTTTATATTTTTAGCTTATTCCTCTTTCTTTCTTTTCTTTTCTTTTTTTAACTTATTCCTCTTTCTTTCTCTTTTTTTTGCTATATCTTTTTTGTTGTTTCAATATGTTATATCTTTATTTATATATATATTTGTCATTTTGATTTTATTATATATTATTTTGTTGTATTTTTTTGTTATGCGTTTCTTTTTTTTATGAATTTTTTGTCGTTTCTTCTTCTTTCTTTAATTTATTATCATTATTTTATTATTTATTTCTTTTATTTATCCGTCCATGGTCTTGGTAAAATTTCGACAACACCTCCCCTGAAGTTAAAAAGATGAGTGCTCATCCACGGAAAGTCCAAGATAGTCCCCTAATTCATTGAATGCGCACAAGAGCGGCAACATCCACAGCGATCCGCAGCACCAAATCCCTGAGGGCCAGCTTGCTAAGGGATCGGAACTGCCCGAATGCTCTTGGTGGAGCTGAGGAGCATGGGGTTGCGATTCAACGGAAAAAATAGAATTTTATCCTTATTGGGCCCAAAATGAATAGTTAAAAGTTACTATTCATTAATGCTCACCTTTTCGCCGATATCTGGTCATCCGGCAACCTGGAGAACCCCTCCTCAGGACGGGACGTAGGGGGTCAATGGCTTGAGCCCCGGGGCGAGTGGGACGGTGGTGCCGGGTCAAACGGGCACCCGATGAAGCGATTATTGCATTAGGTGAATAGTGACAATAATAAAAAAAACTTCACAGCATATCTGCTGCCGATTCATTAGGTAGAAGAGGAAACGGGGCTGTTCACCTTATAATGGGAGAAACAAAGGGCTGCCAGATCACCTTCTAAAGGGAAAAAAAGGGCTGTTGTAGGGGAAAAATAGGGCTGCCGGCTCATTTCATAGAAGGAAAATGGGGCTGCCGGATTACTTCATAGAAGAAAAATGGGGCATTTATGGCGCCGTATCAGTTGGTTAAAGTTCATAACGCCGCCCCCCCCCCCCCGCCTTTTCTTCATAGCGCAGCCCCTTATATAGGGGTGCAGGTGGGCTGCCGTTTAAAGTTCTGAAGGGAGCGGCAGGATGAAGGAGCTTCTGCGCTGCCGGATGAGGATTTTGTGGCCTGCCGGATGAGGGCTTCATGACCTGCCAGATGAAGGCTTTAGTAGTTGTCATATCAGAGCTCGGGCTTTGCGAGGGCCACCAGATTGGGGGCGCTCCAGGCTGCTGGATGGGGCCTTGCAAGGGCTGCCGGACGGGGACTTCGCAAGGTGTCCTACTGCCGGTTCAGAGCCCATGTAGGGGCCTGCTGAATGGGTGCTCCGCAAGGGCTGCCGGATGGGGCTTCGCAAGGCGTCTTGTTGCCAGTTCAGGGCCCATGCAGAGCTTTTGCAGGGTGCCGTTTCAGGGCCCAGAAGCTTGCCGTTTCAGGGGCGCTGCCGGATGAAGGAGCTCGAAGGGGCTGCCGGTTCAGGGGCTCGCAGGAGCCTGCCGAATGGAGGCTCTCAAAGGGGCTGCCGGATCAATTAGATCCGTGCCCCTTTTTTGATGTTTTGACTTTCACCGTTGGGCATAAGCATGCCGACTCCTTCCCTCAGGCGCATCATCAGGTGTGCTGCGCACGCCTACAATTTTGGAGTTTCTTCGTCCCTCCTGGACACGGTTTTGAGCTGATCTGGCATGACTCATCTAACGCCGGTTCAAGTTGATTTCTGTTTTTCTTGATATTTAGACTTTCATCGTTGGGCAGAAGCACGCCGACTCCTTTCCTCAGGCGCATCATCAAGTGTGCTGCGCACGTCTGCATGTCGAAGCTTGTGGGCCCTCTCGAGTGTGATTTTGAGTTGATCCGACGTAGCTTGCACTAGCGTCGTATCATAGCTTTTAAGTAGTTTCGGCCACCAAGCTGCCGTCAAGACTTCGGGGCCTGCCCAGCTCGACTTCACCTCAGTAGTGCCTGGCGATATTTTGTAACCACCTTTGGAACATTTTCTTTAGTTTTGCATTAATCCGACGTCATCAAACTGACGCCGCACCACTTCTTTGAATCAAATTAGCGCCGCATCAGACCTTTTAGACAGCTTCTGCCACCAAAACGTGATGTCTTCAAGTCGTCAGAGGTCTCTGACTTGATCCCGCTTGACTGGGGTTTTGAAAAATATTTTTGTCATCATTTTGGGATATTTTCTTTTAATTTTGCCCTCATTCGGCTCGGCAACGCTCATTTCTCTCGATGGCAAATTTTAGGTGTCAACAGATCCCTTCTGAAAGTCGGAGCCCATATGCCACCTGAGAGCTAAGAGTCAAAAGTCTGAGAAACCGACCCCAAAGGATCTGTTGAAATTGCAAAAAGGCCCAAGTATAAGACCTTCAAAGTAAAATCATCGCACCATCTGTCCTTCCAGAAAAGGCACTTGTCACCTTTTCCAACTCGGGACCCGAACGTTGGAGGAGATAAAGTCACTGTAAGAGCAAATGTCACGCAAACAGGGGAAGTCTGATACTGAGGCGAAGGTGCTACACTCTCCTCCTACCATGGTACCTCTATTTGACAACTCTTGCCCACGGCCCACCCTCTCCTACCCCTAGCTTCCACAACCATTTACACAAAAGAGCCATATTGAAGTCTCTAATATTCTTGATGGCCAGCCCTCCCTCTTCCTTGCTTGCAGTCACCCTGCCCCCCTTACTGTCATGCCAACCCCTGCACCTCTCCCCACTGTCATGCCAAAAAAATCTCCTTTGAATAGCTTCTAACTTCTTCGCCACCGTCTTCAGGATCCTGAACATGGAAAGGAAATAAATAGAAAGGTATCCAAAATTGATCTACATAATACTAGCCTCCCCCCATAAGATAATAATCTGACCTTCCATCATGCCAGTCTAGACTCATGTCTCTAGACAATAGGCTGCCAATTTGCACAATGTACTCGGCCTTTTAGTTTTGTGGTATTGCTTTTCTTATTCTTAGTTATTCCAAAGTGGTTAATGTCTCTTTTAGTAATGTCTAATTTCCTTTTTCTTTTACATGCTTCCACATTTTTCTTATTATTGATGGTTCCTAAGTCCATCCACTACTCCTATGAAGTACTTTGTACAAATTGGCTTTCATATACTGGGCATGATCAAGGTTTCCTTAAGTCTAATTTATCATCGTCCTGAATGTTTTGTTTAACTACATAGGTGTGTATGTCATATTTAATAATGTCTTTTTTATTTTACATATATATTCAATAAATAACTCTGCCATGGCCGGTCCCAAGCTCGGATGAGACAGGAGGAGAGTTTGCGTTAGGTTGACAGCCAGCAGTAAAATTTTGTCACATCTCCCACATGAATTATGATCTAAATGTTGTGCTCCTTAGGCACAAGCATATGCTATTTTATTTTGATGAAAGCAACACAGTGAGAGTATCACAGTGAGTCAGTCATTGTGTTTAGTGTACATGCATTACAGGTGCATTACTGCTAGTTACTGCATATGATCTTGCATTTCATTCACTAGCTGAACTGAGCACACCAAGTCTATACATTCGTTATGTCTTGTGCATGCATCATTTAAAGTCTATACATTGTCTGGTCGCACACACTCAAGTCTATACATTCCCATCTTTACCTACGTTCACTGTTTTAGCACTTCCACGAAGTCTGTACATTCTTCACTTAAAGTCTGAACACTGTTGCCTTGTTGACCAGCAAGTCTGTACATTCTTCACTTAAAGTCTGAACACGGTTGCCTTGTTGACCAGCAAGTCTGTACAACGTCTGCATATTGAACATAAAGTCTGTACAATGGTTGACGGCATGTCAGTGCATTCATTTTTGTTGTGCATACTTCACCTTGTGCACACTGCATTACACATCAGCAAGTCTGTACAACGTTTGCACATTACACACGTTCAAAGTCTGTACATCCGTGGACGACATGCCTGAGCATTCAGCATTTGAGTCAGTGCATGATAAGATCCGTCTCACTTAGCGTCTCATGTTGTGTCTCATGCAAGTATGTACATCGTCTGTCCGCACACACAAGTCTATACATTCATCTGTTGATAATCGAGAAAGTCTGTACATCGTCAGTGCTCTTCATGCATATGTATAGTCTATACTTTGCAGCCTGCTCGTGTATCACTTGCCAAGTCTATACATTGTCGCCTGCTCGTGCATCTGTTCTAAGTCTATACATTGTCACTATGTGTGTGCATCATTATAGCAAGTCTTCACATCGCTTATATATTGCACACAAAGTGTGTACACTCGTCGGTGGCAAGTCTATACATTCTCGAACCAACTCTGTACATCTCTCTACTATCCTCATATTGATTTTAACTGATATTAAGTCTAACCTTTGCAGGATATCTGGTTGAGAAGATTAAGAATGGCACGCGATCCAAGACTTGAGGAGGTGCCAGGATTGTGACACGTGTAGTGCAGCAGGCTGAAATGCTGCCACGTGGTCAAGGTGTTTGGGCGGGAATCATGGAGAGCACACGCCCTATCTGATTGCTGCTGCTATATATATGAAGCTTCTTCCTCAAAAGAAGACCTGATCGTGATAGAAGAAGTAGAAGCAGAGAGATAGCCTACACGATCCAGAAGAAGAGAAAAGAAAGAAGAAGAGAAAGAAAGAATCAGAGAGTGAGAAGAGAAAGAGGAAGAGAAGAAGGCAAGAGAGTCTGGAGAGTTTCAAGAGAGTTTGTTCCTCAGATCTTTGGTTCAAAACCAGATCTGAGTTTGCTCAATTATTTGAGCTTCATTCCCTACAGGGATATATTTTGTCTTTCGTTTGCTTTTTGTTTTGGTTACTGAAACCTTTCTTCAAGCTGTTTGTTAGCAGAGCTAAGCTGTATTGCTCAGCGGTTTGCAGAGGTGCTGCCTCTGGTCGGGTCAAACTATAGTCCCCAGCGGTTTGCAGAGGTATTGCCTCTAGTCGGGTCAAGCTGTAGTCCCCAGCGGTTTGCAGAGGTGTTGCCTCTGGTCGGGTCAAGCTGTAGTCCCCAGCGGTTGCAGAGGTGTATCCTCTGGACAGGTCAAGCTGTAATTCCTCAGCGGGCGAGACTAGGTCTCGGACAGCAAGCTGTGAAGCTCAGCGGTTGTAGGCTAAGCTGTAAGTCCCAGCGGACGCAAGCTGTGTTGCGCAGCAGTAAGCCACACTTGGGTTTGAGTGTGGGGTGGACGTAGGTCTAGAGGACCGAACCACCTAAAAATTTGGTGTGTCAGGTGTTTGTGTGATTGCTTGATCTGCTGTGTGGTTGCATTTGTCGATTCTCTTCTTAGATCGTTTTTGTTTCTGCTCAGATCTATCACTCGAGTTAGTGATCTAGTAGATCTGCTTAAATTTCGCATTAGAGTCTTATTGTGATTTAAATTAGGCCATCGATCTATTCACCCCCCTCTAGATCCACACTTCGTGGTGACAGAGTGCTTCCATCTAACACAACACTAAATACATTTTGTGCTAATGCTAGAGCGTCCCCCGGAAGCGACGCGTTACATCGGAACCCGAATGGAATGACAAGTGAGCAAGGGCTAACTAGGGCGTTCCTAGTAAACGACGCGTCGCAATGGCGCCCGATTGCGGTGTCAAATAGGCAAGGGTTCCCTTGTGGGGTTGGACGTACACGAGTAAAGAAGCTAGTCCAAAAACATAGGATCCGTCTAGCTACTTGGAATATAGGAACTCTAGCGGGCAAGGGTTTAGAATTAGTTAAGTTAATGAAGGACAGGAGGGTTAACATAACTTGCCTACAGGAAACTAGATGGAAATGACATAAAGTTAAAGACATTGATGGATATAAAATTTGGTATACGGGTAATAATAACTCTAGAAATGGTGTTGCTATAATAATAGATAAAAGGGTTTTTTGCATATTAGTCCCTACAAATATGACGAATTACTTTTTAGTCCCTAAAATGTCACTATTGTTTAAAAAGCCCTTAAAATCATGTAACTCTAGCAGAAAGGCCCATGTAGTTCATCGACGTTAAAACAGTTGGATATTCGATGGAATATTCCATCCTTCCGTTAAAAAAAAGTTGAAAATCCTAAACTACCCTTATCATAACCCTCTCCCTGTGAAACCCTTCACCCCACCACCTGCCACCGCACACCCCACCGCCCCCATACGCAGCCGCAGACGCCCCACCGTCGTTGCAATCTGCGGACTGCCCCCACCGGCCGCCGCAGACGCCCCACCGCAAGGCCTCTAGAGGACTGCCCCAGCCGCAGACGCCCCAGCCGCAGACGCAAACGCCCCACCGCCGACGCCCCACCGGCCACCGCAGAGCCCCGCCGCAGACGCACTGCCCCATGTGTGCTTTTCCGCGTCTATTTCCGATTTTGAAAGTGAAAATCTTTTTCCCTTCTCACACACATTAGTTTCTGCAAGTTCTGTAATTTGCATTGCAGGCCATGTAACCCTTCCAAATCGGCCATTGCCATCACGCCCCTTGCATTTCATGGAAGCGTTTACCAGCCAAAGAAAGCCATTGGGATGCTCTCTTTTTAATAAGAGGGGTTCCAAAACGCAAAGAAATCCTGAGAATCTGGTACCTCCATCACGAGATCCATTCCGTGACAGCTACAACAACAACCCGCCAGATCTCTTGGTCTCTGCCCCACCACCGCTGACCACTGCATTTACATATTCACTGACGAGATGCAGAGAGAGCCAGAGGCGATAACTATAGCAGCAGCACGAAGAAGATCCTGCCCACCTCTCACCTGTCTGTCTGGGTGCGCCCCCCATCTGTGTTGAGATGTTCTTGTCTCACTTATACCTCCATGGATGCCCAGATGAAAATGGAACACATTACTGCCCTCAAGTGTCCATCTTTGCCCTCTTTCACGGCTTTCTTTGATAATGTGCAGGACTACTCTATTTGATAGTTTTATGTCACATCGAGTAAGAATGAGTTCTTCCCGAATAAATCAGAATATCTACTTCGTTCAAAAATCTCAAAAAAGTGATTATGATAACTAGAATACGATTAACTTTTGGCTATCAGTATCTGTTATTTTATCTATTTCCCGAATAAACTGATTCTCCTCTGAACAGGAGATGATTTACTACCAACAAAAGTACTCTCTCTCTCTCTCCTCTGAACTGATGGAAGTGCTTTTGGAAGTTGATGGAGAGGTCGACCTTTCATGGCAGTGGGCTAGTGAAATCCATCAAGATCACCATCCTTGATGGGGTGTGGGGAGAGGTCGACCTCTCCATCAAGATCACCATATAAAGCATTGCAAGAAATGAACCATTGAATAAAATTGGGTGTTTGCTTGACATTAAACACTGAAACTCAGTGAAATCCCTGGATTCATTTTGCTTGGATTGACGTACAATACTGAAAACTATGAGTTCCTTGTGTCTAGATCGACAAAAATACTTGTTTAACATCAGGATTCACTCTTTTGCAAATGAATCCATCCCTTGTTTTACTTTCCATAAAAAATGACCCTAAAACAGACTCAAAAGGGTTTTGTTTACACTGATTTTAAACCAAAGATTTTAAAAATCAGATTTCAGTCTTTTGCATTAATTGGAAGTACTTGAAACGTTCAAGCCTTGGATGAAGAACAGCACAAGATGCATCATAGGAGACACATTCTACAATATTTATTTCTGAACTTTGGAAGCCTTTATGCATACAAGATCCAACTCACGATAACTGTATACAGTATATCCACTCTCCACATGACATCAAAAGTAAACAATGTAACGGCAGACTAGGGTACAAGCAACCATGGTAGTTTCTTCTGATGAAAAGTAATCAATCTCTCAAGTCTATGCATGAAAGAGTACTCACTACATCTTCAGCCATTCTAAACAGCAGCAAAGCCTCCAGCAGAACTTTGAAGGATAGTTCCTGATGTATACTTCTCTACTGAGTCCAATGATGTAGAAACTGAAGGACCGGTTGCGATGAGCCATTGTTATACGAGTAACAGGGACAACGGAGATTACATGCCTTTCACATATGATCCACAAACACTGCTTTCACATCACCAGCTGCCACCATGATGGTGAAGAAGCCATAGTTAATATCGGGAGAGCCTTGATAATGCATTTATATTGTATAATATTAGCACCACTAAAGTCTTTTTCAGTGGTGTCGCCATGTTGTTGAAGGACCCTTGTGAGGTGTCGACACCTCCTAATGGAGAGGTCGACCTTTCATGGCTAGACAGAAGGTGTTACTTGCTGGATTGTCCGTGGTGTCGACGCTCCTTGATGGAGAGGTCGACCTCTCCCCACACCCCTGCACCTGCACCTCCCCACACCCATGCACCTCGCTGCGATTGCCCTCCTCCCCTCCCCTTCGCGAACGGCCACTCCACCGCGCCCACGGCCTCCCTGTGCCACACCCGCAATCGCCCCTCCACCTGCACCCCCCTTTCGCCGCCGACCTCCCTCACCGTCGCCCCTCTCCCCACGTCACCGGCCAACTCCCCACCCTCACCCTCTCTCGTTCTCCCTCTCTCTCACCCCACACCACGTCGCCGATCGCCCGCCTCTCCTCTTCCTGCTACCACCCCGCAGCCTCCCCTCCGGCCTCCACTCCGCCACCGGCCGTGGCCACGTAGCCACCAACCCACCCCCGGCAGCCTTCTCCTCCTCTAACACCACGTCGCACACGCCACCGCGGCAGCCCCCCTGCCACCCTCACCACCTCCACACACCTCCGACCACCTCCACCACGGCGACCGCTTCTGGGCCTCCTCTCCGTACGGCGGCGGTACTACAGCAGGGAGGAGTCTAAAATGGGGGATCAACAACGACGGCGAGGAGTCCAGGGAGGGGGAAGAGAATGATAGAGAGGCGGCCGCGGTTGGAGGGGGGAGAGGCCGGGAGAGGGAGGCCGGGAGGAGGAGGCCGGAGGGGGAGGGGAGAGGTCGCAGGAGAGGGGGGAGGGAGGTCGGAGGTGGAGAGGGAGGGGGGGAGGGAGGTGGCAGGAGAGGGGGGAGGTCGCGCCGGTCGGAGGGGGAGAGCGGCCGGAGGGGGAGGGCGGCCGGGGGAGGGGGGAGGGTGGCTGGCGGTGGAGGGGGAGGTCGCAGGGGAGGGGGGGAGGCACCCCTCTCTCTATCTCTCTCTCACACTCTCACACTTAACCCAGGGGTAAGTTAGTATTTTCATTACCTTTAGTATAAGGTAACTATAGTTTAGTTAACTGAATGAACGGTAGGGACTTAAACGTGTAACGACTAAGATTATAGGGACTATTAAAATAATATTCATAATGGAGGGACTAATCGGCAATTCACTAAGTTTATAGGGACTAATATGCAAAAAATCCTAGATAAAAACTTAAAAGATAGAGTTGTAGAAGTTAATAGATTGGGGGATAGACTGATGTTAATTAAACTTATCTTAGGTGAGGATATTTTGAATATAATTAGTGCATATGCACATCAAGTAGGATTAGAAGAGAGCATTAAAAAGTAATTTTGGGAGACTATTGATAGTTTCATCCAAAATATCCCTAGTGAAGAGAGAATCTTTATTGGAGGGGATCTTAATGGTCACGTGGGTAAAGATAATAATGGCTATGAGAGGATTCATGGAGAGCTTGGTTTTGGCAATAGGAATGATATGGGTTATACTATTCTTGATTTTGCTATGGCCTATGATCTAACAATTAGTGATACCTTCTTTAAGAAGAGGGACGAACACTAAATAACATACAAGAGTGGAACACATATAAGTCAAATTGACTATTTTCTTATTAGGAAGGTCGATAGAGTTTTATGTAAAGATTGTAAAGTTATTCCTGGTGAGAGTCTAACCCCTCAACATAAGTTGTTAGTAATGGATGTCATTATCCCTAAATTCAAAAGAAAGATCATTATAAATAATTGTTCTAAGATTAAATGGTGTAATTTAAAAGGTAAAAGTTTAGAAACATTTAAAAATCATCTATTAAAGGAAAATATTTGAAATTTAGAACAAGAAACTAATGTAATGTGGAATAATGTTACAAATTGTATATCAAAGGTAGCAAAACAACTCTTAGGCGAATCTAAAGGTACAAAGAATCTAGAAAAAGAGACTTGGTGATGGAGTGAGGAAATCCAAAATACCATTAGAGTAAAAAATGAGTGCTTTAAAGTTTGGCAAACTAACAAAAATAATCAAACCCTAGAAGCTTATAAAATCGCTAAAAAGAGGGCTAAGAAAATAGTTAGCGAAGCTAAATCAAAGGCATTTGAAGATTTATATAATAAATTAGGAACCCGAGAGGGTGAAAAGGACATATTTAAACTTGCTAAATTAAGAGATAGGAAAACTAGAGATTTAGATCATGTTCGTTGCATTAAAGGTGAAGATCAAAGGGTTTTAACTAAGGATCTTGAGATTAAAGAGAGGTGGCATAGTTATTTTCAGAAGTTACTTAATGGAGATTGCGTCAAGGATTTCTCTTTAGAAGGTACCCAAGAGTCCACAATATTTGATAAATATCAATATTTCAGGCGTATTAAGATGTCAGAAGTGAAGGATGCTTTGAGAAAAATGAAAGTGGGAAAGGCCTTAGGACCAGATGGCATACCTATTGAAGTATGGAAAGGTCTAGGAGACATTGATATTCAATGACTAACTAAACGTTTAAAAAAAAATTTAAAGGAACGGAGAATGCCAGAAGTTTGGAGAAAAAGTGTTGTAGTTCATTTCTATAAAAACAAAGGAGATATTCAAAGTTGTAATAATTATCGTGGAATTAAGCTTATGAGTCATACTATGAAACTTTGGAAAATAGTAATTGAAAAACGCGTCCGATGTATGACTATTGTATCGGAAAATCAGTTTGGTTTTATGCCGAATAGATCTACTACATAAGCTATTTTCTTACTACGGCGGTTAATGGAGAAGTATAGAGAGATGAGAAGAGATTTGTATATGGTTTTTCTTGATTTAGAGAAGACATATGATCGAGTACCGAGAGAATTGATTTGGTAGACATTAAGAAAGAAAAGAATCTCTCAAGGATATGTTGATTTGATTAAGGATATGTACGACGGTGCTATTACTAGTGTTCGAACTATTGCTGGAGAGACTGGTGAATTTTCAGTTTCTATAGGTCTGCATCAAGGATGTGCATTAAGTCCATATCTCTTTACCTTAATTATGGATGAAGTAACAAAATAATTGCATGATGATATCCCTTGGTGTATGCTATTTGCAGATGATATTGTTTTAATTGACGAGAGTATTGATGCTTTAAATGCTAAGTTAGAGCGTTGGAGACTTGCCTTGGAGTCTAGAGATTTTAAAATTAGTAGGAGCAAGTCAGAATTTATGCATTGTAATTTTAGTAATGGAAGAGTGGTACAGGAAGACATGGTTCTAATTGATGGACATAACATTTCGAAGAGTAGTAGCTTTCGATACTTAGGGTCTATAATACAGAAGAATGGAGAGATTTATGACGATGTTACACATAGGATTAAGGCAGGCTGGTTAAGATGGAGAAGCGCATCAGGAGTCCTTTATGATCGTCGTATGTCTGTGAAACTCAAAGGGAGGTTTTATAGAACGGCTGTGAGACCTACTTTGTTATATGGTACCGAGTGTTGGGCAGTACGAAAGGAACACATTCACAAAATGTGTGTAGCAGAGATGAGGATGTTGAGATGGATGTGTGGTAAGACTAAGAAAGACAAGATTAGGAATGAACGCAACGCATCCGTAAGGACTTAGGGATAGTCCCAATTGATAGTAAAATGAGAAAAAATAGACTCAGGTGGTTTGGACATGTGTTTCGTCGCCCTAACTCAACGCCGGTTAAAAGATGTGACCGAATCTTAGTGGATGCTAGTAAAAGAGCTTGAAGAAGGCCTAAAATGAGATGGTGCGATGTTATTAGGAAGGACATTAGTTTCTTGGGTTTAAATATGAATATAGCACTTGATAGAAATCTTTGGCGGAACAGAATTCATGTAGCCGATCCCAAATAATTGGGATAAGGCTCTGATGATGATGATGATATATATTCAATAAATGTCACCTCAAACACCTAGGCCATCACCTAAGCATTTAATGCTAAGACAACCCTTTGGTCACCTCGGTCGCCTCATGCCTTTAACCATATATCTAATAACTTATGTTACTTTTTGTCTCAGTGTGTGTGGAGTGGTGAAGGAGAGAGACCTCTCTCCTCTTAACATGATTGTACTACTATTTATCTTACAAATAAAACTCGTAATGTAATCCATGGTTTTTTTTTCATGGAGAAAAAGAAAAACAAAGGAAAGAGGAAGAAAAGAATGTTAGATGTAAATAGCAAAATAAAGGATAATAGAAAATATGAAACAGAGACAAGCAGAATGCATGGATAGAAAAACTTGAGACTATAAGTGAATATGTGGATTGCAGGAGGGAATTTTTTTCGTTTCTCATTCTCCTTCATGAAAAGTTTAAAACTTTAGCAGATCATACTATGTTCAGGCCAAAAAAGAAACTGAAAGCTTTTGACTGAAGTGCATTGCTGAAAAAATAATACTCGAATAAAAAATAATATCAACCAAGGATGACATAGGAGTATGGTTCTGAGTTTGTCGTACGTCAGAAATTCAGAGGCAATTATGGCCAAACTAATTGTCACTTAACAAGAAAGTCTGAAGCCAAGCAAAGCAGAAATGAAATGAAAGTATAGCATGAACCTGTACCAGACATGGAGATCATAAGAATGTAGATGGAACATTATGGTGCTTGTTCCACGCTAGACCATACATAGTTTAGTCTTTTAGCCAATCAACAAGAAAATATTAACACGCACGCGCACACAATTATAATCAGAAAACCTCCCGCAGCCATTCTTAGTGGAAGTGTTAGCATCCTGGACCCTAATTCCACTATGGTAGAGAAGGTTAAGTCACCGCCATCAATTGCACTAAACACCACTTCAGGAGGAAATTCAATGTGGGTAACTCATCAAGCACATCCTTTGAAGTGCCAGTGCCAGCACTTGCTCTGGGCATAACATGAAACATTGCTGGGTCATGAACATGCAATAATACTGTTGTTCTTGTGTGGTACATATAGAGAAGTCTGATAAGTTGCCACCCATACTCAGGATTTAGTGAACACTTGGATCGTCCCAAATTTTGCCCCACTAACATCTATATACTGCACAACACCCACAGCATATCGACAGTCCATTTAGAAACCCAGAAATGAAAGTCTAATAATTTCACCAGAAACACAGGTCAAGGCAACAGCTTCCATGGACACCAACTGCAGAACGCATGAGCGAGAGAAATACTCACGGCACTCAGGTGGCGGCGGCGGCAAGGAGGAGAGCACCCAGCTCCTGTAGTCCGCGGGCCGCACCCAGGGTCTCGCCGGCGGAGAACGGAAATCCCCAGGCGTCGCTTTCAAGGGATACCGAGGAGGAGGAGGAGGCCCGTATGGAGGGCGCTGAGGACCAAATGCCTGAGGCGGCGGTTGCCAAGGATACGGAGGTAACGGAGGCCCGTAAGACGGCGGTGGCAGCGGGAAGGGACCCTGATAGGGCAGCGGAAATGTAAAACCTGGGTCCTGCGGCGGCCCTGTTGCCGCCCCCGGGGCGCCGACGTCACTTCCGTATCCCACGTGGTGCCCATAGTTCTTCCCGCTCACTGTCCTCCAGCACGCGCTCCCGCTCACAAACGCGGCCCCGCTCCCCCATCGGTCCCCCGGCCTCTGCCCGTCGTAGAAGCCGCGGCCCCTTGGACGCCGATGTCGGGCTGCGGCGGTCCGTGCGGAGGAGGACATGCCGGCGGAGGTGGAGGATCTGGCGGCGACGCACAGGCGAACCTTCATGGGGTTCCGAGTTCTATGGCGGGATCAAGTGGTCGGCCATCGCCTCTGTTGTGGACGCGTGGCGCGGCGCCGCCTGGGAGGCGTAGCGGCGAGGCAGGCGAACCACCGGCGGCGGGGGGGGGAGGCGTGTGGGAGGTGAGGGGGTGTGAGGAACACGATAGGCCTGTCAGCAGCACCATAAATGGCGTCGCCTCACTGAACAGATGATTTCAAGATTTAATGTAAAAGCATATATTACTTCTCCTTCGCACTTTTGTTCTCCGTGGTCGTGATTCGTGAACATTTTCCATCTTTGCTAGTTTACTTTCTAGTCCACTAATCGACCACCTCTGTAGACAGTAGGTCCCCTGTACTTTGACATACTAATACATCACTTGGCAAAAAAAAAAAAAAAAAAACTCATTCGTATTATCTGCTCTAAATCGGACAGCTACAAAACATTCAATAAATTAGATGTCATTAATAGGCTAATTTTGGTCGGCCTACATGCAAAAGGGCGTGTATTGAGTTATTTTATTATTTTTTATGACCAATTGATCCAGGATTGATGGTACAGCTACATAATTTTAGGGCTGCCAAGTCGTCGGGCCTAGATTGGGCTAGATATTACCCGGCCCAACTCCAACGCATTAATTTCTAAGACCAAATCTATCCGGACTCAGTACAAACTACCCTTAGCTCAACGCATTAATGTCTGAGTCCAAATCTGACTCAAATATAAATGATAATTTGTCGGGCCAGGCTAAGTCCGACTATTACACTAAATTTTAACACTCGACCTCGACCCTCCCCGACCTACTTGAAGAGGCAAGATCTCACACCAAACCTTGAGCCGTCCGATGTAGAGCGATCACAGGATGCAGCCACTCCAGTGCAAGATTCTGCAAAGAGGGAAAAAATGATCAAGGGGCCCAGGATTGTAACCCCGAAGAAAATCGTCCAATGCCTAAGTCAGCAAGTGACAGAAACAAGATGCGAGAGAGGGCAAGAGAGAAGACCGGCACGAGATTGCTCTCCACCAGTTGAAGTGACTCAGAGTAGACTTACCTTTCCGGAGGGGTTCCTTGGGGTTATATAGCGGCGGGCCCCCTCGCCAGGGTAGAGGAGGCATGGGGCCTGGAGGACGCTGCGTCTATGTGAAGAACTCTTCCCGGTCAAGGACTTTCATCTTTTCCTTATCCCATCAGTCTCTGTTCCCATATAACAGTGTAACTTCCGCTTAGATAGGCGCCAGCAACGAGGACTTCGCCCTAGCCAACTAAGGAGTCTTGATGCCGAGCTAATCTATAAAGGATAAGAGGGCGCACTCCTCTCCTTCGTCGGGGGGCATCCTTCCGACCTTGGGATCGCTTGGTAGGATCTGTAGGCTTTCCCCGAGCGTGAGGGGGGCCGACTGATCGGGCGGCGAGCTAAGGCTTGGTAGGCGACACAGGCCTTGGGCAAATGAGGCCTTAGAGTAAGTGGGCCCTACAGGGATTGTCACTTGTTGGGCCAGGCAGGCCTCGATGGGCCATTTGGGCCGCACGTATAGTGGGCCGCGAATCTTCCCCTCTCCACTACTAAAATTTTAAAATAAAATTTTACTTCTACCACGATGAGGCGAGGGTGCGAGAATGGGAGGCAAAAGTGTTGCTGTGCAAATGGTGTTGCGGCCAGAGATCTTGAGCACACGTGGGTGGAGGCAGTTAGGCATACCATCTTGCATAGGAGGAGGGGGTAGCCAGTAGGGGATTATGTCAATACCATAGCCTGTAGATTATGGCATAAATGATAGCCTGGCAGATACCCCAAATAGAGTTTGAGGATCGAGTTTTCTCATAAATAAGAGAGATTTTTGCTTTATGTACACTGCTAAAAACATAACATTTGCTGCCAGAGTGGCATGACATAAAGGCCCCCTCAAGCCGTCCTGACCCAATTCTAGAATGGGGTCGGACTTTTAAGTTCGATAAAAGGTCCATAGGCTGAAAATAGCGTGACAACTCTATCCATTGACAACCCTAGATAGCTTGCCTTGCAAACAACCTAAAAAAATTAAAAATTAACTGTAATGAAAGCAACAAGTGGAACTTATTTCTTAGGGTTTTTTATTTTTTGACCCGTACAAAATATTGATATTAGGAATAAACCCCTAATCTATCTATTTTGTTAAAAGTCACTCGAATCTTTAAACCCTAAGTAAAAAAATATCTAGACTTAACAACCATCCAAAGATAGAATATACCAACCAATTTTGGGAAATATTATTTCTGCTCACCCCTTTTAATTTTTTCCCCAAATTACTCTCTCTCTCTCTCTCTCTCTCTCTCTCTCATTTTGATATGTACTTTTTTTTTAAACGGGGAGGGGGAACCCGAGATCGAATCCAGAACCTCCTTCAAAGGGGGATGTGATGAGACCACCACGGCAAGCCATGGGCTCCTCTCTCTCTCTCTCCCCTAGTGGCAGTTGGAGTCAAAAAGATCACATATTGGGCTACAGAGGAGGGAGGTGCCATCCTTTCAAGACACAACCGTACCATTACCATAAAGTAAAGGATTTTTTGCATGAAAACAACACATGTAACATCAAAATAAGATTAAAACAATCGTACACAAAAAATAACATATGCTCAATTTACCACGTGCCTATCTTGAGAGTGAAATCCTCAAAATACCTAAAATCTCCTCTGAGATTTCTAACAACCATACACAATTTCTTTGACATTTCTCCCGTATTGAGGATGACATTCTTCTCCTAAACATCGTAAAATAATTTATTTCTAAGTAAGTCTTTCTCTAATAACGTAATTTAAACAACCCAAAACTTATCCATTCTCATTATTCCGCTTCTGCTACTGTTTCTATTTTCCTTCCTCTGTTTCCCCCTTCCTTTCACCCTCGTTACTTACATAAGAAAAGAGAAAACGAGAGAGATAAGGGATATATATATATATATATATATATATATATATATGACAATATCACTCGGCCTATGAGGCTCGACCAACCACACTTGGTTGTATGAAGCCCGCCCAACTACACTCAGCCATCTTCACTCAGCTTACAAAGCTCGGCCTATAAAGTTAGGCCAACCAAGCTCGTCCACACCTCTCCTAACTAGGTTAGGCTCGGCCAACAACTCTGTACTTCTATTATAAGATTTTTTTGACGTACTAAATGACGAAATCTGAAAAGGTGATCAACACAAAACTTGTAGATAATTGAATTGTATTTCCAATGAACTTAATTTTATCTCATTTGGACATCCGTACACGAAGTCATGGCATAAATAACTAACTACTCATTAAAATTTACGAATGACACTTAGCAGGCTAAAACCAATTAAATGGGTTAATTAACTTATTAGACTCTTATCATGAAAAATCTAATACACTCTTAGATTTCCTAAAATTGGGGTGTCACACACACTCTCTCTCTCTGGACACCCCACCCCATTGGGTGGGGTTGCAAACGCCAGAGAGGGAGATTCACATCGGTGCCCTCTCTCTCTCTCTCTCTCTCTCTCTCTCTCTCTCTCTCTCTCTCTCTCTCTCTCTCTCTCTCTCTCTCTCTCTCTCTCTCTCTCTCTCTCTCTCTCTCTCTCTCTCTGTGTGTGTGTGTGTGTGTGTGTGTGTGTGTGTGTGTGTGTGTGTGTGTGTGTGTGTGTGTGTGTGTGTACCCCTTACTTCTAGGATGGCAGAATGCCATCGGGCCACTGTGGATGTTGTTAGGCACCATCGGATGACATCGAATGTCATGTGTGTGTGTGTGTGTGTGTGTGTACCCCTTGCTTCTAGGATGCCAGAATGCCATCGGGCCACTGTGGATGTTGTTAGGCACCATCGGATGACATCGAATGGCACGAGGCCCCAGCATCAGATCGGCAACGACTGGTGGCATCTGGTGGCATCCACACCGGCTTCCAAGATGCCAGAATGCCATTAGGCCCCAGCGTCGACTGGTGGAGTTCCACTTGCTTTCTCCCCCACCCTTCTGCCCAAGGTCTCCTGTGGTGATGACATCTGATATCTCACCTTCTGTGGAAGCGGCAGAGGTTGCGACCTTAGTGCCAACCTCACCGTCCTTGAGAACCTGATAACTGCAGATGACTCAAGGCTGCTCGCTGCCTCCGATGGCCCGCCCACCCCCTCCAGCCCTAGCCCCTCCTTGTCCAAGTTGGTTATTAAAGTTTATTAGATTGGGTCATCTATCTCAAAACCTTAAGATGTTGAGTGGAGAGAGCTCCACTAATATAAGCATGTATATTATATTTTAGCTCGGTTCTAATATGTGACTATTCTAACATGTCCCCTCAAGTCTAGGCTGATTTAGGCTCTGTCACGTAGACTATGACAAACACAGGGTACACGGCCCAGATCATATCCATGCGTTCTAATACCATATTAAACTTTATTAGATTGGGCCATTCAACTCAAAACCTTAAGATGTTAAGTGGTGAGGGCTCCATGATGTAAGCACATTATATTTTAACCCGTTTCCAATGTGAGACTATTCTAACAATCAAGTGTTCGGGCTTCCTCTGCCACATCATCCACGACTATTGGTGGTGCATGTCCTGCCGGCTGCACACGAACCCGAAGCCCCACTAATGCGGCCGTGGAGGGAACGACGACGAGGACAAGCACCTGGGGCGACTTGAAGGATGGGAAATGGACACTCTACGAGCAGGCATTGTACAAAAGCCTCCTACCAGCACTGTGATTCCACCACGGCATCTTAGAAATATCCTCCGCTGCTCCCACCGTTGGAAGAGAAACATGTTTTGCCAGACACCCCCTGCCACCCTCCTTTATAATATCCCACTGCTATCAAATCTTTGGCATCCACTTTGACGCCGTCATCGATCCCTCCCAACTCTGCAGCCGCCAGCCATAGGGGCTTCTAACGGCATTTGTCACTGCTAGAGGGATGAGAAACCACGAGGGAGGGGGAACCATCCGATGGCATCCAGGGGCATCCCCATCGTCTTCTGAGGATGTCCGGTAGACTCTCCAGCATCATTCACCAGTGTCCGACACGCTCTCTCTCTCTCTGGGCACTCGCTCACTCACAAGTGGAAAGGGGTTATCCAAGGGTCTTATGATTCTTTCCCCCTTTCGGATTAGGCTAATTAGGTTAGGTTAATCTGACCTATCTTCACGAAGACCCTAATGGTAGGGGTTTTTTCATGTAGCGAAGAAGATTTGAGTGGCTTTTAATGAAATAAATATATTATGGGGGCTTATTCCTAATATCGATACTTTTTAAGAGTTGGGATGTAGCACCCCAGTCAAATAATAAAGGATAAAAATTAAAATATAAAATATATATTGGAATGAAAATGAGGGAAAAGAAATATATGAAAAACGTGTTGTGGATTAAGTTACGAAATCGCCTCAATTCTTTAATCTCTTGCGAATAATTAAAAATAAATAAAAGAAAAGAAAAAAAATAAATTTACAAGAATGGAATGAATGATTGAATTGTAGTCGACGTAAGAGTGAGACCGATTTACTGAAGGGGTAAAATATCTATTTTCTTAATTAATGATTTCTTTAAATTAAATGACGTTATAATAATTTATTGGTTTTAAAAAATGACCAAACTATACAAATGAAAAGGGATAATTATTTCCTACAAAGACCATAAAAGAAATTTCATATTTTGAGCTCATTCGAATTTCCACGGTAATATGAAATTGACGTATTAGATTAATCGGTTTTTCACCCTTAGGTCAAATCTCGACCAATTTATAAAAATATGAAAAATATATATTATTTTAGAAAATGATATGCTTAACAACATTGACAACTGGGCCGACCTCAAATAAAAATCAAATTAAGCCTGAATTAAGGTTTTTAAGCAAAACCCAGAGTTTTTGATAGTTCAACTTAATTCGATCTAATTCGAGCTCAATTCTAGAACATTCGAGCCCAAAATAGATCCAATTGATAGGCCCATCTTTGAAGCCTATTTCCCCTCTTGATTCCAACGGAAACCCTAACCTTAGCCGCCAAATTTAGGCGGATAGACTTGGTCAACCGCGAGTTTCAAGCGGTGACATCTCCTAGTCGATCTCCTTGATCCTTCACGCCTCTTCCTTTGACCCCACCTCTATAAATCAATGCCTAATACTCCCATAAACCCTATTTGGCCACTGTAGCCGCCGACGTGAGCGATCGAGGGCGTGGGACGGCGAAGAACATCGAGGGTTCACATTAGGGTTTGGCACGTCATCTTCCTTTCGATCCAATTAAGGTAGGTTTCTCTCGGGCCAAACTTTAATTAAAGCATGCTAGCTTGATCGTCTCCGTGTCCTCTTCGTTTTTATATCAAAAGCCCTAATTCATGTTTAGTATAGCGATTGTATTTAAGCTTTTAGTCGAGACATGTTAAATTTGGTCATCGTTCATGCTAGTTCCTTTTTATCTTGAGCAAATGTTAGGCTTTAGCTGGCTAAACTTCTAATTAATCATGCCATCCTGTGCGAAATTTTGTCCCTTTTCGATTGGTTCTATTTTGCCTGATTTTAATTCACTATGTTGCATGAATTTGAGTTTTGAATCGACGTATGTCGGAGTTCACCGTGAATGGTTTATGTCTCAAATTGCAGCCCTTCCAGTGACCCCCTCGTGAGAGGCGGCCACGCGATAGACCGCCGTTTGGCGGCGGGGTTTCAAAAGTGAAAATGGCCCTCCAATGACCATTTCTTGCTTAAAACGGCCACGCGATAGACCGCCTTTGGACGGTGGACTTTCAAAAAGGAAAGGTGTTAATCAAGTCCTTAGCGGTCACTTCTTTGACCGTCTTATCTTATAGTGGCCTCCTTCTGACCGTTTCTATCCTTGTTACAGTAATGATGTTGATTGTTTTTCGGCACGATATGTTCTATTTTTCCTTGATTAGACAGCATGAAATTAGGGTTAATTACGTGGGATGGACACACTAATGATTAGGGGTCATGAAATATTTGATTAAAGTTTAATTCTCTTTCATGAATTGTCCTTTCATGTTTATCATTCATGTGTTATAAAATGGTTGAAAAAGAGAGTAGAGTAACGTGCTTATATAATTGATTAATTTGCAAACTTTATTTCTGTTATATAGTTAGAACTTGTTTTAAGGTCGTGCCACTCCGGTGGTGTCGACTGAACCGATTATACTCGTTTTTGTTGAGTTATGGTTTTGATGATTGTTGTGATTGTTAAGTTATGATTTTGATGACAACTAAACTTAATGTGTGATTAAGCGATGATAACTAAACTTGTGGTTGATTGCTCATGCTCTTGTTATCTATGTATGGTTGAGATGGCAAATGACAACGGTTACATGATCTTGATCCTTGGTTTGCATATGTTGATTTTACAAGAGGCAAGAGATTTCATAACCTCTTTAATATGAACAAGCATTGTATTAACCCTGACTATCTTGCTTGCAAGATCAAACTTATAATCTCATGGCAGTCACCTGGTGAACCTACCGTGTGGATAAGCACCTTGCTGTTCTACAATCCAAAACATGTGGTATATGTCATTTACTGTCAAGAACTATTGGTGAGACTCTTACCTTGTCTTAGCATCGATCTCACCATGTGTATCTCATATACCTCTCCTTAATACACCTCATTCATGCATATTAAACATGAAACCCTTCTGGCCATCGTGAGCCCTTACCCGCGGATCGACCTGCGCGGTCAGGTCGCGGGGGTCAAGGGGGCAGCGCCCCTTGTGGGGGTTTCCGGGGGCGGAGCCCCCGGAACAAAATTTAGAAATGCTCAAATGGTTTAGACGTTTCAAATGCATAAACCAAGTCAATCCAATCCCAAAATGCATGGATTTGATATGGACATGAAGCCCTTGAATTATGGACATGTTTCTTTGAGCTAACACTTGGATTTTACATGTTTGGAGATTTTCGGTCGACCTCTGGACCATTGGCGGTCGACCTGAAATCATAAAATTGAAAGAAGGCATCCTGTAAAACTGGCGATCGACCGCCAGACCCCTAGCGGTCGATCGATTTTTCCAGCAGCCAAATGGCTACAGGAATTCTCAGAGCGGTCGACCACTGGCCTCTGCAGGTCGACCGCCAGCCCCGATCTGCCCATCTTTGTTGACTTTTTGTCACTTCGAGGAAAGCCCTTCCTCTTGATATTGTTTAATCCCAAAGTCACCAAACCCTCCAGAATTTGTGGATCTGGTCTAGGGCTTGTCCATAGACCTTCCAAGGGTTATAAAACATCCTATTAGACTCATAACCCTAACCATCCAAGATATCCAAGGGGAGGCTGTCCAAGGAGGAAGAAGAGGGTACTGTAGCTCCGTGAACAGTACCTCGTGCAGCAAGTTCTTCATCTATCTCCAACCCATTCAAGGTACTTCTGAAGCCAACAAGCATCTATGAAGTGAAGAAGTAAGCAACCAACAAAGAGAGATCAAGGGGGAGGCTATCAAGAAGCAAGTAAGGTTTTCAAGAAGAGATCAAAGGAAGATTGTCCAAGTGAAGAAGAAGGGTACTGTAGCCGTGAACAGTACTCCGTACAGCAAGTGTTCTTCATCGATTCTCAACCCCGTAGCATGCATTCAAAGGGAACCCAAATCAGGAGTTTTCTAAACTAAACCTCATCGTCTTTATGTTTTGGATGTTGTAATTGTGTTCATCATAAACTGCAAGAACTTGTGTGTGTGTAGATCGTTGTTGGATCCGTGGTCGTGTGTGTGTGTGTCGTATTTGATTCGTGTGTGTGCGTGGATCTTCCTAGATCTGCGTTTGTGTGTGTATGGGTCTTTTAGATCCGTTCTATCTCATGTGTGTGGATTGCTGCACTTGTGGCAGCGGGTGTTTGTGTTGGTGATCCGCTTGTTAGATCGTGTTGGAGACCTCGTCTCCGTGTGTGTGTGTGTGTTGGGACGCATCCCCGTGTGTGTGGGCAGGTGTCGTCCTGCGTGTGTGGTTGGAGCGTCGTCTCCGTTTGGGTATTTATCCCCGAGTGAAGCCTTACCGAGTTTGGTGAGGGGTGGACGTAGGATTACCGGCGTTGCATCCGAACCACCTTAAAAACCGCTGTGCACTATGGTTTGATTTGTGTGGTTTGGTCCTTTTCTTCTACCTCCATTCTAAGTGAGTGTATGTGTTAATTGTTGTTACGGATTTATCTACGTATATCTTGCGTAATCTATATCTTATCATATAAGTTTGATAAATCCAATTTGTGTTCAAATAGTTTTGAATCTCTTAACTAGCATTCTATCACATATTTCAAAAAAGGCCAAAAGTTTTCATAAAATTTGTAAACACCCAATTCACCCCCCTCTTGGGTGTCATTGATTGCGGGACTTCAGTTTTTCGATGTTTATGACACATTAATTCTTGGGCATCGAATACCTCTCCGTCGGATATTCCTTCCACCGGACTAGGTGTTCATATTTCAAGGCCTCCATAAGACCCCGCGAGCCTGAGATTCCCACTAGGACGCCGGGCAGGTTGTACCCCCAAAACTTGAACCCACTGACTCGATCGGATCGCGTGTTTCTACAGCCCAAAATCGGGATTGTTCTGCTTATTGCGGCCCTTCTGGGACCGCTAATGTACGTTAGCGGCCACAGGGTGACCGTTTCTCTGTTTCTGTTCTAGCCCGTGTGCTAGGTTTGCCAGTCGATTTCCTTTGATTTCCAGTTGATCTAACTCTGTGAGAGTTGACCTAAAGCCCCTTGTATGATCTAGGATGTGTGGGCTGGACCCCGGTTCGGTCCCACCATGTCTCAGGGTGACCTAGGGCCCGGTAAGTCGACTACTTGTCATTACTGTACCCAACTTAGTTGCGGCCTTCCTCGGATCGAAATTCTTGTTAGCGGCCCATTAAGGACCGTCTCTTCTGTTTAGCGGCCCTATTAGCGACCGTTTTCTCCAGTCTAACTGGGCTTCATCCTTTGGCCTAGTAACGACTCTAGCGATCCAGTATAGACCGTTTTCATGTTATTGCGGCTATACCTTGACCGCCTCTTAACCAGTTTTTCCAGATTTGTTAATTTCATGGTTTTATTGCATGTTATTTCCTTTAGCCTCTCGAGGCTATTCTATCTCGAGAATGTGATCTTTGATGGGTCTACACCTTTCCTTGAAGGTCATTCCCTTAATGACTTATATGTATATTCTTCTAGTGGAAGAGTTTATTCTTGGAAATCCTTCAAGAAATCTAATTTCCTACATGTATCGTCCTTGCTACATAGCTTGACCTTGGAACTCTTGGCCGTTAAATATTGTGGATGTCTAGATTTCGTTGGATCTCTGATCGAACCAATCAATGCCAAGGCAATCTTTTAAAGGGCCCAGTCTGGTCCTGGGAGGAGCACCCAAAGAGTACTTGTACCCCGAGGAGGTGTAATGACTAGGTGTGACATTGCACCGAGTACTATCTAGCGTGTGAGTCTACGACATTCCACATTCTCGTGAAACTTGCTATGCTTGCATGAAAGCGTGAAGTACTTGCTTACGTGACTTGACTCGACTTGACTTGACTTGATATATGGCCACTCACATGAAGTTCTGGTTACTTGCACTTGCTATCTTCACTTGCAATGTCTCAAATCCTATATCATGTCAGTTATCTTGTAATCATGCTATTTATTTAGTCCGCTTATTTGTATTTTTACGCATCATTCACGCATATTCATGAAATGACTAAATAGTGTAATTTCTACTGAGCTTCTCGCTCACTCCCTACTTTAACATTTTTCAGGTAACTCAGTAGATGGAGCGCTCGAAATTAGGAACGGGCCAGCGTGATCGAGTAAACCCGGAGTCGTAGAGACTGTAGTCTTCTTTTTCCTATTTCTTGAGTCTAGTTAGTATCGTGAGTCGTGTCCTTTTGCCTTTTTCTTTGTTTTCCTTTTATTGGAGTCCATTATTATAATTTGAGTCAAATTGTAATTTAAATTCTCAAACATCAATAAAATTATATTTTTGTCAAATTATGGCCTCCATGTGTCTTTGCTATTATTTTCATCTATTGTTTATTTACTCTGATTAACATGACTGTTTTACTGTCACGTTCCGAGCAACGCTTCCCGCTGCTATCGGTTCGGGACGTGACATGGAAACTAAAAAAATCCTTATTTTTATTAGGTTAGGTTGCAGAAGGACTTAGAAGGTTTACTTATTTGACTAGGCCCAAAAAATGTCAATGTAAATTTAGGAGTGTTACCTGCTACACTGCCACCGGCGCAACATTAGTTGAAGGTTAAAGTGAAATAATAACAACAACAACAACAATAATAATAATAATAATAATAATAATAATAACAAATCTAATTTGAATTATATGTCTGTATAGTTTGATCAATTGTTGAATAATTAAAAAAATAATCCTACTCTCTAAATGGGTCAAAAATAGTTAGCCCATTATTTAGGTTATTTTAGGTAGTAGAATCTTTATTTTTATTTTTAAATCATTTAATTATCAATTAAATTGATGACGATGTAATTCAAATAAGACTCGATATGATAAAAAATGATTTTTGCATACTGATCCCTACAAACTTATGCAATTGTCAATTAATCCATTACAACCATTTGTCTAAAAGCCCTTACCATTTTCAAACTCTTGTTCAAAAATCTCTTGTGGTTAATGGATGGCCAAAAAAAAGGAATATGGTGTTAAAGATGGAAGGAGTATTTGACTTTAGTAATAAATTTACCAAGATAACCCTCCCTCTCTCTCACCCCCACCCCCTCTCTTTCACCTCCGACACCGACTTCAGCCTCGCCACTGGATGCCTTAGTGACAGGTGCCAGCTCAACTTAAGCAGCTGTCGGGAGGTCACAGACTAGACCGTAGTGGTGCCACATTGCCCTGCACATCGTCTCCTACTGCTGGCAACCTGGTCAGAGGATAGGGGGAGGAGAGAGAGAGAGGATGGGAAGGGCGGAAGAATGTTTCCAACCATCGGCCCCCTCTATATCTTGCTACTCCTATGCCAGAGGATAGGGGGAGGGGGGAGGGAGAGAGAGAGAGAGAGAGTGAAAGAAAGCAGCAACATGCGTGTGGCACCTTCTCCACCTCCACCGCCTCCACCTGGCCATTCAGCATCGAAAAGTATGCCCGCGCCATCGGTGCCGATGAGAAGGACTTGGACGACGCTGATGCCCAGCCCCCGTAATGAGCTCACTAATATCAGTGCCGCCACTCGAGAGGAAGAGGGTGAGATCTCCCTTTCTTCTCCATGACACCGGAACCCCCCTCTTCACCTCAAACCCCAGCCACCCTACTCCTTCACGTCGGCCTCCTATTCATTCTTCCCCACCGCAGTCCGCCTACCCCCATTTCAAAACCATAGCCACCCCCTCTCCCCATGCCCCCACCTTCTTCCCCCACCGCCAACCTCTCCCCTCACTAAAGCCCTAATCTCACCTCTGCCTGATGTGAACGTAAAAGAAAAAAAGAGATAATGATCGATGAAAATGAAAGAATGAAAAAAGATGAAGATGGTGAAGATGAAAGTCTCAAAAGATGATGATGAGATGTTGAGTTTTAAGAGAAACACATGTAAATGTGTGTGTGGAACATGGAGTGTGATGTGATCGCCAAAGATCTATAAAGATCTCAAAAAAAGTGAATGAAAAGTGATTGCATGGTATACCTTGGATCGCGAGAGATTTGCCAATCATTCTCTTCCTTCGGTCGGCCGACGAAGAGAGCTTTCTCTTGATTTCCCTTACAAAAATTTAAACAAACATCGAATATTGATTAGAACAAGAGGCAATGTAATATCAATCCCTTGTAATGAAATTATGAAGAAATAATAAATAATACACACCTTTTTAGTGTTGTTTTAAACCCCTTTTGGATGCAAAGGGGTGGACAGATGATATGATGAATGAAAATCATGCAGAAGATGCACTTAATGGAGTTCTCAATGAAGAGAAATGATGATGATAGGAAACGAACAATGATGCATGCAACTTAACAAATGAAACACGAACAAATAAATAGAAAAATAAGGTGAAAAGAGCTTATTGGCGGCAGAGGGGAGGGATTCTTTGTAAACTTCACAAGCTTCAAAGCTTCGAGACCTCCGACAAGGGGAAGACCTCTTTTCTTCAAAATTTCCTAGCCTCTAAAAGCCCCTCCCTGATCTTCTCTCATGCTCCTTCACGAGCTTCCTGGTGCTCTTTCCTGTTGTGTGTTGTGTTTCCCTCTCTTCTCTCGTTTGTGTTCTGCTCCAGAGGGATGACCTATTTATAGGGGTTTAGGCTTAAATCGCGTCCACTTAGTAGGATGCCTTTTGACTCTGCTGCTTGAATCGCGTCCACTCAGTTGGACCCCATTTGGCTCTTATGGCTTAAATGTGTTCATTTATATAGACGCATTTTCACCAAAGGTGAGAAACACGTCCCACTGTCAGGATGCGTTTTAGCTCGCTCAACGCCACTCGTGCCAATTCGTCAAACCCTCACAGCACACGCATTGAAAAAAATCCTGATTTGTGGTGCACGCGTTGAAAAATCCTGATTTGCTACAGTATTGGCTATAATACTGAGCTAATTTTCAAACCCATATGGCACATGCATTGAAAGTTTTGGCTATTAAACCGGCTGAAAATCACGTCCCTGTGCATGGATGCGTCTCAAAATGCATCCCCTGTTCTGGACTTGTTTTCCTGGCATATGACTGAATTGGTCCTCGACCGCTCAGACACATTCAAGAGAATTGCGTCTGTTGTGTTGGACGTGTTTTATCTTGTTCAAGAAAACCGTGTCAGTCTGTTTGGACGTTTTTTTTAGAAAGTTCCGAAATCACGTACGTGCTCCGTATGCATTTTTTAATTAAAAATGAAAAAAATGAAAAAAAAATCAATCAAATAAGTCAATAATGTGAATCACTTTGGGGCATTATGGTGCGACATGAGATTTGCTCATATGATGTCAAAAATGGCGTGTCTACACCTGAGCCTCTCCCCACCCCTGCATCGCCATCAGAACTGCAAGCTGCCATGAGATTACCTTATCGTCTCTCCCCTTTCTCTCTCAACCACTGAAGCAAGGGTCGAGGCCGGCACCGCTTCTCTTTTCTCCTTACCTTACAACCGTAGCCATAGGGGAGGCCTCCGCCCCATTTGCCACCTATCGTGAGCACTGCCACCATCACAGCCGACGTCGACTGCCTCCAACCCACTGGCCCAATCGTGCCGGCCTCCACCGATGGTGCCCCCACCCTCTCTTTCTCTTCCCCCCTTCTCTCCCTCCCCCCTCCCCCTATCCTTTGGCAACCTTGGAGCAGCAAGAAGAGGGGGTGGCCAAAAGACCCCGGCCACTCTCTCTTCCCCCCATTCTGTCTCCCTCTACTCTCTATCTCTTAATAACTAGGGGCAGTTTGGCCTTTTACCAAACATGGGTAGAGTTAACCATAGATTGGTTAACATTTTGATGGGCCGTACCATATGGAGGGAACGACATGGACTTCTTCTCATAATGTCGAAGATTGTAGGACCTTTTAGACAAATAGTTGTAACTTAGGGATTAATTGATAATTATGTATGTTTGTAAGGACTAATATGCAAAAAACCTTAAAAAAACATTGGCAACAGACACCAATTATGCAACAAATGGAACTCAATCTATAATCGGGCCCAGTTGGTGGCCATGATCCTATCACATCATAGATTTCTTCTTCGCTCTTGGGGTAGGTGGGAGTCCCACCCACCCCGAGGAACCCTTCCCAATTAGGGAGTTTGTCATTGGCGATCCCAAATGGAATCAGTGTCGGCGCCCCTATGGTCGGCAGAGCAGAGTGGGGGAGCTCCCTCGCGCACCCGGCAGAACAGAGTGGGGGAGCTCCCTCGCGCACCCCCCAATCCATCTGGTCAATTCTTTCAGCCATTCCTACCTCTACGTCACCCCACCACCAATGTAATGACCTGGGTTTTTCGGATTGAAAATCCGAGGGTTTCGGAGTGCCTCAGTGGGTCCCCGATTGCTTTCTATAATTAAATTGGAATTTTTGGATATCGGGCCTTCGGATCCCCGAATTTTGAGAAATAATATGTTTTCGAACTCCGAGACGTTGCTAGAGAGTTGTGCATTTTTCGAAGATCGCGGGGGTGATTTTTCACCATTTTCCTTTTTTTCTAGATTTTTAAAACCCCAAAACAATTTCTATATAAACCCTCTTAAACCCCCTCTCTCCCTCATCTCACGTTCTCCCTCTCTCACCCTCGTTTCTCCCCTTCTCTTCACCCCTTTCTCTGGGCGGCCAATGGAGGACAGGGTGGGCGAGGTGGTGGGCTACGCGGCATGGCGAGCGGCGAGGATGGAGCGATGAATGAGGTGGTGGCGCAGCGGAGCTCATTCGCAGGTTCACGAGCTCGGCGTTGGATCGAGGGGTGATTTCGCTTGGAATCGGCATCCTCAATGCGGGATTTTGTCATGAGAGGTAGGGGGACGGATCCCTAGCCTTCGCATTTATTTTCCTCACGATTTGTAGGCCGAGGCAAGGCCGAGAGTGGGTTTTCGTTCATGACGGGGTGGTTTTCCATGTTTAGGGCGAGTGACAATTTCCATCGGATCAGGTGACATTTTTCTATTTATTTACTTACATTCGATGGTTTGGAGCCTGGGGAAAGGTCCTCAATGTTTTCCCCCTCGACCGGAGTTGAGTAGGGTGTGGAATAGGACCCCTCGGATGGGGTTGGGTTGCGTTTTCACCGATTTCGGTCGATCGATGGGCTGGGTCAGTCGACCGATCCGGGTTCGCCATAGAACGGGCGACCGTCCTGGAACGGTTGACCGACCCAATGGATCGGTCGACCGTTCCAAGACGGTCGCGGGTTGGTCGACCGATCCAGGCGCCGGTCGACTGACCCAATGGGTTGGTCGACCGACCCGTCTACAATAGGTTGACCGACCCCAGGGTCTGGTTGACAGAAATTTAGTCTTTTTTCACCCTTTTGGCCGTCGGTTGATCTGGTTGAGACCCACTGGTCGACCTTTTGCTCCATGGATGTCCCACACACCTCGTAGGGACCGAGTTTGTGCCTTTGGGTGTCCAGGGAGGTCGTGATACCTTGTATACCGTGCTACGTGGATTTAAGGGTCCGAGCGACCCCTTGTGTTTTGGGCATCTACATTATGCTATTTTAGCATCACCGTGCGCCCGAGTTAGTGCAGAGGGCAATCCCTGCACATTGTTGGTTTCTCTGGGAAACAGTTTTCTGTATGGGCCATGAGTATGGACAATAGCCGTGAGTTCTGTGACCCAGCTAGGGGTGCTGGGGGCTTCTCAGTCCCCCTTACAGAGAGAATGAACCTGGCGGTTATGAGCCGTCTCATGAGTCCTTTGACCGTGGTTTCTAACTCTCGGCTTAAGGTGATTTGACGGCGTGGAGCTGTAATGTGTACGTAGCGGCCTTGGGACGAGTCGCGCGTAACTCGACGACCGATGGTTTACCCAATCTAGTTAGCTGTTCTGAGTTGGTGGCACCGAGATGCCTTGTGTTTCTTAATACCTATGACGAGTTCCCATGTCCAGTGACTCCCGACTAGTCGTAGCCTTCTTTACGACATGCGAGTGTCGACCTACCCAGGAGTGGTAGAGCGGCTTTACCAGTTGAGACGATTTTAGGTTGGTTTCCGTAGGTCTCCCTATTGTGGTGGCCTAAGTCCGGGCCAAGGAGAAAGCCAGTTAGAGGGCCTGACGTAATGCAGTCAGTCAATGCGTACACACATGGTCGGGGGCAGACGGACACGTGCTGACGAGTACGACCCTGACTAGACCCTTGTCCTGAGTTACTTGAGTTACGGTGTCACAGTTACCACCTCCTAGGCCTGTGGGGTAACAACTGAGGCGCAGACTAAGTCGTCAGTGGACGCATTCGACCTTGCTTCTAGTGGGCAGGTACTCCCGTCACACAAGACATGACTCTCCTTACTTGAGGTTTTGGTTTCCCGACTGTGAGGTCGCGGTTTCTCGGGTGACTTCCGAATGATCATCTCGACATCAAGGTCGTGCATTTTTCGGCATTGTCGTCGAGGTCTCACCCGTAGACATTGTGGGGTTCACGACGGCGAGGTTGTGACTATACCCTTAGATCGCATGGTCTTGGTTTGACCTCTGTCACTGAGGGTGGGACTTCGCGATAGAGATGTCATGATTTTCCCTTTTCAGTAGCGTCACAGTGTTTTGCCGTGGGTTCGGCGTTCCCGACTGTGAGATCGGGGTTTACTTTTCGTTATGAATAAAAATAGCTTAGAAAACTATGTTTCTGCCGCCTCATGTTGTTATCGCTGTGGTAGTTATTGTTGTTATTCTCACTGTTGTTTACCGTCGTTTCTTCTGGTGGGGGATCTACGAGATCCCTTGATGTGACACCACCTTAGGGGTGATAGCCACTAGACTGATGCCTTTGGACCTACAATCGCAAGCAAGCAACTTTGACGGCGGACTCACTTGGGCGAGCTCACTCGCGTAGCGCACACAATTGCTCGTAGGCCAACTGGCGATAGTGGAGAGGGTCTGAGGTGGGACCTTGACGTTCCGGGGTAAGGCTAGCTTAGGATGGACCACTAAGGGCCTGGGATGCCCAATTCCGCAGGCAGCTAGCGCGCCAAGGGCGTGGGATGTAAGGGGTTGCTCTTGCCTCGCTCCGCGGTGGTCACTCGATGTATGGAAAGTTGGAACGGGCACTCCCTCACCGCTGACAGAGCTAAGAAGCAATACTAATTAAGCAAGGAATGCCAGCAAAGAGTAGTGACCAGAAGCTCACCTGGTCGGCGTGAAGACGCCGATCCCAGCCGGAGACGATGGGCGAGCGAGGAATCGCGGGCTTACCCGCACGCCGCGCCGATGAAGCTTCAACCTGAATTAATAATTTACATTCACTATGCCCCTTGCAAGGGAGAGGTGTAATAGGGGTGGGGGACTATAGGATTACACTCAAACACTACCTCCACGTAGGGAGGGGCTGTAAGTCGGCCAGGCGGGGTGGGGAAGCTAAGTTAGAAATTGAATTGCCGAGCTCCCCAGTTCTGCCAGCTTTAGGAACAGCTTGATAGACAGTCGATGACGGCGCCGCCACAGGCTCTGTTGAGCTCAGAAGAGGTCAAGACTGGTGCCGAAATTATCTGAGTTGACCCCGGAGGGCGTTTGAATTTTCGTGGAATTTCCTGACGATGTCGCTGGCTAGGGCAGGGTCTGGAACAGGGCTGGACCGCTCTAGCACTAGTCGCTCTCAGATTGTTGCTGCTGGAAGATGAAGGCACCACGAGCACTCCCGGGGTCCGATTGATGCGGGACTAGAACCTCTACGATCGTGGTCAAGTCTTCTTCGAACGGAGACCAACGGGACCGTCGTTGGAGGTTGGAGCTGACCGCGATGACTGGATCAGTGGGAGGAGGTTAGACTAGGTTTTGGGGAGCTGACCTTGCCCACCTCGGGGAGAAAAATTGGAATTCTTGAATCCGAGCTCCAAAAATGGTTCTGCTTCTTGGAGATGGCAGGGGACTTGCAGGAGAAGCCCTCAGCCAAATGGCGCCTCAAGAAGCCCAGGATACTGGCCGTGGGAGCCTCTGAAAGGAACTACTGGCTGTCGGCCTGGGAGGAAATGCACAGTCTGACGAAGATGACTCCTCCGAGCAGCTCTGAAGTCGAACGATGACGAGACCACCTCACCTACGAAGCAGCCTTGCCAAGCTTTCCAACAGTATAAGGTATACCACCTGAAGATGCGCGGTGAAGATGTGGCTGTCTTTGTAACTCGACCCTTGACTGCTGCCTGTGAACTAGGATGAACAGGGTGGTGATAGGTGATAGGAGATGGGGTAGATGGGATTGGAAATGGGGTGGATGGGTGTGGGGGCAACCCCTAGCTGTGAGGGGGTCTGGGAGGGGGCAAGCCAAGGTGAGGGAGGGGGAGAATGGGGGCTGGAAGGGGGTCTAACAGGTGGAGGGAGGGAGAGCTGCGAATTTGGGTTGGGAAGGAGAGAGGGAAGGAGAGATCTCTCTCAAGGTTGGAATGTGACTTAATAGGGGTTATTAATGGGGGGTCTTGGGGATGGGAAGGGTTATGTTGGGGAAGGGAAGGGGTGCTTGGGGAGTGGGAATTCTTCCTTGGGGAATGAGAGAGGTACTTGGGGAAGGGGAGTGGGTGGTTGGTGGTTGGAGGGTGACTTGGAGAGTGGTGGATTCTATCTTGGGACTAGGGGGGAGTAATGAGGTGTTGTGGGAAGTTGGGAAGGCTCTTGAATGAGGAGAGGGGAGTTAGAAAGTAGGTGGGAGGGGGAGGAGAGAGAATGGGGGTGCCCCCCTTTGAGAGAGAGAGAGAAATATCAAGAGAGAGAGAGAAGAAAACTCCACAAGAGAATTATCTATTATATTGATCATCAAAGGTTACAAATGAGAGATGGGAGGGGGCTATTTATAGACTCCATACTTTTCCTAGGACCAAATTGACCCTGACTAAATAACTAATGACCAAAGCAGTCCAAGGGAGGGCGCCCCTGGGCCTAGCCCACTGAATTGGGCCCATTAACCAACCTAATCAACCTAATGACATTCAACTTAGCTAAATGACTCTCAAACTTAGGTACCGAACTCAAATAAAGGAAAAATTACATAGTTTATGACTCAAATAAAATATAAAAATTACATGTCTAGACTCAGAAAAATATGACAAACACAATGACGCATGTCGATGAACAATCCGAGCCCTGAAAATGTGGAGGGGCAAGGGATGCCCCCATCATACCCCCGGGGTGGGAAAAACTAGACCCTGTCGAGTATGGGTCCACCGGGAAAGTAGGACACCAAATGCAGCTCCGGGTGAGCCACGATCTCCAAACGCAACTCCGCGTCCCTAGTCAGGGGACAGATCTCCAGCCTCTCAAGGTAGCTCGGGCACACCTTCTTGCCGGTGATGGTACCCTGCTTGCCTAGTATTGCCTCCGTATGCTTATGTCAGGCTCTTAAGCTGATTTGTAGAGGCTCTCCGAAGGTGTCACACTCAAAGGTAGGTAGAGGCTCGAGGTACTCACTAGGATCCACCACGGTGCCCATAGAGGATGCCGGATCCGCCACACGGAAAATGGGGTGAATCCCAAAACCCATTAGTAAGTCCAACCCGTAAGCCGGGTTGCCAAAGCCACTCAGAACTCGGGAAGGTCCAAGTCCTCGTGCCCTCGATTTGGAGGTGACCCTAGGGTAGAGCCACTCCAATGTCACCATCACCAAGTTGCCTACTTGGAATCCCAAGTGGCGCTTACGAGCTGTTGCCCACTCTTTGTGATCCTCACTGCTCATTGCTAGATGCTTGTCGGAACGCGTATGCCATGCACTACGATGCGGTGTGGGTGTGAAAAGTATGGTGTGCAAAGGTGGACCGGGGTAACCAAATGTAGACCGATCATACTTTGATGCCATGAAGACTTTGACAGACTTAGGAGGGCCGGGGCATCCATAGATGAACCTATCATGCATGGGTGTGGCAAATGTTGGGGGACCCGGACATCCATGTATGCTCCTTTCATGCGTAAGACCAATGATGAATGGGGGAGGACCAGCACATCCAAATGTGAGCCAGTCATGCATTGGACCTAAACTGTGTGTGACATGTATGAAATGACCGGACTTGTGACCCATGTTGAATGATGTGATTTGCCAAGATAGGTGCACTCTTGTTCCAGAGGTGACGGCCAAGTGTGTGGGTATGGGGTGGTCCCTGAGCTCCCACTCATAAGGATCGAAGGGGTCAAAGAAGGTGTGTATCATGGAGTAGGGCACTTCCTTATTCCCAAGGTGTAGGTCATCCATGGTTATGTCTTCCCATATGTGGCCCGAGTCTTGAAAGAGGTGGGCTTGATCCAACAAGGTGGGTGAGGGTAGGGAATAGTGGGTGGTAGATAAAGCGGGTGGGTCACATGGGCATCTAGGCTCCCATAGGAAGGGGTCGAAGGGATCAAGGAATGGGTTACCTAGAGAGAGGTACTCTAAGTCCTCAAGGTCCTCAAAAGATGATGAGACATCCTCCTCCATCGGGATAATTGGGCCGGTGATTTGGGTGGGATGGTAGGCCACGAATGGATGGCTCGACTCTCTACCCGAGATAAGCAACTCTAATTTATGGATAGTATCAGGCTCATCGGGTGTGAGGAGGAATAGAATGAGGTCGCTAGTGTAGCAACCCACAGTGTAGATTGAGGTGATAGACCCGACACATAGGTGTAGGAGGTCAAGGCTCCTAGGTTGATTGGTCACTGTGGTCAACATGTCGGTCAACTTGATTTGCCATGCTAAGCCCTTAAGAAGATCCCCTAATGTTTCCACTTACAAGGATGATTGGATGGTAGTGCGATAGGAGGAGAAGGGTACTATGGGGAGGTCTAGCTCCATGGGAGGGTAGGCATGGGATGTGATGGGAGGGATCGGTCTCTCCTTTAGCCATCTAGCTAGGGGCCCATCTACGATTATGGTGCCATTTGTGCAGGTTTGTGGTTCTTGAGGATCCAGACTATTTGGAGTGGTGAAGGCTTGAGGCTCTTCCTCATCATTGGTGTGAACTTGGGTTTCCTCATGGGTGGGGAGAGGGTCCAGGCTAGCATCGACTCCTAGGTGAGTGGGTGTGGCCTCCTTTCCCAAGGGAATGGGAAGGTCTTTTGGGGATGGGGTGATGATGGTTGGTGCATGGTGCACTCGGGGTGGTGGGTAAAGGGAGACTTGGGTGAGGATAGGGAGGGGAAGTAGGGGAGGCCTAGGACATGGAAGAGTTGGGGTAGTGATGGGGACATCAGAGCAAGACCACTAACTTTTTATTTTACATTTGAGTCCTTTTATTTGCATTTATATCATTGGGAAAATATGTATACAATTGTAAGGCTTTATAAGCCAATTTGTCATTCCTTAAGGATCTTTGGGTTTTTATGCAAAAGTCCAGTAGGACCAATAAGGGGCCCCCATCTCCTTCCCTATTGGTCCACCTAACCCTTAGGGCCCACGTGGGGTCAGTCAAAGGTCCAAGGTGGGCTTCTAGAAGCTTGACCATTCAAAGGGGACAATGGGCTTAAAATGTCCAAGATGCCACCCCCATTTTTCAAAGGGCCCCCCTCTTAATATTTTTTTATTTTGTTCCAAACCACATGGGGAATTAAATATGTTCTATCCCCTAAGTGCCCCTCCTCTAACCTAGATCTGAGTTTAGTTTAAGTCATTTTGTATTTCATACAAATACCATGTAATTCCCATTTTACTAGAATTAATGAGAAGAAAATCAGAATTTGCCTCCAAGAGCCTAAGGGCACCCCTCTCTCTCTCCCAACCCCTAGCTGCTGTGAAAGCTAAGAATTTCTGAGGTGTGAAGCCTCCTCCCCCTCCCCCTTCCTGAGTGTGAAGCTCAGCGCCGCCGCCGCCGCTGCCACCATCGAGCCGCCATCGCGCCGCCACCGCCACTCGCCGGAGTTCTGTCCAAATCAGGATAGAACCTCAATCCTGTAATTTTATTTTTTTCTCTTGTTGTCTGATCAACCCCAAACCTCGAGGGTTCATTCTCCCTGTCACCCCTAATCTCCAGTTCAAATTTCGTGCCATTTGACCATCGTTCGGTATTTTTCCCGTATTTTTGTTCTTCCCTTAAGTAATATGCCATTTTACAGATCTGCGGGACAGTGTCCTGTTGTGATATTTTTCCCACCCCCTTATCACTCTCCAGAAAATCCAAAAAAATTACCAAGTGTTCCTCACGTACACCCCCTTCCACCATAATTTTTATGGAGTCTAGATATTTCATTTTCTCTTCGGTCAAAATTCAGTTTTAGGGAAAACTCAGTCTGTCTTGTGTGTCTATTAGTCCGGGTCAGAAAAAAAATAGTGTCCAGTCATTTTCATTTTCAATCCATTCACTTGATGGATATGTCAAAAATATATGTTGTAGATCTCTGAGTCCTCTATCCATCGGTACCTCTTGTGTGTCGATCGGACATCGGATCTGGCCGCAGAAATTCATATCATGAAGGCATGCAGAGCAGATCCGAGTTAGGCCAGAAAGAAAGTGTTGGGAAATAATTCCTAATAAAATATCAAAGCTCAATTTCAGGAATCGCCACTTCAGGGAGTCGACCAGGGACACCCCGTCATCGTCCCATCCAAGTGCCGCCTTCAGAAGATCTCAGGAGGGCGACGTCCCTTTGGAGGCCATTCCTTGATGTCCTGCAACTCAGAACCGAGTCGGCGCAGCACCGAGTTGGTGCAGTACTGAGTCGGACCAGCAGCCCGGTTCCGCCCCGAGTGCCCCTCCGACTTGCTGCCCGTCAACCCAAGATCGATCCTCCCGGGCCCACTTGTAACCCTTTACCTCCCTGCGTGGAGTGGGCCATAAATTTTACTGCTGTAATTAAATTTCAACCGTTGTACCGAGAGTTACCGTACTTGGCCGGGAAGTCTTCCCCACGCCCAGAGCGTGGAGGTAAACTCGCCTCACTCTTTATCCCATTTTGTTTATTTCGTATTTAGTCGTATATGCCGCTGCGAGTGATAGGTTCTTAGCCCGATATATACTTTATTCACCACTGCGAGAGTGAGTGAGTGACCCGTCCCGTGACTCAATCCGAGTACACGCGGAAAAGCCGATACCCGAGACTCACTGCCGGTTTCTCAACCGCGCACGGTCCATCGTTTCCCTCGCATAGGAACGATCGCGAGCTAGAGTCGCAGGTCGCGTGTCCGTCCCGCATCAATTTGGTATCAGAGCCAGGTTGAGTCTAGGGTAGTCATTCATCATTGCTTAACAAAAATATAAAAAAGAGTCATTTAAGTTGAGTCTAAGTTTAAGTCGGTCCAAGGTTGCATCGCATACCTTATTCAGTATATTAAAAGGTGTTGTCCGAACGTTAGGCTACGCCTATCGAGAAGACCGCACACTTGCGCGAGAGGATCTTCGGATCCCGTAACTCCGCCAACGTACCAGATCTTGGTTTAAGTCTAGGGTCCTTAGTGTGCATTAGTTAGTGCATTCCAACCTTAGATAGTCGTGTCTAGTGTCTTGTGTTGTGCCCCTGGTTTTGATGATGACAACCATGAGATGTGTGTGTGTTGAGTTCAACAGAACTGATGAATTAACCCTTGATTCATTAACGCATGTATATACTTTATTCTTGAATGCAAGGAAGAAACAAGGTCTACGCAGGATGCTCAAGGCGTCCACGCAGCGATTTGCATTAAAGGACAGCGTCTACGCAGGATGCTAATTGCGTCTACGCATCAGTACAAGAGGCAGAAGTATCAAATCACTGGCATAGCTCAGTGCGTCAACGCCACAATTCAGAAGCGTCAACGCAGCAGTTCAAGTGGCAGAATTATGGTTCACTGGAATACCCCAGTGTGTCAACGCTACAGCATGATAGCGTCGACGCAGCAGTTCAAAAGGCAGAATTATGGTTCACTGGAATACCCCAGTGCGTCAACGCTACAGCATGATAGCGTCGACGCAGCAGTTCACTCTGAGATGAAATTGGCTCTGGGTAAGCTTAGTGGGTTGACGCAGTAACCCAATGCGTCAACTCATCCACCTGAGAACTTGAAGCCTTGTGGGTAGTTCAAGGCAGCGTCAACCCCTTGGTCACCCTGGGTTGACGCCATCTGAATCCTTTCATAAGATTAGTTGGGTGGACCCCAGTCGTACGTGATGTCAAAGGCCACATCAGCCAAAAGTGCTTGCGATCTCATTTTCCCTCGCGATTCCAGAAGCCTCTTCAGAACAATCATTGGGCTAACCAGAAAATCTGGTTGGGGCCCACTGAATGGATATAACACATGGATCTGGAAGTGAGCGTGGGAAGAAAGATAGAGAAGAAGAGTTGGAAGAGCAGTAGTTGAAACTGAGCGAGTCCCTTGAGAAGGATCGTGGAGTCCATCGTCTTCCTGTTGGTACCGTGCTGCATCCACTGACGATCAGAGGAGATTCAGGGGCAGTGGATCAGTGCGAGTTCATCTACCTTTCAGAAGGAGAAGGCCAGCTGATCATTGAAACATCTTCCTCCAGACTTCTGAGTTCGAGCTTGAGATCCAGCAGCATCACAGATCTGGAGCTGTTCCTTCATCACTGAGTGATTTTGTTTATTATTTTTCATTTTAGTTTGAACACTGTTACATTGTTTCTCCCTCGTACTGGTTTGAGTAGAGGGAGGGGTTTGATCCAGCAGATTGTGCTTGGATCAAGGGCGTTTGGGCATGTTTGACTGCAAGCTGTTCGTCAGCGGTTTAGAGGATATGTTCCTCTGGTTAAGCCAAGCTGTACTGCTCAGCGTTGTTTGAGGAGGTTGTTCTTCGGTGAAGCTAAGCTGTAAAGCTCAGCAGGGATCCTCACTGGTTTAGCGAGGGGTGGACGCAGGTCTCCACAGGGAGACCGAACCATCATAAAAATCTATGTTCCTTTTGTGATTTGCTATTCTCATATAATCCACCTATCGTTAGATGTTTGATTAGGCACGATCTGCATACAGTCTGTTTACTGAATTTCTAATCAGCATTCTACTTTCTAAAGCGAGTGTGATCTTGCATTAATTTTTTAAAGGGTCAACCTATTCACCCCCCCTCTAGTTTGACCATCCACTTAATACAACACGTGGTATCAGAGCTTGGCTCTCTTGTCAAGGGTCTCACAACCCAGAGAGATTTAGTGGAATAGAAAACAAGGGGCTCATGCCTGAAGGGTATGAAGTGAATATGCCACCCTTCTTTGATGGCACTAACTATGCTTACTGGAAAAATCGGATGCAGGTATTTCTGAGAGCTCAAGACCATGAGATTTGGAGAGTCGTGAGCAAGGGACCCTATCAGTTAGAAGGAGATGAAGAACTGTGGGTGAAAGAGCAGATTCGGAAGTCCAACGTCAATTGGCAAGCTATGAACATCATGCAATGCTCATTACATCCTAAGGAGTTTTCACGAGTGTCCTCATGTGCCAGTGCCATGGAAATGTGGGACAGACTTCAAGTCATCTATGAAGGTACGTCAGAGGTAAGAGAGACAAAAGCTAATATGTTAATTTCTGAATATGAAGCTTTTAGAATGAAGCCAGAGGAAAATATATCTGAAATGTATTCTAGACTAACCCTATTAGTGAATGGTCTTAAAGGTCTGGGAAAGGTTTACACTGATTATGAACTGGTCAGGAAAATTCTTAGTTCCCTAACTCCAATTTGGCACACCAAGGCCACTATTGTTGAGGAATGTAGGAACCTTCCTACCACTACCCCTGATGAGCTTATTAGATCACTGATGGCTTATGAGCTGAATTTCAAACGAACTAATGAGGATGTGAAAAAGAAGAAGCCACTTGCTTTGAAGGTTGGTCCTAGCAGCAAGGAGAGTTCAGATGACAGTCAGTCATCTACTTCAGATGATGACTCAGGTGAGATAGCAATGCTCACCAGGAAATTCAGGAAGTTTCTAAGGAAGGAATGTAAATTTAGAAACAACAGAAGACCAGAGGTAAGAAAGAGTTCAAAATTCAAATAAAAAAACTCTAGGATATCTGACAAGGTTGTCTGTTACAAATGCAGGAAACAAGGTCATATTAAATCTGAATGTCCAGAGAATGTGAAGAAAGTCCAACCAAAATAGAAGAACAAGAAGCCAAAAGCTATGATGAGTACTTGGAGTGATGAGGAGAAAGATGAAGATGAAGAAGAGAGTACCTCTGAAGAAGAAAGTGATGTTAAGCTGTGCTTTATGGCTAAGGGAGATGATCAGGATGAGGTAACCTCCTCTTTTGAAAACTTTTTTTGCAGTGATTGGGAAGAAGCATTTAATGATTTGCTAGATAAGTATGATTATATGAGGAAAGAAAATAAATCACCGAAGAAGAAGAAAAATTTGACTAGTCAAGATAATTCCTTGAATGAGAAAATCATGTGCTTAGAAGCTGAAATTACTCATCTAAGAGAGTCTCTTGCTGAAAGTGATCTGTATAAAGATCAATTAATAGAGATGAAAAGAGAAAATGAATTTTTACTGAAAGTGCATGATGACCTGAAACTCAGAATGCAAAAATTGGAGAGTGATGTAAAAATTGCTGAAGAAAAATATGAAGCTATTCAAGGAGTAAATCTAGAACTCCAAGAAAACTTGAAGAGACTGGAAGTTGAAAACTCAAATAAACAAGTCTCCCTTGAGAAATTTACACAAGGCAAAAACAACCTAGAAGCTGTTATGGGAATGAAAAGTAATTTTGGAAAAGAAGGACTTGGATATAATCCAACTAAAAAGAAGAATCTAGGGATAAGGCTAATAACCTTTGTTCCAGAAGAGGGCACATCTGAGCAAAACCCAATGGCTGCAGTGAAGTCCCATGAGAAAAATCAAGAAGAAGTAAAACAGACAGATGAAACCAGAAAAGAAAAGGGCAAAGAGAAAATGAATGTTACCTTAAATGCCAATCACCATAAGAATGTGCCTAAGCTCAGAAGTAAACCCTCAGGTCAGCCTATAGACCCTAGTTCATCAACCCAGCATCAGACTTATAGAAATTTAGGGAGTCATAGGTCTGGTACAAGACAGTTGCGTCAACGCACTGGGTACCCTGCGTCCACTCAACCCATGTCCCAGGGGTTCTACAGAAACAATGCTAGAACAAGCCATTGGTCGCGTCAACGCAGTTTCCATACTGTGTCAACGCATACACCCTTCCAGGATGGGTATTCTTTCGAAAATACTAGAGTGAGTCGACGCAGCCACTACAATGCGTCAACGCATCCTATGCACCAGAACCCATATGACAGAAGGGTTAGAAGGATGAGTCAACGCAGTCAGGTGAGAGGGTCTACACAGCGAACTTTCATTCCTTCAAGAGTTCAGTATTCTTCTAAAACTTCTCATCCTAGATTCCCCAGTGCTTCTTGGAGTCACAATAATCATTGGAATGGGAACAAGAATAAAACTTCATACTTCTCTAACAACAGAACTGATTCAAAAAGGTCATTCCAAAGGGTACCTCAACCCAATCAGAAAACTCTCAAACCTTTGAACTCCACATATCAAAAACCTCCAAAACAACAAATATGGATTCCCAAAAGCATGTTGTCTTATTTAACACAATCATATGGTGTGATGGGACCCAAGTGTATTTGGGTTCCAAAATCTCTTGTTTGATGTGAATTGCAGGAGTGCCTTGCAGTTGTACACAACAGATGGTATCTTGACAGCGGCTGCTCAAGGCATATGACGGGAGATAAGGCAAAATTCTATTTCTTGGTTGAGAAAGAAGGAGGGAATGTCACGTTTGGGGGCAACAATAAAGGTAAAATTATTGGAAAAGGTAAAGTTGGCAAAAATCCCTTGAACTCCATTGATGATGTGCTACTTGTTGAAGGACTAGAATACAATCTTCTTAGTATAAGCCAACTGTGTGACAGGGGACACAAAGTTGTGTTTGATTCTCATGCATGCGCCATTCTTGAAAGCATTCTGAAAATGTTAAGTTCATTGGAAAAAGAATAAACAACATGTACATGGTAGACTTGGATGATCCTGCTCATAACAATCTCTGTCTTGCCGTTAATAAAAGTGAGCTGGCTTGGCTATGGCATCGTAGACTAGGACATACTAGCTATAGTGTCATGCATAAGTTAGCTAAATTCAGCATGGTAAACGGCTTGCCTGATGTCTCATTTAAACATAATGACAAAGTTTGTGATGCATGCACTCAAGGTAAGCACACTAGGAAGTCATTTAAATCTAGAATAGAAAACCAGTCTTCTAGACCTCTTGAACTTATTCACATGGATCTGTTTGGACCCACCAGAACAGCAAGTTTAAGTGGGAATAGATATGGCTTTGTTTTGGTAGATGACTTTTCTAGGTTTACTTGGGTGTTCTTTTTATCTTATAAAAATGATGCGTTTGAAGAATTTCAGACATTTTTCAAGAAAGTTCAGCAGAATGGTAAGTACACTATTTCATCTATCCTGTCAGATCATGGAGGAGAGTTTGAAAACTCAGAATTTGATGGCTTTTGCAGGGCAAAAGGAATATCACACAAATTTTCGTCACCAAGAACTCCTTAGCAGAATGGAGTGGTGGAAAGAAGAAATAGAACTCTTGTGGAGATGGCTAGAACAATGCTGATCGAAGGACAACTTCCAAGGAAATTCTGGGCTGAGGCGGTAAACACCTCGTGCTACATTGTAAATCGTGCAATGGTAAGACCTCTGTCCAAAAAGACTCCATATGAGTTAATGAAAGGTAAGAAGCCATCTGTTGCTCACTTCAAAGTTTTTGGGTCAAAATGCTTTGTTCAAAATAATGACAAACGGGACTTGGATAAGTTTGAACCTAAGAGTGAACCAGTCATTTTTCTGGGATATTCTAATCACTCTAGGGCTTATAGAGTCCTAAATGTCAAAACTCAAAATGTAGAAGAATCTCCACATATTGTCTTTGATGAAATGAATGTTAGATCTGAAAATGAACAATCTTGTAGGGACAAGGATGATGGGGAGTTCCTTGAAGCAAAAGAAGAACAAGATCTTCAGGAGAAAGAGTCAAGGCCAGGTGAGAGTCTGGCAGAATCAAGCACTCAAGGTAATGCAGATGCTAATGATGGTAATTCTCTAACCAATGTTAGAATGCTAAGAGATTATCCTTTATCAAGCATTATTGGTAATCTGCATGACCCTACAAGAACTAGATCTCACTTTAGGATGATTGAGGAAATGGATAATTTGGCTCTTGTATCTCAAATATAACATAAAAATGTAAGTGAAGCCCTAAAAGATGAATGTTGGATAAATGCAATGCATGAAGAACTAAATCAATTCAATAGAAACAAAGTGTGGCACCTTGTACCTAGACCCAATGAACATTCTGTAATTGGAACTAAGTGGGTCTTCAGAAATAAACAAAATGAAAATGGAATTGTGATAAGAAATAAAGCAAGACTGGTAGCACAAAGATATAACCAATGCTTGCTGCCATGGAATAGAGGCATTGATTTTGAAGAATTGATTTTGAAGAATCCTTTGCTCCAGTAGTTAGATTAGAGGCCATTAGATTATTACTTGCATATGCTTGCTGCCATGGAATAAAACTACAACAAATGGATGTAAAAAGTGCGTTTCTTAATGGTCTAATAAAAGAAGAGGTGTATGTTGAACAACCCCCTGGTTTTGAGTGCATAGATAGTCCTAACTATGTTTACAGATTAGACAAAGCTCTCTATGGGCTTAAACAAGCACTTCGAGCATGGTACGACCGACTCAGCTCATACCTCACTGAAAAAAGATATTCAAGAGGTAAAGTGGACCAAACTTTATTCACCAAGGTAAGAAACAATGACATTGTTCTGGTTCAAATTTACGTTGATGATATAGTCTTTGGATCCACTAAACCAAGCATGTGTGAGGAATTTGCACAATTGATGACTACAGAATTTGAAATGAGTCTAATGGGTGAGCTGCAATTTTTTCTAGGACTTCAAATCACCCAAAGCAAAGAATGATGCTTTATCAACCAGGCAAAGTATATCTCTGAACTATTGAAGAAATATCAAATGAAGACTCTTAAAGCAATCAACACTCCCATGAGCACCAACACAACTCTGGATGCAGATCTGAAAGGTAAATCAGTGGATGCCAAGACCTATCGAGGTATGATCGGATCACTCCTCTATCTTACTGCATCTAGGCCAGATATCTAATTTTGTGTATACATGTGTGCTCGGTTTCAATCTGATCCTAGAGAATCCCACTTGAGCTCTGTTAAACGTATCTTTCGATACCTTGCAGGAACTCGAGATTTAGGGATTTGGTATCCTGCATCTTGCACTCTTGATTTAGTATCTTATTCTGATGCAGACTATGCTGGTTGCAAACTTGACAGGAAAAGCACAAGTGACTATTGCCAATTTTTGGGAGGGTGTTTAGTTTCTTGGACATCCAAGAAACAACACTCAGTGGCACTATCCACTGCAGAGGCAGAATATGTCGCTGTAGGGAGTTGTGGCACTCAAGTGTTGTGGATCAAACACCAACTCCAAGATTATCAAATTGATCTTGGGTGTGTACCAATATTGTGTGATAACACAAGTGCCATTAACCCGGCAAAAAATCCAATTTAGCACTATAGAACCAAACATATAGAAATTAGGCATCACTTCTTGCGAGATGAAGTTAATAAAGGAAGCTTTAAATTGATTTTTGTAGACTCAGAACATCAAATTGCTGACATTTTTACCAAGCCTCTGAGTAATGAAAGATTTACTTGTCTTAGGAGAGAGCTTGGACTATGTAATTTTCATCATGTTGCCTAACTTGATTGCTTGATTTCTTCTTTGAAACATGATTGGTTAGCTCTGCCTAAGAATAAATTGACTACTTGCCTTGCTTGATTTGAAAGTGCCTAATTTCCAAATAAGTCACAAATTTAGGGGGAGTTTAATTTTTAAGTATTCTTTTCTCTTTAGAAGAACACATGATAGATAAAAGGCCATCATGTCAATCATTGCATCTTCATTCAAGCTTTCAGTCATGCATGAACTGAGGGGGGGCTTGTATAAGATTTTACTGGCTGAGGAGTGCAATTCAGTACCCTTAGGTTAGTGGGTTGTGAACATGAAGTGTGGTTTGAGCAGTTGGTTGAATATCAGTACTCGTTAAGAAGGGTTAACGCAACCGTGAGATGAGTCAACGCACTGATTGAAACAATTTGGAAATAGTGCTGGAAGTTGAATTGACTGGTTGAGTGAGTTAACGCAGTCACCTGGTTGAGTGGACGCACTGACAGAAACCTAGTGCAAATCAGTTCTGGAAGCAACTGGATTACTTCAGAAGGGTTAACGCAGCACTTGAGATGGGTCAACGCAACCTGTAAATTTTGCTCACAAAAGATATAATTGAAGTCTTTCACTCATATCTCACAAAACTTGGAGTCTTCTCAACATCTCATCACCTTGTTTCTTCTCTACATATCTCATCTACTCATTTCCTCAGCTTGTAGTGAAGTACCTCTCAATCTTCAGTATGAGGGATGATTCATGAGCTCTGCAATGTGAGTTGATGTCATAGATTCAGGGGGAGTTAAAATGATAATTCCTTTATCAGAGGTGGTGATCTTTATTGACTGGCTCTTTGCAGTATTAATGGTTGGAGATCTATAAATCTTATGATCTTTGAATGCTAAAATTCTTGAACATAAAAGTGCTTTGAAACTATGGAATAGCTATGGAACTATTTAATAAAACTGGGAACTCATCTATTCTAGAACCATGATGATCAAAAGAAAAGGGACCTCTTTGTGCAAATGAATTTAATATATGTATTGACTTTAAACTCAGATTAGGTTTAATAAGAGCTGAAGAAATAAACCCTATATATATATACATGTAATAAATTGCAGAGCAATGGCAAGCTTTCATTGAGAAACTGTCTCTATGCACCAAAGAAGTGCTAAGGAGCATGTCATGATGTGGACTGTTACCTCTGTTTCAAAAGAAAAATAATTCATTACAGAGCAATGGTAACTTTCCACTGAGAAACTACCTTCATGCACCAATGAAGTGCTGAAAGGCATGTCATGATGTGAGTTGCCAACTCTGTTTCATTGAAGCAGAATAGTTAGCTATGCTGAGTAATCGGGGACTCTGGTGTCTGATAAACATGTGTACCCGTGTCAAAAGGCTAGCTACACTTGACTGCAAATGACAATTTAAAAATAAATAAATAAATAAATAAATAAATAAATAAATATATATATATATATATATATATATATATATATATATATATATATATATATATATATATATATATATATATATATATATATGGGGTTGACATGAAGTTCAAATATAAAATCTTATGAGTTCATCCTCAATACGAGTTAAATTCACTTCTATAAGAGTATCTTGAAATTGAACAATCAAGGGGAAAGATTTGAGAAAGTTCCAAGTGTGCAAATTGTTCTATCCTTATTCCATAATCATGCTCTTCTTATTCAAGGATTTATCTCAAATTCTTAAGATTGTTTTTCTCTACATCATTAAATGAATTAGGGTTAATCATCAGATCTCTCTTAAGGGAACTTGAACTTTATCTATTAAAAATCCATGAATGTAATTTCATCCATTCATAATTTCAGTGTCTTTAGAATGCCTACATACTGTGGGTCTTCACTATTCCTAGTGTCTACTTAGCATTTCCCTCTTATTCCTCTTGGTGGCGTCGACTCAGTGTCTCACTGCGTCAACACAGTCTTGCACTAACAGTCTGGTTCAGCACAGTGAACCGGTTCGCCCTTTTTGAATTGCAAATGAGTCATCACGTTCTTTAAAAACCCTCCTGTCTCCTCGCCTCTCTCAAAAACCATGTTGTCTCCTACCTCTCCGCTTCTTTCCCACGGCACTTCTCTTCCCTGTTGCCGGGTGATTCACCTCGCTACCATGGCTCCTCCGGCAAAAGAGAAAAAGGACAAGAAGGGTTTAAAGAGAAGAGCTCCCATCTATGCTGAGGGCAAGATTGAGCCTCGAACCAAATTTCAACGTGCTCCAGAGGAGATGCCGTCTCAGTCAACTCCAAGGAAAAGAACAGGAAAAGAGAAGAGCTCGCTGGCAAAGCCAAGAAATTTCTCAGAATCAAGGGCAGCGAAGCAGAAGAAGACTCACAATGTTCCCGTGGCAGATCCTCCAGAGGAGATACCGTCTCCTTCCGCTCCAAGGAAACGGAAAAGAAAAGAGATAGAGCTATCTCTTCGAAAACGCCGTCTCCATCCAAGCCCGCCAACCAAAAAGAGAAAGCTATCTAAATCAAAGGTAGAGGAGCAATCTACATCTTCAGCTGTTGCAAAGGAGAAGCAAGGTGCGGACAGCTCACATGCAAGGTCTTCTGATCCCTCTCTCACCATCAATGTAGTAGAACCTCTGAAAGTCCTTATTCCACGATATATTGTTGCTACCGATGTTGAGATGCTTGAGGTTTTTCCGCAATTATTTCCCACTTTTGATTTTCAGGGTTGGTGGTCTTTTGTCACAAATCATAAGATATATTACCCCACCCTCGTTAGGAAATTTTACCAAAATTTGAAATATGAGCCTCAAATCCCTAAAGTTTCTTCAACAGTCAGAAATGTCCGTTTTGAGTTAACAAATAAACTGTTTGCTAGATCATGGAAAATTCCAATGGATGGGGTTCAGCTACACAGTTTTCACTTTGATGAACATGAAGCTTATGCTCTTCTGAATGAACAGCCTAGTGATCCTACTGTTGTTAAGTAGACATATCTATCTAGTCTGAAAGCCAATCGGTTCCCTCCCTTCAACAGACTGCTACATCATATCTGCACATCCATCATTACACCCTAGAGCAGTGGTAGGGAACGAGTTACTGAGATGCAAAGATTTATGCTATACTGTATGCTGAAACAGATCAAGATTTCATTGACTGATGTTTGATGCGCTCGACAGTCGTCGTTTAAAAATGCCGTGCCACACAAATTTCAAAATTTATACAACCACACTCACTCACTTAGATGATTTGGAAAATACGAGTAAAGTGGTAAATACGGGTCGATCCCACGGGGAGGAAATTTAAATTTAAGTTGGAAAATACCCTTATGTTTTGAAAACCAATTGCTTTTGTTTGATTTGAGTGCGATTAAAATTAACAGAAATGAAATTGTAACTTTAAATAACAAGAGATAAGTGAAAGAAATATTTAGCCAATGAATTGAAGAATGCCGTCGTTTCCTCGCCGAGCCTTAGATGAAGATCGCTCCGCCTTGGAAGTCGACGCCGTGAGATGTTTGGAAGATGATCACCGCTTTGGGTGTGAGTGAAACACTTATGAAGAAAGGAACAAGTTTGAAAAACTAAGTTGAAAATAAAATAGAATTCTATTGAAAATAGGGGTTGGAAGAAATAGAATAACTTAAAATATAAATGGAATTATAAAAAATAGAATACATGAAAGTTGTAGAGAATTAAAAGATGAAGAAGTTTTATGAAGAACACAGAAACAGAAAACGAAAGGAAGACAATGAAAAACTTGAAAAATCAAGATCTATTGCTGCTGGTGAACAGTAACTGACAGAAAAATAGAACAGTAAAGAATTAATTCTAGAGCTTAACCTAAGAAGAATTTGAAGAAGTGGAAGAAGAATAAAAGTTAGATCTATAAGAGAGTAACAACTTTCATGAAGAACTCAGAGTAAAATTATGATTGTAAAGACTTCAAAATGATAAATTGGTGGAGACTATCACTTCGGATGAACAGTACATGAACAGGATAACACTTAAAAACACAAAGAATAACTTTTAATCTAGAAGGAATTGGACGAAATGATAAAAAGAGAAGTTGAAGAATACTTAAAGATGAACAACTTCCATAAAGATAAGAATTTGAAATTGAGATCAGAACAATAAGTTATGAGACTAAGAAGAGGCTGAATGCTTAAACAAAACTTTTCATTAAAACAACTTGAACTTACAAAGCTTGTAACAAAAGTCTTGAAACCAATACCTTATAATCCTAAAACAAAAGGCCAACAAGAATGAAACTTAAGAACACAAAGCATCCCTTACAAATTCTTCATAATCCCCTTGCTAGCTACTCCTAACTTCTCCCTTTTGCATTACATTGAAGCCCCTTTTATAGGGTGTTAAAACAACCTCATTGCATGTGAACACTTTGCCAATGTGAACACCCAATTACTTCTATTTTTGACCCAATATTGTGTGCTAGCATGTGCTTCACACTTCTCTATTTTTTTCTGATTTTTTTAGAATTTTTCTCAATTTTTTTCTTCCTCCTTTTCTCTTCTTTCTTTCTCTTTCTCTCTCTTTCTTTCTCTTTCCAGCGCGTGCGCCGCCCCGTGCGTCGACCGCCTTTGCTGCCGCGTGCGCCACGTCGCCCGGCCGCGTGCGCCGCCCCGCCTCGTCGCCGCGTGGACCCGCGGTGTGCCTGCGCGTTGACCGCGCAGGTGAGGCACGCTGACGCACCTGCTTCGACGCGTGGAGCACGCGAGGGGGGGGGGGGGGGGAAGCCCCCTCGTCGTCCGTGCCCTCCGCGTGGCCGGCTTCTCCCTGCGAGACACACACACTTATTTATAATAGATATTATATATATATATTATATATATATATTATATATACATTTAATACTTAGATATCTCAAAAAAAATCCAAAACAATGTCAAATAATTATATATATATATATATTTTTTATATTATTTTTTTTCTTTTCTTTTTGAACAACTCTAAAATTATTTTTATTTTTTATTTTTTTATTATTTTCATATAGATAGATATATATGTATATATTATGTATATAGCGTATTAAGGCCTTAAAAATATCAAATACATTTATTTTTTTCTTTTATTGTTTTTATTCTTATTGAACAAATCCTTGGACTTTTGGCTCATTTCAACATATATTATTTTTTTCTTATTTTTTTGATTTTTATTATTTTGAGTGTTTGTTAAATAAGGAAATATATTTATTAAAATCATTTAATTATAAAAAATTAATTATTTTACTCTAAATTAAAAGTAAGTGTGATAAGTGTATATTTATTATTATTAAAATCCATAAATAATGTAAATAACATGAATTAAGATGGAAAAATACACACTTATCACACCCCCCAACTTACTCATTGCTAGTCCCTTAGCAGTGCAAACAATCTCAAAATATAAGGACTATCAAGAGTTTACAAAGTTCATGTCTCATTTCTAGATCATCGTTTATAGAATCTACTAGAGATTAGGAATCTGGAATCATTATTACATATTAGCCTTATGTAGGAAATTAGGTATATGATCAAGAATTCTAATCAAAATTCAGTAGCACTTGTGCATGTGAATTGCTAAGTTTACAGTGAAGAAAATTGCGTCCCCCATTTGCTATTCCGAACAAATGTCTTTCAATTCTGCACTTCTTAATTAGAGCGTTCAGCATACTAGCTTTTTGTCTGCCTTATTGCTTTGTCCCTTTTGGGATCTTTTGTATTCTTTTCTTTTTCTTTCTACTTATTTTTATATATATATACACACATGATGCTGCACTACCCTTCACTGTTTTACGCAAACCTCAACACGTCTTAGGTGAAGTAGGCCTTGTTACACAGATCAAAGTTCCCTTTTTCTTTTGACGCGAATCTCAACACGTCTTAGGTGAAGTAGGCCCGGTTACTCAGAATCGGAGCATTTTTCATGGTATTTTTCTCATATTTTTGTCACTTGTGCATTTGCACTAATAGCATGGCAGAAAGCTTATAAATAAAAGACCTCTTCCTTAAGAAGTGCTGAATATCAGACAATCATATTCACAATAGCAGAAGGCTTGTCCTACTTGTTTCATTAGCGTGTAACGTGATTGTATTTTTCTAAAGTGCACATGAACTTTAAAGAGATTCTTTAATCAGTTTTCCATGGCTAGATTAGATAAATATTCCATCATCCTTCTCCCTAATCTTTTCCATTCCAGAATCACTTTTCATGAGACATGAATCAAGAAACTCTAACTGGGGATGTAGTTTTCATTTAAAAAAAAATTTGGGGTGAAAAATTGAGCAGTTGTATATATAAATGCAGAATGTGTAACATGATTTCCTGTCCCCCCAACTTAAATGACATTGTCCTCAATGGCATAAACAATAGAGAAGAATAGAACAATGGAGATGAGGAGCGTATGAAGAAACGGGACAACCTGATAGAGGTGGGCGTCGAACACTGTGGCTTTGGAGGAAAAGGTGATACTTGACGTATGACGGCTTGGCGTAGCTGAGCAGTAGAGTAAGTAATCTCCTCTCTCCCCCCAACTGATCGGTTATGCACACATGCAAAATAAAAACACACGAAAAATCTGGGTGGCCTCCCAAGAAGCCGGTTATTTCCACACAAAGAATGGAATTCATCGTGTCTACCCGTGGTCGTCTTTTTCCCATGCGAACTTCCCACAAGTCCTTGTTTGCACTTAAAAGTAGGCCTAATAGGATAAATGATGAATGACCAAATCACGGCTCCGCTCCATTGTCTCCACATGGCGAAAGGGCATACGCGGGAACCGTGGCCATGAAAAGGAATCGACCACTAATTTCAACGTGGGTCACGGATCCTGATTTTCCGCATAAATGGCCCCCATTTTGTGTGAAATGTAGGCACAACGGGACAATAACCTCAGGGAATCTTTAGACCGAATAGAGAGGACAAGTCAATAAATCACGCTACCGACTCGAGCATCCCACATGGGGAGAGTAGGCGCGAGAGTAAAGGGAGGATGACGTGTCGCAAAGGCGGTTCCTAGAGGGGATGGTGATAGATGCAGATCACCCTCTTTCCAATCCTATAAATGCCTCCCTTTCACTCGACATAGGAACACCAAAGTTGTGAGAGCAGATTTGAGGAGTGAAAGTTTCTGAAGGGAAGGAGTGAGTGTTGCTCAATTATCAGAATGGAGTGTGAATCTAGCTTCAGAGTAGAAGGTGAGTCTTCTCGCTCCTCGAAGAGGAGCAGATCGGGCAGTAGTTCCAGGAGACTCTCAGAAGTCGAAGAACAACTGAGGGAGAGGACCCTATCACAGCTTGTAAGTGGCTCCTTGCATTCCTTACTTCATACGTTCGTCTCATATCTTCCTTTGCAAAGCTCCCATTGCTCATTTCGTATGTATGTGCAGAACGTGATGAGATCGCACATCTCGTGGGAGCTGGTAGTGGCGGCCTATCGAGGTCTCCCGGCCTTCCAGAAGGCGAGGTTAGAGGTGATGGGGTTCGGGGCCTTTCTCAGAATCGAGCCGATCAAGCTCGACCTGGCCCTGATCCAAGCATTACGTGAAAGATGGGACCCAGCGAGTCGGGCATTCCTGATGCCGTGGGGGCACATGGTGCCCAGTCTGGAAGACGTGGTCCGGATTACGGGCCTCAAAGTAGATGGGGAAGCAGTGACTGGCGTCACCTATGCAGACTACCGAGAAGGTGCCCAGAAGCTGTTGGGGATGGATTTAGACGGTCGGAAGAACATGTCAGTAGCTAGGGCATCGATCATGGAGGCATTAGGGTTTACTGACATGCGTCCGCGTGATGACGAATCCCTCGAAGAATTTATGGAAAGGGCCGAAAGAGGTGCCCGTGCTGTATATTGCGTGGACACCAACAACTGGGAGATGACCAACATGGATCTCAGGAGGTTCCTCCTCTTTCTTTTGGGCAAGTTGCTATTGGGCTCCAAGGGAGACAGTGTGGCGCCCCCTTCCCGCGATCCCGTATCGTGTCCGGGGACGTCACAGCGGATGTACGGAAGTGTTGTGGGCCGAATATTTGCAAGGCGCTAAAGGCCAAACCATCACATATTCCAAAAGAAACATAACCATACCATTTCTATAAGATAAATACTTATAATTTACATCGTATACAGAATACTACATATCTTTACTCAAAAGTCATATTTACATTCATTATTCAAAAGAAAATTAAATCTATTTATTCTGCGCGGCGGAATTCAAACTAAACTCGGGATCATCCTCCGACCTATCGTCCGTCGGAGTCAAGACGTACACTGGTCAATTTCCTGAAATGGTTAGGCAACGAAAGTGAGTCCAAAGACTCAGTAGGCATTAAAACCAATCACATGCTTATCATATACTAAACTGTGCAAATCCATGATATATATATAAAGTAAATCATAATTTCACTGGATTGTACATATACTATGAATGGGAAGAAAATATAATAAGTAAATGCGTATAACAAATGCGTATAACAAATCTTATCTGACTTATGACATAGTACATATCTTAGCTAAATCAGAGCTTATACAGATGAACTTATTTTTAGATCATATCAAAGTCATATATCAAATCTGAACTTCATATTATTTGGCAGCATATCTTGGACAGGCATTCCGTCACTAAAAGCAGTAGCAAACACATACCTAGGCATCCATACGACGACATAAAGACAAAAGGTCTAAACGCTGGAGCCTGTCGGCCTTGATCAACCACGCAGGATCGGGAGTTAATACTCCACCATTCCCCAGATAATTTTCTTATTCTGGGTTCCGGATTTTTCAGAAGTCCGTTTATTCTCGGAAGTGGGCCTAATCCCGTAGCGGAAGCTAACTACGGTTTGTCGCCCCACACCTCCTTAAAGTGACACAGTCCATATGCTTAATCAAATTTTTATTCTTATTATGATGCTTATTACATAGTCGTCTCAATACTTAAAACTTGCCGTTAAACTTTACAAAATAACTGGATCGTATTTTAATATTATTAACTAAATATATATAACATTCGAAGAGATTAGAGTAGAGAGAGAATAGAGAGAGAGAGAGAGTAGAGAGAGAAAGTAGAGGGAGAAAGTAGAAAGAGATTAGAGAGAAATTAGAGAGAGATTAGAGAGAAACATAATATTTTACAGAATGATAACTAAATAAATAACTGATTCTAAACATAAATCATTGGGTTAAATAAATCAATGACTCAAATTACATTTCAAATAAAATTAAATCAAAGAAATGTAAATAACAAATAACATGCACTCGGTTTATCATGTGTCTACCTTTAGAACGGACTTCCGAATAGATTTTAGTATCGCACCAGAACTCCCGTAAAAGTCATTGCGTAGGAAAATATAATTTCCCAATCCGAGATGCGTAAAGAAGGGTGAAATTGTCTAAAATAACTTCAAATCTTCCGTCCAAGTGTTTATTAATTATTTATATTATTCTGATGATGTATTATCTTCTATTCTCCATTTATTAATAAGAGAAAGTAGAGAGAGAAGTAGAGAGAGAAAGTAGAGAGAGAATTTAGAGAGAGAAAGTAGAGAGAGAGGAAATGGAGAGAGAAAGTAAAGAGAGAGTAGAGAAGGAAGGTAGAAAAGATATAAAAGAGAAAATTAGAGAGAGAAAGTATAGAGAGAAAGTAGAGAGAGAAAATAGAGAGAGAGGAAATAGAGAGAAAAAGTAAAGAGAGGGTAGAGAAGGAAGGTAGAAAAGATATAAAAGAGAAAAGTAGAGAGAGAAAATAGAGAGAGAAAGTAGATAGAGAAGATAGAGAGAGAAAGTGAAGAGAGAGTAGAGAAAGAAGTATAGAGAGATATTTAAAGAGAAAAAATAGAGAGAGAATTTAGAGAGAGAAATAAGAGAGAGAAAATAAAAAAATGAGTAGAGAGAGAAAATGGAGAGAGATTAGAGAGAGTAAAGAGATATTAGAGAGTAAAAAAGAGAAAATAAAAATAGAAAGAGAGAGAGAGAGAGAGAGAGAGAGAGAGAGAGAGAGAGAGAGTTGGAGGGGGAGAGGGGGGTGGATATATGGGAAAGAGAGGGAGAGAGGGGGGCTTTATATAGGGGGGAGGGGAGAGGTCGTAAGAGGGGGAGGTGGGAAGAGGGGAGTGGGGAAGGTGGGGAGTGAGGGAGGGAGCCACGTGGGGGGGGGGGTGGGGTAGATATTTTAAGATTTTTTTATTTTTTTATTTTTTAAAAAAACACTTAATTATATGATTTTTAAGAACTAGCTCACTCTATCTCACTTTTGTCCAACATCAAAATTTGAAAAATTGTTCAACATGAAACTTGTAGATTTTTCAGTTATCTTTCCAACGAGTCTAATATTGACTTATTCTGACATTCCTATGAGAAGTTACGTATTAATAAAGAAGATGTCTATTGAATTTGTATACTAACATCCGTTAAACCCGTATTTTCTATACAGTTCAAGGCATTGGGGTTTGATTTAGAGAATCTGTAATCTGTATGGGTTTCAGAAGTAAAGTGCTTAGTTGTTTTTAAGTTTCGAACGGATTCGGGTGTTACAAATCTCTCTCCCTTAAACAAATTTCGTCCTCGAAATTTATAGATTTACTCAATACGTACCGAATAGCTGTGGATATCTCTTCCGCATTTCATCTTCCATCTCCCAAGTAGCTTCTTCTGTTGAGGTACTTTTACACAATACCTTCAACACAATACCTTCACCAATGGAATTGTCTTCGTTCTCAGCACTTGTTCCTTCCGATCGAGAATGCGAACTGACTTTTCCTCATATGTAAGATCCGGCTGAATTTCCAACTGTTCATGATCTATAACGTGTGATGAGTCTGGCATGTATTTTCTTAACATGGACACATGGAATACATCATGAACTGCTGACAATGATGGTGGTAAAGCCAGCTGATATGCCACCTCTCCAATCCTTCTTAAGATTTCAAATGGTCCAACATACCTTGGACTGAGTTTACCTTTCTTGCCAAATCTCATTACTCCCCTAGTAGGCGAAACTTTCAGAAATACGTGATCCCCTACAATAAATTATAGATCTCTCCTTCTTTGATCAGCATAGCTTTTCTGCCGACTCTGAGCTGTAAGTAATCTTTTTCTAATCAACTCAACCTTTTCTACACAATCCTGTACAATCTGTGGCCCAATCAATCTCCGCTCACCAACCTCATCCTAACAAACAGGTGACCTACACGGTCTACCATATAATGCTTCATATGGTGCCATTCCTATGCTTGTATGATGGCTGTTATTATATGCAAACTCAATTAAAGCCAGATGCTTATCCCAGCTGCCTCGCTAGTCTAAACTGCACGCCCTCAACATATCTTCTAATGTTTGAATGGTTCTTTCTGATTGTCCATCTGTTTGAGGGTGAAAAGTTGAGCTAAATTTTAATTGTGTACCCAGTGTGCTATGTAAACTCCTCCAAAATTTTGCTGTAAACCTTACATCCCTATATGAAATAATAGACACAGGTACACCATGAAGTCTCACAATCTCTCTAATATACAAATTGGCTAAATCCTCTAATGATTGTGTCTTTGTGATTGCCAGAAAATGGGCTGACTTAGCAAGCCTGTCAACAATTACCCAAATGGAATCATGTTTTCTCTTAGTCAATGGTAATCCCATCACAAAATCCATAGTGATATGCTCCCATTTCCACTGTGGAATTTCCATCAACTGTAATGGTCCTGCTGGTCTTTGATGCTCTGCTTTTACTTGTTGATAAGTAAGACATTTGCTGACAAAGTCTGCTATATCTTTCTTCATGTCAATCCACCAAAACTGTCTTTTCATGTTTTTGTACATTTTTGTACTGCCTGGGTGAATAGAATATCGAGATTTATGTGCCTCAGTCAAGAGATCTTTCTTTATTTCTTCATTCCGAGGTACACATAATCTTCCCTGAAATCTGATTGTCCCGTCTGCACTTTGAGTAAAACTCGGTGTGCCAATAAATTTTTGTAATTACTGATCATTCAGTTGTGCTTGCACAATTCGCTCAACCATTGCAGATTGAATAGTTAGTTGGGTCAAAAATAAATTCTTCCCTTTGCATACTGGAGAATACTCCACTACATCAGATGTCATTCTCCAAGTTTGGCGCAACTGGATTGCCATTAGTCTCTTCCTGCTGAGTGCATCTGCTACCACATTTACTTTTCCTGGGTGGTAATTTAAGGTGAAATCATAATCCTTCAAAAATTCAATCCACCGTCTTTGTCTTAAATTTAATTCTTTCTGAGAGAAAATATATCTTAAACTCTGATGGTCTGTAAATACTTCAAACTGCTCACCATACAAATAATGTCGCCAAATTTTTAGAGCATGTACCACCGCTGCTATCTCCAAATCATGTGTTGGATAATTCACCTCATGATTCTTTAGTTGTCTAGATGCATAAGCTACTACTTTGCCATTCTGCATTAGGACACATCCTAATCCTTTTCTAGAGGTATCTGTATATATAACAAATTCTCCTGACCCACAAGGTAAAGTAAGTACTGGGGCTGTAGTTAACCTTATTTTTAATTCCTGAAAACTCATTTCACATTTATCTAACCATTCAAAAGGAATTCCTTTTCTAGTCAATTTGGTCATAGGAGCTGCAATAGAAGAAAAACCTTCAATAAACCTGCGATAGTAACCCGCAAGACCCAAAAAGCTCCTAATCTCACTGACATTCTTCGACCTTTCCCAATGTAAAACTGTCTCAACCTTAGCTGGATCAACAGACACTCCATCACCAGAAATGATATGCCCTAAGAATTGGACCTTATCCAACCAGAATTCACATTTACTGAATTTCGCATAGAGTTGATGTTTTCTTAAAGTTTCCAATACAATTCTCAAATGTTCTTGATGAGTTTCAACAGTAGGAGAATAGATCAACACATCATCAATAAACACCACTACAAATGTATCCAGATATGTTTGAAAAATTATGTTCATCAAATCTATAAATGCTGCTGGTGCATTAGTTAATCCAAATGGCATAACCAAAAATTCATAATGCCCATATCGTGTTCTGAAAGCAGTTTTTGAGATATCTTCTTCTCTTATCCTTAGTTGATGGTATCCAGATCTGAGATCAATCTTTGAAAATACTGTGGCAGTTCGTAGCTGATCAAATAAATCATCAATCCTTGGCAACGGGTACTTATTCTTAATAGTCACTTGATTCAACTTCCTATAGTCAATGCATAGTCTAAGCGACCCATCTATCTTTCTAACAAACAGAACAGGTGCGCCCCAAGGGGATACACTTGGTCGAATAAACCCCTTATCTAGTAGTTCTTGTAATTGTTTCTTCAACTTTGTCAATTTGGCTGGTGCCATTCTGTAGGGAGGAATGGAAATGGGTAAAGTACCCGGTGAGAGTTCAATAGTAAACTCCACCTCTCGGTGTGGTGACAAATCCGGAAGTTCATCAGGAAACACATATGGAAATTCCCTGACAACATCAATATCTGAGGTGGTTTTCTTATTTTCATTAGGAGGAATAGCCACTATACTAGCCAAATAACCTTGACATCAACTTCTAAGTAATTTCAAAGCTTTAAGTGCTGAAACTAGTGTTTTACTAGAACGGTGTCTTGGACATTGATAGTGAAATGTCTGCTCCCCAGGTTTTTGAAAAATTACTTTCTTTCCATGACAATCTAGAAGGGTAAAATTTGTATCTAACTAATCCATTCTCAAGATGACATCAAAATCAGTCATTTCCAGCAGATACACACATGCTGGCATAATCCTCCCCTGAATCACCACATCAATGATAGGAATAACAGAAGTCGTTCTAGCTATCTCCCCAGTTGGTGTGTTAATGGACATCTCATCAGTGTTCACAATTTATTTATCTTTCAATAATTCAGCAAATCTCAGAGAAATAAAGGAATGTGTAACACCCGGATCAAATAAAACTTTTGCATGCATATCATCAATAAGAAGAATACCTTCAGCTACTGTATTGGCATCTCAGGTGTCTTCCCTTGTTAGTGCATATACTCTGGCTTGAACTCTCCGCTGCTGTTGTGGTTGCTGATCTTGTCTTGGCCTTGTGAGACAATCCCTTATCATATGCCCTATCTGACCACATGAAAAATATTTACCTGCAGCCCGCCAACATTTATTACCTCTATGCTGCATCCCGCACTGTTGACAAGCTGGCATATTATCTCTCCTAACTGGTTGAACTCTCTCTGGAAAAGTCATTTTTGGCTTCTTATCTTTCCTCACAATTGAACCAAGATTACCCCTTTTTGTAATATCCCTTTGTCTTTCTACTAAGAATTCTTCATATTCAGTTTCTGCAATAAAAGCAGTCCTCAAAGCTGCTGCCATAGTCTGAGGTTCAAGGATTGCAACTCTACTTCTAATGTTGTTTCTCAAACCTCTAACAAATTTCTTCACCCTTCTAAACTCATCAGAACAAATACGAGGGGCATACTTTTCTAATTCTGTAAATTTTACTTCATAATCAGCAACTGACATACCTCCTTGAGTTAGATTTAAAAATTCTACTTCTTTCCTGTCCTTCACATGCTGAGGGAGAAATTTTGCATGAAAGACATCAAGAAATTCATTCCAGCCAATCTCCGTCTCTCTATTTCTGAAAGTGGTTCTAAGTGCAGACCTCCAGCACTCGTCCGCACGATCCTTTAGCATAAATGTAGCTAATATCACCTTATCCTGCTCTGCACATCTAATGGCCGTAAAAATCTTCTCAATTTCTCTCACTCAATTTTCTACAATCTCCGGGTGACTCTCCCCCTTAAAAGAAGGATGACTCATATGTCTGAATTTCTCCATCAGGGTAGCGCATGCTACCTTATTCGGTTGTTCTTGCACACAGGTTTGTAATTGAGCTTGCATCATTGCCTGAGTTTGGGCCTGTAACTGCATAGCCTGCACTAACCCTTGAAAAGCTTGTGTGAACCCTCCTAAATCTGACACACCCTGAATAGATAACGCGCTTTGCCCACCGGGAGCAAGCTCGCCATGAATTGTTTCCCCGACAATTCCTTGTGATGTTCCATTTGAGGGCGCAGACTCATCGGGAGAAGTATTAACTTCAACCCTATCACTTTCTGCCATCTCCTGCGAGGGAGAACTAATCTGAATTAATATGATTATAGGTTTGACATCAAATTCTAAAATAAATTCCTACGATCTCTGTGGCGTCCCCTTCCCGCGATCCCGTATCGTGTCCAGGGACGTCACAGCGGACGTACGGAAGTGTTGTGGGTCGAATATTTGCAAGGCGCTAAAGGCCAAATCATCACATATTCCAAAAGAAACATAACCATACCATTTCCATAAGATAAAATACTCATAATTTATATCGTATACAGAGTACTACATATCTCTATCCAAAAGTCATATTTACATTCATTATTCAAAAGAAAACTAAATCTATTTATTCTACGCGGCGGAATCCAAAGTAAACCCGAGATCATCCTCCTACCTACCGCCCGTCGGAGTCAAGACGTATACTGGTCAATTTTCTGAAATGGTTAGGCAACGAAAGTGAGTCCAAAGACTCAGTAGGCATTAAAATCAATCACATGCTTATCATATGCTAAACTGTGCAAATCCATGATATATATAAAGCTAATCACAATTTCACTGAATTGTACATATACTATGAATGCGAAGGAAATATAAAGAGCAAAGTAATTTTCAGATTTATAAACAAATGCGTATAACAAAACTTATCTGACTTATATATATATGGCATAATACATATCTTAGTTAAATCAGAGCTTATACAGATGAACTTATTTTCAGATCATATCAAAGGCATATACCAAATCTGAACTTCATATTATTTGGCAGCATATATTGGACATGCATCCCGTCACTAAAAGCAGTAGCAAACACATACCTAGGCATCCATACGTCGACATAAAGACAAAAGGTCTAAACGCTGGAGCCTGTCGGCCTTGATCAACCACGCAGGATCGGGAGTTAATACTCCACCATTCCCCAGATAATTTTTTTATTCTGGATTCTGGATTTTTCAGAAGTCCGATTGTCCTCGGAAATGGGCCTAATCCCGTAGCGGAATCTAACTACGGTTTGTCGCCCCACACCTCCTGAAAGTGACACAGTCCATATGCTTAATCAAATTTTTATTCTTATTATGATGCGTATTACATAGTCGTCTCAATACTTAAAACTTGTCATTGAACTTTACAAAATAACTGGATCGTATTTTAATATTATTAACTAAATATATATAACATTCGAAGAGATTAGAGTAGAGAGAGAGTAGAGAGAGAAAGTAGAAAGAGATTAGAGAGAAATTAGAGAGAGATTAGAGAGAAAATAATATTTTTACAGAATGGTAACTAAATAAATAACTGATTCTAAACATAGATCATTGGGGTAAATAAATCAATGACTTAAATTACATTTCAAATAAAATCTAATCAAAGAAATGTAAATAACAAATAACATGCACTCGGTTTATCATGCCTACCTTTTGAACGGACTTCCGAATAGATTTTAGTATCACACCAGAGCTCCCGTAAAAGTCATGGCGTAGGAAAATATAATTTCTCAGTCCGAGATGCGTAAAGAAGGGTGAAATTGTCCAAAATAACTTCAAATCCTCCGTCCAAGTGTTTATTAATTATTTATATTATTCTGATGCTGTATTATCTTCTATTCTCCGTTTATTAATAAGAGAATGAGAGTGGAAAGTAAAGAGAAAAAGTAGAGAGAGAAAGTAGAGAGAGAATTTAGAGAGAGAAAGTAGAGAGAGAAAGTAGAGAGAGAAAATAGAGAGAGAAAGTAAAGAGAGAGTAGAGAAAGAAGGTAGAAGAGATATAAAAGAGAAAATTAGAGAGAGAAAGTAGAGAGAGAATTTAGAGAGAGAAAGTAGATAGAGAAGATAGAGAGAGAAAGTGAAGAGAGAGTAGAGAAAGAAGTATAGAGAGATATTTAAAGGGAAAAAGTAGAGAGAAAAAATAGAGAGAGAATTTAGAGAGAGAAAATAGAGAGAGAAAGAAAAAAGAGTAGAGAGAGAAAGTGGAGAGAGATTAGATAGAGTAAAGAAATAATAGAGAGTAAAAAAAGAGAAAATAAAAATAGAGAGAGAGAGAGAGAGAGAGAGAGAGAGAGAGAGAGAGAGAGAGAGAGAGAGAGAGAGAGAGAGAGGGTGGATATATGGGAAAGAGAGGGGGAGAGGGGGGCTTTATATAGGGGAGAGGGGAGAGGAGACAAGAGGGAGGGGGAGGTGGTAAGAGGGGGAAGAGGGTAGTGGGGCAGGTGGGAAGTGGGGAAGGTGGGGAGTGAGGGAGGGAGCCACGTGGGGGGTGGGGTAGATATTTTAGGATCTTTTTTATTTTTTTTTGTTTAAAAAAAAACTCTTAACAATATGATTTTTAAGAATTAGCTCACTCTATCTCATTTTTGTCCTTCCAAACATCAAAATTTGAAAAAGTGTTCAACATGAAACTTGTAAATTTTTCAGTTATCTTTCCAACGAGTCTAATATTGACTTATTCTGACATTCCTATGAGAAGTTACGTATTAATAAAGAAGATGTCTATTGAATTTGTATACTAACATCCGTTAAATCCGTATTTTCTATACAGTTCAAGGCATTAAGGTTTGATTTAGAGAATCTGTAATCTGTATGGGTTTCAGAAGTAAAGTGCTTAGTTATTTTTAAGTTTCGAACGGATTCGGGTGTTACAAATCTCTCCCCCTTAAACAAATTTCGTCCTCGAAATTTATAGATTTACTCAATACGTACCGAATAGCTGTGGATATCTCTTCCGCATTTCATCTTCCATCTCCCAAGTAGCTTCTTCTGTTGAGGTACTTTTCCACAATACCTTCACCAATGGAATTATCTTCGTTCTCAGCACTTGTTCCTTTCGATCGAGAATGCGAACTGACTTTTCCTCATATGTAAGATCCGGCTGAATTTCTAACTGTTCATGATCTATAACGTGTGATGAGTCTGGCATGTATTTTCTTAACATGGACACATGGAATACATCATGAACTGTTGACAATGATGGTGGTAAAGTCAGCTGATATGCCACCTCTCCAATCCTTCTTAAGATTTCAAATGGTCCAACATACCTTGGACTGAGTTTACCTTTCTTGCCAAATCTCATTACTCCCCTAGTAGGTGAAACTTTCAGAAATACGTGATCCCCGACAGTAAAATTGTAGATCTCTCCTTCTTTGATCAGCATAGCTTTTCTGCCTACTCTGAGCTGTAAGTAATCTTTTTCTAATCAACTCAACCTTTTCAACACAATCCTGTACAATTTGTGGCCCAATCAATCTCCGCTCACCAACCTCATCCCAACAAATAGGTGACCTACACGGTCTACCATATAACGCTTCATATGTTGTCATTCCTATGCTTGCATGATGGCTGTTATTATATGTAAATTCAATTAAGGCCAAATGTTCATCGCAACTGCCTTTCCAATCTAAACTGCACGCCCTCAACATGTCTTCTAATGTTTGAATGGTTCTTTCTGATTGTCCATCTGTTTGAGGGTGAAAAGCTGAGCTAAATTTCAATTGTGTTCCTAATGCTATCTGTAAACTCCTCCAAAATTTTGCTGTAAACCTTGCATCTCGATCTGAAATAATAGACACTGGCACACCATGAAGTCTCACAATCTCTCTAATATACAAATTGGCTAAATCCTCTAATGATTGTGTTTTTGTGATTGCAAGAAAATGGGCTGACTTAGTAAGTCTATCAACAATTACCCAAATGGAATCATGTTTTCTCCTAGTCATTGGTAATCCCATCACAAAATCCATAGTGATATGCTCCCATTTCCACTGTGGAATTTCCATCAACTGTAATGATCCTGCTGGTCTTTGATGCTCTGCCTTTACTTGTTGACAAGTAAGACACTTGCTCACAAATTCTGCTATATCATTTTTCATACCAATCCACCAAAATTGTCTTCTCATGTTTTTGTACATTTTTGTACTGCCTGGGTGAATGGAATATTGTGATTTATGTGTCTCATTTAATAGGTCTTTCTCTTCATTCTGAGGTACACACAATCTTCCCTGAAACCTGATTGCTCCGTGTACACTTTGAGTAAATCTCGGTGTGTCAATCAATTTTTGTAACTGCTTATCATTCAGTTGAGCTTGCACAATTCGCTCAACCATTGCAGACTGAATAGTTAGTTGGGCCAGAAATAAGTTTCTCCCTTTGCATATCGGAGAATACTCCACTACATCAGATGTCATTCTCCAAGTTTGGCGCAACTGGATTGTCATTAGCCTCTTCCTGCTGAGTGCATCTGCTACCACATTTACTTTTCCTGGGTGGTAATTCAAGGTGAAATCATAATCCTTCAAAAATTCAATCCACCGTCTTTGCCTTAAATTTAATTCTTTCTGAGAGAAAATATATTTTAAACTCTGATGGTCTGTAAATATTTCAAACTGCTCACCATACAAATAATGGCGCCAAATCTTCAGAGCATGTACCACCGCTGTCAACTCTAAATCATGTGTTGGATAATTCATCTCATGGGTCTTTAATTGTCTGGATGCATAAGTTACTACTTTGCCATTCTGCATCAGGACACATCCTAGTCCTTTTCTAGAGGCATCTGTATATATCACAAATCCTCCTGACCCACAAGGTAAAGTAAGCACTGGGGCTGTAGTTAACCTTATTTTTAATTCTTGAAAGCTCAATTCACATTTATCTGACCATTCAAAAGGAACTCCTTTCCTAGTCAATTTGATCATAGGAGCTGCAATAGAAGAAAAATCTTCAATAAACCTGCGATAGTAACCCGCAATACCCCAAAAGCTCCTAATCTCACTGACATTCTTCGGTCTTTCCCAATGTAAAACTGCGTCAACCTTAGCTGGATCAACAGACACTCCATCACCAGAGATGATATATCCTAAGAATTGAACCTTATCCAACCAGAATTCACATTTATTGAATTTCGCATAGAGTTGATGTTTCCTTAAAATTTTTAACACAATTCTCAAATGTTCTTGATGAGTTTCAACAGTAGGAGAATTGATCAACACATCATCAATAAACACCACTACAAATGTATCCAGATATGTTTAAAAAATTCTGTTCATCAAATCCATAAATGCTGCTGGTGCATTAGTTAACCCAAATGACATAACCAAAAATTCATAATGCCCATATCGTGTTCTGAAAGCAGTTTTTGAGATATCTTCTTCTCTTATCCTTAGTTGATGGTATCCAGATCTGAGATCAATCTTTGAAAATACTGTGGCAGTTGGTAGCTGATCAAATAAATCATCAATCCTTGGCAAATGGTACTTATTCCTAATGGTCACTTGATTCAATTTCCTATAGTCAATGCATAATCTAAGTGACCCATCTTTCTTTCTAACAAACAGAACATGAGCACCCCAAGGTGACACACTTGGTCGAATAAACCCCTTATCTAGTAGTTCTTACAATTATTTCTTCAACTCTGTCAATTCAGCTGGTGCCATTCTGTAGGGAGGGATGGAAATGGGTAAAGTATCCGGTGAGAGTTCAATAGTGAACTCCACCTCTCGGTGTGGTGGCAAACCCGGAAGTTCATCAGGAAACACATCTGAAAATTCCCTGACAACGTCAATATCTGAGGTGGTTTTCTTATTTTCATTAGAAGGAATAGTCACTATGCTAGCCAAATAACCTTGACATCCACTTCTAAGCAATTTCAAAGCTTTAAGTGCTGAAACTAGTGTTTTACTAGAACGGTGCCTTGGACATTGATAGTGAAATGTCTACTCCCCAGGTTTTTGAAAAATTACTCTCTTTCCATGACAATCTAGAAGGGCAAAATTTGTATATAACCAATCCATTCTCAAGATGACATCAAAATCAGTCATTTCCAGCAGATACACACATGCTGGCATAATCCTCCCCTGAATCACCACATCAATGCTAGGAATAACAGAAGTCGTTCTAGCTATCTCTCCAGTTGGTGTGTTAATGGACATCTCATCAGTGTTCACAATTTATTTATCTTTTAATAATTCAGCAAATCTCAGAGAAATAAAGGAATGTGTAGCACCCGGATCAAATAAAACTTTTGCATGCATATCATCGATAAGAAGAATACCTTCAGCTACTGCATTGGCATCTCGGGTGTCTTCCCTTGTTAGTGCATATACTCTGGCTTGAACTCTCCGCTGCTGTTGTGGTTGCTGATCTTGTCTTGGCCTTGTGGGACAATCCCTTATCATATGCCCTGTCTGACCACATGAAAAATATTTACCTGTAGTCCGCCAACATTCATTACCTCTATGCTGCATCCCGCACTGTTGACAAGCTGGCATATTATCTCTCCTAACTGGTTGAACTCTCTCTGGAAAAGTCATCTTTGGCTTCTTATCTTTCCTCACAATTGAACCAAGATTACCCCCTTTTACATTATCCCTTTGTCTTTCCACTAAGAATTCCTCATACTCAGTTTCTGTAATAAAAGTAGTCCTCAAAGCTGCTGCCATAGTTTCTGTAATAATTTCAAGCCTCACAACCTTGCTCTGATACCACTCTCTGTGGCGCCCCCTTCCCGCGATCCCGTATCGTGTCCGGAGACGTCACAACGGATGTACGGAAGTGTTGTGGGCCGAATATTTGCAAGGCGTTAAAGGCCAAACCATCACATATTCCAAAAACATAACCATACCATTTCCATAAGATAAAACACTCATAATTTACATCGTATACAGAGTACTACATATCTCTACTTAAAAGTCACATTTACATTCATTATTCAAAAGAAAATTAAAACTATTTATTCTACGCAGCGGAATCCAAATTCAACCCGGGATCAACTTCCGACCTACTGTCCGAAGGAGTCAAGACGCACACTGGTCAATTTCCTGAAATGGTTAGGCAACAGATATGAGTCCAAAGACTCAGTAGGCATTAAAACCAATCACATGCTTATCATATACTAAACTGTGCAAATCCATGATATATATAAAGCTAGTCACAATTTCACTGAATTGTACATATACTATGAATGCGAAGGAAATATAAAGAGTAAAGAAATTTTCAGATTTATAAACAAATACGTATAACAAATCTTATCTGACTTATATATATATGGCATAATACGGTATCTTAGCTAAATCAGAGCTTATACAAATGAACTTATTTTCAGATCATATCAAAGTCATATATCAAATCTGAACTTCATATTATTTGGCAGCATATCTTGGACAGACATCCCGTCACTAAAAGCCGTAGCAAACACATACCTAGGCATCCATACGTCGACATAAAGATAAAAGGTCTAAACGCTGGAGCCTGTCGGCCTTGATCAACCACGCAGGATCGGGAGTTAATACTCCACCATTCCCTAGATAATTTTCTTATTCTGGGTTCCGGATTTTTCAGAAGTCCGTTTATCCTCGGAAATGGGCCTAATCCCGTAGCGGAAGCTAACTACGGTTTGTCGCCCCACACCTCCTTAAAGTGACACAGTCCATATGCTTAATCAAATTTTTTATTCTTATTATGATTCTTATTACATAGTCGTTTCAATATTTAAAATTTATCATTGAACTTTACAAAATAACTAGATCGTATTAATTTTAATCATAGGGTAGTGGGTCAAATTTATTATTATATACCATTCGAAGAGATTAGAGTAGAGAGAGAGTAGAGAGAGAAGATAGAGGGAGAACGTAGAAAGAGATTAGAGAGAAATTAGAGAGAGATTAGAGAGAAAAATAATTTACAGAATGATAACTAAATAAATAACTGATTCTAAACATAGATCATTGGGTTAAATAATTCAATGACTTAAATTACATTTCAAACGAAATCAAATCAAAGAAATGTGAATAACAAATAACATGCACTCGGTTTATCGTGCCTACCTTTAGAACAGACTTCCGAATAGATTTTAGTATCGCACCAGAACTCCCGTAAAAGTCATTGCGTAGGAAAATATAATTTCCCAATCCGAGATGCGTAAAGAAGGGTGAAATTATCCAAAATAGCTTCAAATCCTCCGTCCAAGTGTTTATTAATTATTTATATTATTCTGATGATGTATTATCTTCTATTCTCCGTTTAAGAGAATGAGAGTGGGAAGTAGAGAGAGAATTTAGAGAGAGAAAGTAGAGAGAGAAAGTAGAGAGAGAGGAAATGGAGAGAGAAAGTAAAGAGAGAGTAGAGGAAGGTAGAAAAGATATAAGAGAGAAAATTAGAGAGAGAAAGTAGAGAGAGAAAGTAGAGAGAGAAAATAGAGAGAGAGGAAATAGAGAGAAAAAGTAAAGAGAGAGTAGAGAAGGAAGGTAGAAAAGATATAAAAGAAAAAAGTAGAGAGAGAAAGTAGATAGAGAAGATAGAGAGAGAAAGTGAAGAGAGAGTAGAGAAAGAAGTATAGAGAGATATTTAAAGAGAAAAAGTAGAGAGAGAATTTAGAGAGAGAATTTAGAGAGAGAAAGTAGAGAGAGAAAGTAAAAAAATAAGTAGAGAGAGAAAGTGGAGAGAGATTAGAGAGAGTAAAGAGATAATAGAGTAAAAAAAGAGAAAATAAAAATAGAAAGAGAGAGAGAGATGGGGGGAGAGAGAGAGAGGGGGAGGGGAGAGAGAGAGTTGGAGGGGGAGAGGGGGGTGGATATATGGGAAAGAGAGGGGGAGAGGGGGGCTTTATATAGGGGGGAGGGGAGAGGAGATAAGAGGGAGGGGGAGGTGGTAAGAGGGGGAGGTGGGGAGTGAGGGAGGGAGCCACGTGGGGTGGGGGGTGGGGTAGATATTTTAGGATTTTTTTATTTTTTTTATTTTTTTATTTTTTTTAAAAAAAACTCTTAATAATATGATTTTTAAGAACTAGCTCACTCTATCTCATTTTTGTCCTTTCAAACATCAAAATTTGAAAAAGTGTTCAACATGAAACTTGTAGATTTTTCAGTTATCTTTCCAACGAGTCTAATATTGACTTATTCTGACATTCCTATGAGAAGTTACGTATTAATAAAGAAGATGTCTATTGAATTTGTATACCAACATCCGTTAAACCCGTATTTTCTATACAGTTCAAGGCATTGGGGTTTGATTTAGAGAATCTGTAATCTGTATGGGTTTCAAAAGTAAAGTGCTTAGTTATTTTTAAGTTTCGAACGGATTCAGATGTTACAGACAGTATCCATTGTCGCTTCTTAGAGCTGCTTGTAGACTTGGAAAGAGTAGGATAATATGCCTGGGGAGCTGCCGTGTTGGCACATCTGTTTACAGGTCTGTCGCAAAGGACAGACCGAGAGATGACAATAAGTGGGTTTACGCCCTTCATCCAGGTAAAGAATGTTGTAGTTATTTTATGCCCTTTTTTTTTGAATTTGTTGATATCAATGACACATGATGGTGTAGCTATGGAGCTACTATTACCTTCCAACGGGGAGAGCTCGTCACTGCCGGCCAGTGACGGTCCCGCTTGCTAGACGGTGGCAACCCATCATGAGCACAGCACCTCTATCCTACCAACTGATGGTGTTAAGGCGGGAGTTGCAAGAGTTCCCTGCAGTGATGGTATGATACTTTTTCTCCCTTTTTTGGTTTGTTTGTTTATCATCATTTTTTAGCTAACCAAGAGGATGCGTACAACCCATCAAAGGTGAATTGGAGGCCTTTCTCGAACATAGTCGATGTTGACCAGCCGTGGGTTATTGGAAGCCGCGTCCGATTCGGACGGGACCTCTGGCTCCATTGCTTGAATGAAATCGAGCCCCTCAGACTGAGATTAGCTATGAGGACCCTAGGGCTGGCCCAGGAATGGGTGGATATGACCATATCTCCCAGTGTCGGAAAGCAGACGCGGGGACCGGCAACCTGTGTCGATTGGAGGGTGCGCTTCTCCGAACAATATGAAGACTGGCAAAGGGGTGGCACGCTCGTGGAATCTCAAGCACAAGACAACGAGGATTACCTACGCCTCTATAGGGCAATGTATGTAGAGAGGCTCCAGCCTGGAGGGCTTGTAGAAGTGAAGAAACCATGTTTTTATCTTTTTCATTGTTTGTTTTTGATTTTTTTTTCATTTTGTGAACTCATAAGCCATAATTGTAGGATACCCGTGATACCATAATAATGAACTTACGAGCTCGTCTGGCGGACACTGAGCAAGAGTTAAGTGACACCCGAGCAGCTCTGGGTTCATCAGTAAGTGTTTATGTATACACTCCAGGTATGATTTGAGCTTCATGGCGCTAACCACTTAATGTCACCTCATATGTGCTGCAGCGTGCCCAGCTCGATGCAGTTTCATCGACGATGTGGGCAGATGGCGTTTCGTCCAGTCTATGGATTCCTACTACAGAGTTGGATCTACTCCACGAGCAGCTTGCTCATGCCACACAACGTGCTGCGGAGGCAGAAGGGATGCTTTCTGCACAGGTGAGGGTTTCACCATTTAATATCCCTTGTGCAAGCATTGCTATATGCCTGAGATGATATGTATGGTAGGAGAAAGAAACACAGGAGGCACTCGCGCTCACCACCCAGAAGGAAGTTAGAATAACTGAGCTGGAGAAGGAACTACAACGTCGTCCTGATGAGGACTCTTCTAGGGACACTGTGGAGCTGAGGATCACCCTTCAGCTGGAGAGAGAAGACAGAGAGAGAGAGAACGAGCTGAAAGAGAAAGGGACAGGGACAGAGAGAAGGCTAAGAGATTGGCCGAGAAAGAGGAGAAGAGGGCCCTGGAGGCCCAACTTTTTGAATTGAAGACCAGTCTCGGCCTTGCCGATCAATGGCTGAAGGATGGCGAGGAGCGCTATCGAAGAGCACGAGAGCGTGACTTTCGTGTCAGTAGCTTTTTTGCTGCCCCCGCTGATCGGCGCCGAGGAGTGGAGATAGAAAGAGGACCTCAGAGCGGTAGAAATACCGCTGCTCTCGGCGTGGGAACACCCTCTAGAGTTTCTTGTCCAGAGAGTGGCAAGACGAGTAATGTGGAGAAAGAAGGTGGAACCTGATGTAATTTCTTTGTTGTTTGTTTAAACTTTGTAATCTCTGGTTGTTTGTTTCTGTTATTGAGAGTGCTTGGTTCTCTCTTCTTTTTGGTCTCTTGAATCCTTGCACACATCTAGCTTCCAAAAAAAAAATAGATTACCACACAAAAATCACTTAAACTTTGGGTTGCCTCCCAAGAAGTGCTAAGTTTTATGTCGTCAGCCAGACACAAGGTAGAGCACTAACCAACGTGTGGCATTCAGAATGAGCCACCACGTGATCTTGTCTTCCTTCAAATTCCAGCCCTTATGCCATTGAAAGGCAAGAGTAAACATGTACGGATCGGGGCTAGAAAGAGGCAGGACTTGCACATTATTAATTTTAACGTTAACCCTGTGTGTGAGCCAGTTTTCAGCTTTAGGGATCTAGAAATGATCAATGGCCAATTTATCGAGATCGAGGTGGAACCCTTGCACCATATCAATCCCTTGGTCCCCTTGTCCTGTATCGTCCCTCCTGGCAAACTTTTTAGGAACGACTTCCTCCATGATAACTTGTTCGGGCCCTGGTAGCTTAGGAATAAGATTGTCCGCCTGAGCTACTTTCCTGTCAATAACAACCTCATGAACTTTAAGGGCATTGATCAACTTGTCTTCCTGAGAGGAAGTCAAATCAAAGGTGAATGTGGTTGGCCCATCCCCCTCAGGTCCTAGAATCTCAAATTGGAGAGGCTCGACTGACAGGGGAATCAAAGTAGAAGGAAGCACTAACTCATCCACAGATTCAGACGTCATTGGAGAGGCTTTAGGGGTTAGATCAAATATAAAAGTTTCGAATGAAACCCCTTCATCACACTCCTCACACATCTGAGGATTATTAACCAAAATTTCCAATAATGGGATGGATAGAGGAAATGTAAATGATTCCTGCCCAACCCTTTCATCACAAGTCAGATCAAATGAGAAGTTCTCAAAGACGGGCCCATTATCACACTCATCACTAAACCTAAAATTATCAATTAAATTTTCCAAAAATGGGGTCGGTAGATGAAATGTAAACTTTTCTAATAAGGCCCCATCATCGTATTCTTCCAGGGGAGGAGGATATTCAGAATTCTGTTTCATTAAATCAATAATATTATCACTTACAAAGTAATCCTCCTCTTTATTTATTTCCTCAAGTGAGTTGTTTGGACCATTATCCTTGACAGTAATATTCTCAATCTTAAAACATTCATAGAATGGGGTGATATAATCATCATTATCCTTGAAGCCACCCCGTTCTTCCTTTCCTTCCTGCATCATGGTATTACGTGCGCACTCCCCCTCACTGTCAATGGTGATATCGTGAGCCAAAATGACAGGCAGAAGACTGTCATCATCATCATCATTCACATATTGAGGGGGTTGGTGTAATGTTGAAGGAGAGGGTTGATAAGTAGACTGAGAGTACATGTTTTGAGGTTCAAAGTAGTGGCCCGGTGAATTACCCCTAGTATCCATGTTGATTCCGAAATCTGGGTGAGATGAGTTGAGCTGACGTTGAGGACACAGGGGCCGCCCGTGGCCTTCTTGGGGTGAAAGTGTAGACAAATGGGTTTGGATTGTTTGGTCCATCCAAGGAAAATTTAGGTGATTGCTCCAGCCAGACGTAGAATTATCGGAAAGGGTATCACACTGGCGTGGAGAGAATCCTAGGCCATTTTGGACCTGTGCTCGGATGACTGGAGAGAGTCGGGCAATAGTAGGACATTCACTCACATGGTGAGTGAGACTGGCACAGAATTCACAAGCTTTCGTGAAAGTGTGGATTGGGTTTTCAGCCTGTTTGACATGTCCTACGGATTGTTGATGAGATGAGATGGAGGCACGGTTTATCGAATTTTCACTCAAAATTTCAAACAAATCATACGCCTCATCTTCACCTTTGCTCATAAATGCCCCTCCGCAATATATGTCAACCATTTGCATATCAAAGTCAGATAACCCCTCATAAAATGTAAATATAATTTGCCATTTGGGCAACCCATGGTGTAGACATTCACTTATTAGATCCGACATTCTCTCCTAAGATTCATGAATTTGCTCTCCCGGACGTTGAGTAAATCCTAGAATAGCCCTTCTCATCATGTTGGTCCGGACTATGGGGTAAACTTTTTTCAAAAATTCTAACTGCATATCTTCCCAAGTCCTGATAATCTTTCCAAAACTCCTTAACCAACATTTTGCTCTATCTTTCAATGAGAATGGAAATAAGATCAACTTAAGGGCATCATCATTAAAATTTTGAATTTTAATCAGGGAGCAAACTTCTAGAAAATCATCTAGATGCCTATAAGGATTTTCATTGAGATTCCCATAAAAAGATGGGAGCATCTGGATGAGACTAGGGCGAATTTCATATTGATCAACAAGAATGTCAGGGAGTTGAATACAGGTTGAGGGCTTGTAAGTAGAAGGATAAAGTGCTCCTGCATAGACGTGGATTTGTTATTTTATTTTTTAAATTTTTTTTATGCAAACACACACAAGTTAACACAAATTATCCAATGATCTACATGCGACTAAGACCTACAAATAGGGTTTCACAAAATGATTAACGTGAAACTTAAGTTTACTCTCAATATGACCACCAGCCAGGTAAGGGGTGGGGAAGTGGGAGGTTCCCCCTACTTGCGTAGGGACCTTATTATGCCAAACCACTAGCCCGCTTAAGGCGTTTGCCGTCTGACCGTCTTGCCTTAGGCACCGGTTTTCATATGAGGATAAACCTAAATAACATAAGAACCACAGTGTGATCCTAGGGCCAACGTTTACTGACTTTTATTTATGGCGTAGGTCATGCAGATATGCATAGGAAATGTGATTTTTGGGCTAAGGAAGGGTGATGAAATCCCCACCTTATGTTATTTAAAGGTATCGCCCTTAAAGTATTTTGAAATGAAATGCACACCACAATTTCAAACAAGGTGTTCTTATGCAATATGCATGCCATAATAGGATAAGTAGAACGTACCTTGCCCCTCGCAATCTTCAAAATGTAATACAGGAATTTAAACAAAGAAAAATTCTATACTAAATGATGCATGACCTAGAACAGGGTGTGTAGTTTCTATTCTTGGAATGCAATTTTTTTGATTTTGATGCAAATATTTTATTTTTATTTAATGAACCTATCTAGCCAGCACAAAAAATTTCTTTTGTTTTGATTGTTTTATGATTTTTATAGATTTTTCAAGAGTTTTTCATATTTTTGTAAGGATTTTTCAGAAATTGGAAAAACAGCACCTGTTCCTTGGAATTTCAGGTATGATTTCCTCTTTCTTTGATTTTCTGATTTGTTTTCTTTTTCTTGTAAAATAAAAATAGAAAAATTAATATACAGATATACACATCAAACACAAGAATATCCAAATATGTAAAAATTTCATTCCCCGACAACGGCGCCAAAAATTTGATGCGCTCGACAGTCGTCGTTTAAAAATGTCGTGCCACACAAATTTCAAAATTTATACAACCGCACTCACTCACTTAGATGATTTGGAAAATTCGAGTAAAGTGGTAAATACGGGTCGATCCCACGGGGTGAAAATTTAAATTTAAGTTGGAAAATACCTTTATGTTTTGAAAACCAATTACTTTTGTTTGATTTGAGTGTGATTAAAATTAATAGAAATGAAATTACAACTTTAAATAACAAGAGATAAGTGAAAGAAATATTTAACCAATGAATTGAAGAATACCGTCGTTTCCTCGCCGAGTCTTGGATGAAGATCGCTCCGCCTTGGAAGTCGACGCCGTGAGATGTTTGGAAGATGATCACCGCTTTGGGTGTGAGTGAAACACTTATGAAGAAAGGAACAAGTTTGAAAAACTAAGTTGAAAACAAAACATAATTCTATTGAAAATAGGGATTGGAAGAAATAGAATAACTTAAAATATAAATGGAATTAGAAAAAATGGAATACATGAAAGTTGTATAGAATTAAAAGATGAAGAAGTTTTATGAAGAACACAGAAACAGAAAACAAAAGGAAGACAATGAAAAACTTGAAAAATCAAGATCTATTGCTGCTGGTGAACAGTAACTGACAGAAAAATAGAACAGTAAAGAATTAATTCTAGAGCTCAAACTAAGAAGAATTTGAAGAAGTGAAAGAAGAACAAAAGTTAGATCTATAAGAGAGTAACAACTTTCATGAAGAATTCAGAGTAAAATTATGATTATAAAGGCTTCAAAATGGTAAATTGGTGGAGACTATTACTTCGGATGAACAGTACATGAACAGGACAACACTTAAAAACACAAAGAATAACTTTTAATTTAGAAGGAATTGGACGAAATGATAAAAAGAGAAGTTGAAGAATACTTAAAGATGAACAACTTCCATAAAGACAAGAATTTGAAATTGAGATCAGAACAATAAGTTATGAGACTAAGAAGAGGCTGAATGCTTAAACAAAACTTTTCATTAAAACAACTTGAACTTACAAAGCTTGTAACAAAAGTCTTGAAACCAATACCTTATAATCCTAAAACAAAAGGCCAACAAGAATGAAACTTAAGAACACAAAGCATCCCTTACAAATTCTTCATAATCCCCTTGCTAGCTACTCCTAACTTCTCCCTTTTGCATTACATTGAAGCCCCTTTTATAGGGTGTTAAAACAACCTCATTGCATGTGAACACTTTGCCAATGTGAACACCCAATTGCTTCTATTTTTGACCCAATATTGTGTGCTAGCATGTGCTTCACACTTCTCTATTTTTTTTGATTTTTTTAAAATTTTTCTCAATTTTTTCTTCCTCCTTGTCTCTTCTTTCTTTCTCTTTCTCTCTCTTTCTTTCTCTTTGCAGCGCGTGAGCCGCCCCGTGCGCCGACCGCCTTTGCTGCCGCGTGCGCCACGTCGCCCGGCCGCGAGCGCCGCCCCGCCTCGTCGTCGCGTGGACCCGCGGTGTGCCTGCGCGTTGACCGCGCAGGTGAGGCACGCTGACGCGCCTGCTTCGACGCGTGGAGCACGCGAGGGGGGGGGGGGGAAGCCCCCTCGTCGTCCGTGCCCTCCGCGTGGCCGGCTTCTCCCTGCGAGACACACACACACACACACTTATTTATAATAGATATTATATATATATATTATATATATATATTATATATACATTTAATACTTAGATATCTCAAAAAAATCCAAAACAATGTCAAATAATTATATATATATATATATATTTTATATTATTTTTTTCTTTTCTTTTTGAACAACTCTAAAATTATTTTTATTTTTTATTTTTTTTATTTTCATATAGATAGATATATATGTATATATTATGTATATAGCGTATTAAGGCCTTAAAAATATCAAATACATTTATTTTTTTTCTTTTATTATTTTTATTCTTATTGAACAAATCCTTGGGCTTTTGGCCCATTTCAACATATATTATTTTTTTCTTATTTTTCTTATTTTTATTGTTTTGAGTGTTTGTTAAATAAGGAAATATCTTTATTAAAACCATTTAATTACAGAAAAGTAATTATTTTACTCTAAATTAAAAGTAAGTGTGATAAGTGTATATTTATTATTATTAAAACCCATAAATAATGTAAATAACATGAATTAAGATGGGAAAATACACACTTATCAATGTTATCATTCAGACCATGGGTACATGTCTGAAACAGTCTAGGACACTTCCATATGCTGCCCCATTGACTGCAATTTTTAGAAAAGTTGGAGTGAACTTTGGAAATGAAAAGAAACTAAACATTCCCAGAGGGAATGGATACTCCTTATCATACATTCAGAAGTTCATGGGATTTAAAATTGTGAATGGACAGCCAGTCAGAGTACTGCCAAGTCAGAAGCATGCCTCTACCTTTGGGACTCCTGTTGTAGAATTGAGAGAAACATCACAAGAAAATCCAGAGGCCAGTCCAGCCAGAGTAGGCAGACAAGAGGTTAGTCCTGCCACAATAGACCAACAAGAAGCCAGTCCTGTCCAAGCTGATATTGTCACAAATATTGCTCCAAATCTCCCAGCTGTCACTAGAGATATTATGATCATACATGGTCCTTTTCAGGAACCGTCTCCTCGAAGGGAACATGAATCTACCTACTTTCCTGAAGAAGAAATGCCAGATAATTGTCATTATGATGCTGGCATGCATGATCAGACTTCTGGTATCAATCCCACCTTGATTCAGTTTCTGGAAATGAAATTCAAGAACATTGATTCTTCCATAATGCACCTGAGCTCAACTATGGAAATGAGGATTTCTCATCTTGAGCAGAAATCAGACAGCAGATGGGAACAGTTCAAGCAAGACAAATTCAAGTCAGACAAAAAGCTTCATAACTTCATGGAATCCCTCCTTCAGGTCTGTCAGAAAGCTGGGTCAGTAATGCACAATTTGAAAAGCTTGCATCAACAATTTCTGAACAGGCTACATGCTGTACAGACATATAACCATAATATCAAGGAAAACCAATCCAAGTTGAATTTGAAATATTCCACTCTGATTGACAAGAACAATGAGTTCAGTGAAAAGGTTCAAATCTTGTTTGAAAAGATTACATCTTTTGGTTAGGACCTTGCTAAACTGTTTGAACGAACCACTCTAGTAGGTGATGAGGTTGTGGATGTGTTGCATATTCTAAAAGAAAACTTCCCACCCACAATTGAAGATCAGCGTGATGTGTACTGCCCTCCACCAACAGAAGCCTCCTCTTCTGCACCAGAATAGGGATCTCAGCAGAAAGCTCAAGTGGACTATCTCTTTGACATCTTACACAGTTGGTTTTTGACAGTGTCACTTCAAAAGTACAAGATTATCATAAGTCTATTCTGCAAAGAGATCAGCAATTTTCAGACAGACTAGACAGTTTGGCATCTTCTATAACTCAGCTTCAGCAACAACTGGACAATGTGTCTGCAACCATCCTTCAGTCACACTCTTCCTCACCTGCTCCCCTTCCTAATGATGTCAAAGGGGGAGAGACATGAACTCAAGTTGGAACCTGGAATTGCATTGCATCTGCATCAAATGTGATTGAGTGAAATTTTCCTTCTTTTACATATTTTGTGAAATGCTCGAAAGAAATTATCTGTGAGATTGCCCAACCTTTTGTTAGAAAAGTTCTTTTGTTCCTTTTATTGATGTTAAACCTTGGACTTAAATGAAATGAACTGAACTGGTGTTCTGGTCTCTGAAGTGAATTACTTGTTTGATCTGAACAATGCATTTTTATGTAGATGCAATGGCATACAACTCATTAGTTGCCATCATCAAAAAGGGGGAGATTGTTGTGCCCCTGGTTTTGATGATGACAACCATGAGATGTGTGTGTGTTGAGTTCAACAGAACTGATGAATTAACCCTTGATTCATTAACGCATGTATATACTTTATTCTTGAATGCAAGGAAGAAACAAGGTCTACGCAGGATGCTCAAGGCGTCCACGCAGCGGTTTGCATTAAAGGATAGCGTCTACGCAGGATGCTAATTGCGTCTACGCATCAGTACAAGAGGCAGAAGTATCAAATCACTGGCATAGCTCAGTGCGTCAACGCCACAGTTCAGCAGCGTCGACGCAGCAGTTCAAGTGGCAGAATTATAGTTCACTGGAATACCCCAGTGCGTCAACGCTACAGTATGATAGCGTCGACGCAGCAGTTCAAAAGGCAGAATTATGGTTCACTGGAATACCCCAGTGCGTCAACGCTACAGCATGATAGCGTCGACGCAGCAGTTCACTCTGAGATGAAATTGGCTCTGGGTAAGCTTAGTGGGTTGACGCAGTAACCCAATGCGTCAACTCATCCACCTGAGAACTTGAAGCCTTGTGGGTAGTTCAAGGCAGCGTCAACCCCTTGGTCACCCTGGGTTGACGCCATCTGAATCCTTTCATAAGATTAGTTGGGTGGACCCCAATCGTACGTGATGTCAAAGGCCACATCAGCCAAAAGTGCTTGCAATCTCATTTTCCCTCGCGATTCCAGAAGCCTCTTCAGAACAATCATTGGGCTAACCGAAAAATCTGGTTGGGGCCCATTGAATGGATATAACACGTGGATCTGGAAGTGAGCGTGGGAAGAAAGATAGAGAAGAAGAGTTGGAAGAGTAGTAGTTGAAACTGAGCGAGTCCCTTGAGAAGGATCGTGGAGTCCATCGTCTTCCTATTGGTACCGTGCTGCATCCACTGATGATCAGAGGAGATTCAGGGGCAGTGGATCAGTGCGAGTTCATCTACCTTTCAGAAGGAGAAGGCCAGCTGATCGTTGAAACATCTTCCTCCAGACTTCTGAGTTCGAGCTTGAGATCCAATAGCATCACAGATCTGGAGCTGTTCCTCCACCACTGAGTGATTTTATTTATTGTTTTTCATTTTAGTTTGAACACTGTTACATTGTTTCTCCCTCGTACTGGTTTGAGTAGAGGGAGGGGTTTGATCCAGCAGATTGTGCTTGGATCAAGGGCGTTTGGGCGTGTTTGCCTGCAAGCTGTTCGTCAGCGGTTTAGAGGATCTGTTCCTCTGGTTAAGCCAAGCTGTACTGCTTAGTGTTGTTTGAGGAGGTTGTTCCTCGGTGAAGCTAAGCTGTAAAGCTCAGCAGGGATCCTCACTGGTTTAGTGAGGGGTGGACGTAGGTCTCCACAGGGAGACCGAACCACCATAAAAATCTGTGTTCCTTTTGTGGTTTGCTATTCTCATATAATCCACCTATCGTTAGATGTTTGATTAGGCACGATCTGTATACAGTCTGTTTACTGAATTTCTAATCAGCATTCTGCTTTCTAAAGCGAGTGTGATCTTGCATTAATTTTTCAAAGGGTCAACCTATTCACCCCCCCTCTAGTTTGACCATCCACTTAATACAACATCTTGTCCAAGTGTCAGCATGTCCATCTTGTAGTTCCCCATTTCCAATGGAATCTCGATCGCCCAGGCGATATGACTGTTGGCACACCCATGGACTTGGCAACCACCCTCTCCTCTTCCGTAGGCCCAAAGCCTCAGATTTTTATGGCTCCAATGACCCGGGCGACTACCTCAAGTGGGAGGCCGCCATGGACACATACTTTGATTGTTATACTATGTCCGAAGTTGGGCAATTCTATTTTGCCATGGAGAGGCTCCTCCACGAGGCGGCCGAAAAGTGGAGAGGCATCAAAGGCTTGAGAGAGGTTAGGAGGCAATGGCCTATCGAATCATGGTGGGACATGAAGAGAGAGCTTAGGAGGGTCTACCTTCCCCATACGGTCCCTTCCAACCCGTCCCACCCATTTACTTCCAACCCCGTGGGTCACACCTCCAGCCGACCCCACCAACTCACTTCCAACCAAGTGGGTCATAATCGGAGGCAAGGAGCCCCGCTCTTAGATGAGCCCCGACCCAAGCCTAGGTCGGTTGATTACGGGCGAGTCCACCGCGATACCCCTACTCCAACCCATACCATTGCCGAACTTGTGCAAATGATTTCGGAACGGGTGGATAGAAGGTGCGCTTATTTTGAGTCGCTGGCCTCCCCTTGCCCACCTCCGAGGCAGGAGGTAGCCATACTCGAGCCTAGGGAGGCCATAGCCCGTAGCCCCAACCCGGCCCCACCTACGGGGTCCCAAGGACCACTTCCCCTCCGGGAGGACATGCCTTCCTCGCCCATGAGAGCTCCTTTGCCGCCACCCTCACATCTTTATTCGGAGCCATCTCACTTGGACCCACCTCATTCCGAGCCACCCGTGTTTCTAACGGGAACGCTTTTCATAGCCGAGCCGCTTCTTAGCTGGCTCAAGGATGGCTTGGTCCCTATCCCACCACCTTGCTATCCACCCATGGACCCCACCTTACCTATAGTGCCCGTCAACTCCTACCACTCGACATTCCGGTCTAGTCACCACGTTGATACCTTGGGTGACCTTATTATGGGTCTACACCGGCAATGGACGTTGACGCACTCATTGGCCCGAGGCTTCGACCAACCCACTAGTCTTAGCTTCACCCATCCGGCCTTAGGGTCCATTACCTCCGTGTGCACTATGGGTTGTGTCACCACGAAGATTCTTCTATTCCTCCCTATCCCGGCCGAGCCCGACTTCATTCTCTTTTACCCAAGGGAGGAATCTTATTTTCTACACATGATCACCGTCCCACCTACCACAATGCATGAAGGTGATCATCCACACCTTCACGACTACCACACATGGGACCGTGACATGTGGGAACCCACCACAAGGGGTCATACCTTCTTTGATCCCTTTGACCCATTCCCTAGTGGACCCCTAGACCCACCATATATACTTCACTTCTTCGAGGGAGTCCACTACCACACACCTCCCACTCGGGCCTGGCAACCTTCACACGACAATAGGTCCGAACCGTCATTTGGGGGTAATGAAGACTTTGGTTCCCCTGGCCCACCTAAACCACCCGAATCTCCCGGACTTCCCATATCCAAGCCCAATGTCCATGATTGGTGCATCGTAGGATGTCTAGGAGTCCACCATGACGTTAACCTCCGGTTACGTCAAACGCATGCATGGCACACATTTGGATGTCCTGGTCCACCTTTGCATATGTACGGGTCAGACTAATAATAGGTTTGTCTAGGGTCTCGTATGTCTATACATGAATGTGTCGAGTCGAGTCGGTCTTTTGTATGCTCGCGTTGTTAGTCCCTTTCGAGTGCGATACTAGTTGGACTTTGGGATCAGCTCTACCTCTACATATCGGATCTAGTCACCAAAGGGACCCAGCGGTGATTCCTAGTGAGTCCTTGAGCCGCTTCCTTCATTTGAGAGTGACCCCACCCCGGAGTGTCCACCTCTAGTCTCATTCCCCAGCAGCGTGTGCATATCGAATCTATACGGGATGAGCAGGTGTCGAATTACTTGGAGTGGAGCGTACTCCCCGCTTCCAGGTTCGGTGATGGATCCGCCGGAACTACTTGAGCAGCCGCAGCCCTTACTCGATGGGGTCGACTTCTTCTCACCCGGGGAGAATTGATGGGGACATCATAGCAAGACCACTAACTTTTTATTTTGCATTTGAGTCCTTTTATTTGCATTTATATCTTTGGAAAAACATGTATGCAATTGTAAGGCTTCATAAGCCAATTTGTCATTCCTTAAGGATCTTTGGGTTTTTGTGTAAAAGTCCAATAGGTCCAGCAAGGGGCCCCCATCTCCTTCCCTATTGGTCCACCTAAGCCTTAGGGCCCATGTGGGGTCACTCAAAGGTCCAAGGTGGACTTCTAGAAGCTTGACCATTCAAAGGGGACAATGGGCTTAAAATGTCCAAGATGCCATCCCCATTTTTCAAAGCCCCCCCTCTTAATATTTTTTTATTTTGTTCCAAACCACATGGGGAATTAAATATGTTCTATCCCCTAAGTGCCCCTCCCCAAACCTAGATCTGAGGTTAGTTTAGGTCATTTTATATTTCATACAAATACCATGTAATTCCCATTTTACTAGAATTAATGAGAAGAAAATCAGAATTTGCCTCCAAGAGCCCAAGGGCACCCCCCTCTCTCTTCCAACCCCTAACTGCTGTGAAAGCTGTGAATTTCTGAGATGTGAAGCCTCCTCCCCCTCCCCCTTCCTGAGTGTGAAGCTCAGCGCCGCCGCCGCCGCCACCATCGAGCCACCATCGCGCCGCCATCGCCACTCGCCGGAGTTCTATCTAAATCAGGATAGAACCTCAATCCCATAATTTTATTTTTTTCTCTTATTGTCTTATCGACCCCCAACTTTGAGGGTTTGTTCTCCCTATCACCCCTAATCTCCAGTTCAAATTTCGTGCCATTTGGCCGTCGTTTGATATTTTTTTCGTATTTTTGTTCTTCACTTAAGTAATCTGCCATTTTGTAAATCTGCGGGACAGTGTCCTGTTGTGGTATTTTTCCCACCCCCTTATCTCTCTCCAGAAAATCCACAAAAAATTACCAAGTGTTCCTCACGTACACCCCCTTCCACCATAATTTTTATGGAGTCTAGATATTTCATTTTCTCTTCAGTCAAAATTCAGCTTTAGGGAAAACTCAGTCTGTCCTGTGTGTCTGTCAGTCTGGGTCAGAAAAAAAAATAGTGTTACATTCATTTTCATTTTCAATCCATTCACTTGATGGATCTGTCAAAAATATATGTTGTAGATCTCTGAGTCCTCTATCCATCGGTATCTCTTGTGCGTCGATCCGACATCGGATCTGGCCGCAGAAATTCATATCATAGAGGCGCGCAGAGCAAATTCGAGTCAGGCCAGAAAGAAAGTGTTGAGAAATAATTCCCAATAAAATATCAAAGCTCAATTTCAGGAACCCCCACTTCAGGGAGTCGACCAGGGACACCCCGCCATCGTCCCATCCAAGTGCCGCCTTCAGAAGATCTCAGGAGGGTGACATCCCTTTGGAGGCCATTCCTTGTTGTCATGCAACTCAGAACGGAGTCAGCGCAGTATCGAGTCGGACTAGCAGCCCGGTTCCGCCCCGAGAGCCCCTTCGACTTGCTGCCCGTCAACCCAAGATCGGTCCTCTCGGGCCCACTTGTAGCCCTTTACCTCTCTGCGTGGAGTGGGCCATAAATTTTACTGCTGTAATTAAATTTCAACCGTTGTACCGGGAGTTACCGTACTTGGCCGGGAAGTCTTCCCCACGTCCGGAGCGTGGAGGTAAACTCACCTCACTCTTTATCGCATTTTGCTTATTTCGTATTTAGTCATATATGCCGCTGCGAGTGATAGGTTCTTAGCCCGATATATGCTTTATTCACCGCTGCGAGAGTGAGTGAGTGACCCGTCCCGTGACTCAATCCGAGTACACGCGGAAAAGTCGATACCCGAGACTCACCACCGATTTCTCAACCGCGCACGGTCCAGCGTTTCCCTCGCATAGGGACGATCGCGAGCTAGAGTCCCAGGTCGCGTGTCCGTCCCGCATCAGGTCGGGAGTGGGAGATGGGTTGGGTGGGGAGGTTTGGTTTGGTTGGTCTTGGGAGATGTGTCCCTTATGGGGGAAGATGGAAGAGCGGAGGGTGTGACCATTTGGGCTTGAGTGTTGAGGGTTAGGTGGTGGGGTGTGGGGGAGGTGGCCGAGGTAGGATCGGTAGGGAGCGGCGGGGTTTGGGCAATAGGGGTAACCTTAGGCGGGCCGGGTGGAAGTGGAGGAGTGGTAGTGCTCCTTGGGCTATGACTACTAGGGTAGGAGGGGGAGGGTCGGGGTGTGTATACCTTTCTAAGCTCGGCCTTCATTTCTTCCCAAGTGTTAATCGGGGCTTGCCCGCGGATCCTCCTTAAACCCTCAACCATTAGCCAACGAGTTTTGGCTTGATTGGAGAGGTGCATTTTGGCTAGTCTCACTTTCCTCTCTTCGGCCAAGGGGTACCAATCAAAGTATTGGCCCATCGAAAATTCCCAATCTAGATAGAGGCTTGGGTTGTAGGATCCCTCAAAGACGGGAGTTTTGATTTTCAAAAGCGCCAAGAGGTGGTCATCCGGATTTTTCCGAGGGTAACTATCATCCATTCTTGGTGCATGCCTATTTCCCTCAAGTCGATCGAGTCGGAACTTGATGTCTTCTAGCCGATCAAAGACATTAGGTAGGGCTTTTATGACGGAGTTGATGCCGCCCATTTTGTTGGCAGCGGAGCTTCCATGAGGATTTGGGCCTTTTGGGAAAGGTGATGGGGATGGGTATGACGGGTGTGAAATGGCCATTCTAGTGGACAAGGGGGAGGTATCGGGTGACTTGAAATGCATATGCGTCCTAGGACCAACTTGTGGAGAGACAAGTTGTGAACTTACTCTGACACCACTTTGATGTGACACCACCTTGGGGGTGATAGCCACTGAACTGATGCCCTTGGACCTACAATTGCAAGCAAGCAACTTTGACGACGGACTCACTCGGGTGAGCTCACTCGCGTAGCGCACACAATTGCCCGTAGGCCAACCGGCGATAGTGGAGAGGGTCCGAGGTGGGACCTTGACGTTCCGGGGTAAGGCTATCTTAGGATGGACCCCTAAGGGCCTGGGATGCCCAATTCCGTGGGCGGCTAGCACGCCAAGGGCATGGGATGTAAGGGGTTGCTCTTGCCTCGCTCCGTGGTGGTCACTCGATGTATGGAAAGTTGGAACGGACACTCCCTCACCGCTGACAGAGCTAAGAAGCAATACTAATTAAGCAAGGAATGCCAGCAAAGAGCAGTGACCAGAAGCTCACTTGGTCGGCGTGAAGGCGTCGATCCCGGCCGGAGACGATGGTCGAGCGAGGAAGCGTGGGCTTACCCGCACGCCGCGCCGATGAAGCTTCAACCTGAATTAATAATTTACATTCACTACGCCCCTTGCAAGGGGGGGTGGACTAGGGGTGGGGGACTGTAGGATTACACTCAAACACTACCTCTACGTAGGGAGGGGCTGTAAGCCGGCCAGGCGGGGTGGGGAAGCTAAGTTAGAAATTGAATTGCCGAGCTCCCCAGTTCTACCAGCTTCAGGAACAACTTGATAGACAGTCGATGACGGCGCCGCCACGGGTTCTGCTGAGCTCAGAAGAGGTCGAGATCGGTGTCGAAATTATCTGAGTTGACCCAGGAGGACGCTTGAATTTTCGTGGAATTTCCTGACGATGTCGCTGGCTGGGGCAGGGTCTGGAACAGGGCTGGACCGCTCTGGCTCTGGTCACTCTCAGATTGCTGCTGTTGGAAGACGAAGGCACCACGAGCACTCCCGGGGTCCAATTGATGTGGGACTAGAACCTATGCGATCGTGGTCGAGTCTTCTTCGAACGGAGACCAACGGGACCATCGTTGGTGGTTAGAGCTGACCGCGATGACTAGATCAGTGGGAGGAGGTCAGACCAGGTTCTGGGTAACTGACCTTGCGCACCTCGGGGAGAAAAACTGGAATTCTTGAATTCGAGCTCCAAAAATGGTTCTGCTTCTTGGAGATGGCAGGGGACTTGCAAGAGAAGCCCTCAGCCAAATGGCGCCTCAAGAAGCCCAGGGTACTGGTCGTGAGAGCCTCTGAAAGTCACTGCTGGCTGTCTGCCTGGGAGGAAATGCGCAGTCTGACGAAGATGACTCCTCTGAGCAGCTCCGAAGTCAAACGATGACGAGACCACCTCACCTACGAAGCAGCCTTGCCAAGCTTTCCAGCAGTATAAGGTATACCACCTGAAGATGCGCGGTGAAGACGTGGCAGTCTCTGTAACTCGACCCTTGACTGCTGCCTGTGAACTGGGATGAACAGGGTGGTGATAGGTGATGGGAGATGGGGTAGATGGGATTGGAAATGGGGTGGATGGGTGTGGGGGCAACCCCTAGCTGTGAGGGGGTCTGGGAGGGGGCAAACCAAGGCGAGGGAGGGGGAGAATGGGGGCTGGAAGGTGGTCTAGCAGGTGAAGGGAGGGAGAGCTGCGAATTTGGGTTGGGAAGGAGAGAGGGAAGGAGAGATCTCTCTCAAGGTTGGAATGTGGCTTAATGGGGGTTGTTAATGGGGGGGTCTTTGGGATGGGAAGGGTTGTGTTGGGGAAGGAAAGGGGTGCTTGGGGAGTGGGGAATTCTCCCTTGGGGAATGAGAGAGGTACTTGGGGATGGGGAGTGGGTGGTTGGTGGTTAGAGGGTGGCTTGGAGAGTGGTGGATTCTATGTTGGGACTAGGAGGGAGTAATGAGGTGTTGTGGGAAGTTGGGAATGCTCTTGAATGAGGGGAGGAGAGTTAGAAAGTAGGTGGGAGGGGGAGGAGAGAGAATGGGGGCGCCCCCCTTTGAGAGAGAGAGATGAAAGAGAGAGAGAGAGAGAGAGAGAGAGAGAGAGAGAGAGAGAGAGAGAGAGAGAGAGAGAGAGAGAAGAAAACTCCAACTCCACAAAGGAATTATCTATTATATTGATCATCAAAGGTTACAAATGAGAGAGGGGAGGGGGCTATTTATAGACTCCATACTTTTCCTAGGATCAAATTGACCCTGACTAAACAACTAATGACCAAAGTAGTCCAAGGGAGGGCGCCCCTGGGCCTAGCCCACTGAATTGGGCCCATTAACCAACCTAATCAACCTAATGACATTCAACTTAGGTAAATGACTCTCAAACCTAGGTACCGGACTCAAATAAAGGAAAAATTACATAGTTTATGACTCAAATAAAATATAAAAAATCATATGACTAGACTCAGAAAAATATGACAAACACAACGACGCATGTCGACGAACAATCCGAGGCTTGAAAATGTGGAGGGGCAAGGGATGCCCCCATTATCCCTACTGAGCTAATGAGATGAGGCTCACCTCCTTTACTTTCTAGGTGTTGCGGTTCCTCCTCGAGGTTCGGAGGTGCAACGCGGAGGTTCTTAGTTGCTAGCTTGCCGGAGTCGGGACGTGTCCGGCGATTTGGGTACTCTCCTTCCCCTGTTGACTGTACTTGTAGACTGGACTCTATAGTTAGTTTATTTAATTAAAAATATAAATTTTATTTCTTGTTATTTAAATTATTAAATCTGTAGTTTATTTCTACATTATTTCAAATTTCAATGCATCTCCACTACACCAAATTAACCCTTCCGAGTCTAACGGCTCATGGGTGGCTGCCCAGGATTCAAATAGTGTCAGGTTCTTCCCGGTACTCAGATCCTAGGTTGTGACAGATGATATCAGAGAGAGGTTGTGGACATGCATGGGAATTTGAGATGATTGCAGCATTAAAGAGTCCAGAGAGTCAAGTACAGTCGGCAGTTGGCATAGGGTTTTATGTTTATTTACTGCATTGTTTTCCCATGCGTAAGCTAGAGAGAGCGGTGATGGTGTTGAGTAGGCGGTTCCTGGCGTTATCATAGTGCCGGCGAGGGCATGAGGAATGAGATAGAGATTTACCTCCCCCAGTGGTAGTGGCCCCAAGTGTGTTGAGTTAGGCAGAGTTTTTGTCGGCGTATGTTAGTTTCTGTGTAGCATTGGAGGCACCAGTGCCGAGGTCAGATGGCTGGCGAGGATAGTTCGTTGCAATGTGGCCCTTGATTGCAAAGTCGAAGGGGGGCATGCCAATCCAATCATGTGGGTGGATTCCTGGGAAGGAGCATGTTGATGCGCCCAGGTGAGCTCTAAATCCTGTGTGTCAATGCCTGGGAAAGGGCTATGTTGACCTTGGATAAGAGTCAGGATGGCATGGTGGTGGTTCAATGTCGGGCCCGATTTGCGGAAATTGGGCCTTTGTATATCTTGTGAAATGCACCGCATGAGATGGTAGACAAAGACACGAAGACATGGAGATTTGGCGGTGGATTCAGAGTTTGAGGATCAGCTTTGGAAGGCTCCGATCACGGGTTGTGTTGTGATCCCTGGCGTGATGGCCCGAGCAGTGGCAGCCTTTGAGCATGGCAACTTCAGTAATTTCTTCGTTCCCTGATGAGCTTTTCGAGAGGTTAGTAGTTCCGGGATCAATGGTAGGATCAAAGGCATGTATAGGAAGGAAGCATGCGGCAGTAGCCAGGTCAACCGTTATGGCGGAGTATGGCTAGCAATTAGCAGAGTCAGCGCTCGAGGCGTGGTGAGTTGCAATTGGGGTAGGCTATGTTAGTGTGCTGGGAAATGTTGTAGGTGTGGTCCGATGGGACATTTGGTACCTGTGGTCGGTGGGACCATCTTGTTGGCAGAGGTGGATTTGCCTAGTGCCATGAGACAAGGTTTCCGGCATATGTGAGATTCGTGACCAAGTCTCCTACTTCGTGGAAGGTGTGTTGGTGTCGCGTTAATTGGAAAGACTCGTGTTTTGTTTAATTTTCACCGGTTTCCATTATGTGTTTAATCGGTTGGCCTCTTCGAGCATGCCAAAGAATTAACGACCTAAGATCCGGATATCGAGTCAAACCTGATACCATTCGGATCCTATGCCGCCATCCACGAGCTGGGGAGCTCGGAAGGGTTAACTGGGATGGTGTGGTTATGCATTGAAATTCTAAACAAAGCATGAAATAAATTACAAAATTAATAATTAACAATTAGGAATAAAATTAATATTTTACAATAATAAAATATAACCACAGAGTCCAGTCCACAAGTACAGTCAACAGGAAAAGAAACGTACATTGTCTCGGGACATATCCCGACACTGGCGAGCTGGCTACTAAAAGGCCTCCGACTGAGACGCACCACCTTGAGGAGAAGCGCTATATCTGAAAAAGCAGGGAGTGTGCCTCATCTCATTGGCTTAGTGGGGGTCCCGCGGATCTCCACCACAACGAAAGCGGTAACAATAGTAACAGCAACAGAAATAACAACAATAAAGGAAAGCAGTAGTAGTGGCAAATTAACTAAAATACTAACAATGCCAACGGCGGTGGATAGCACAATAGAATAGTAAAACGGCAGAATCATGGAGTCTCTACACTACTCCTACCCTCACAAGGGAGCCACGATCTCGAGTCAAAACCGTCGATCTAAGGAAGGTCGCGGTCGCACTGCCGAAAGAACCTACGAAGCCTCCAACGTAAGAAAAGCCCTTACAGACGGAAACCACTATGGAAACCACACCGCCAAAACATCATAGCCTAGCTACCGGGAGAACCCTGACCACGCTGTCGGGAAAACCTCAGCCTCGCAGGCGAGAAGTCACGCTAAAGTCACCCGGTCATAACACACTACCCTTACTCTAGAGAATCACGGCTCACGGTCGGGAACTAAACCCACGGGTGATTGAAGTACTCCCTCACTAGCACCGGTCGGATGCGTCCACTGACGTCTTACACCACGCCGACTCTCCCTAGCCTGGCTACCAATCCCAGAGAGGGAGGCAAGGGACTGGGTCGGATGAGTCTCAGACGCCTTACACCGCCCACTATGCTCATGCCTACCTACCTCTCCTAGAGAGTGAGGCGGAGTCGCTACAACACAAGGACTAGTCAGGGTCACGCTTGTCAGCGTGGGTCCACTGCCCCCAACCACGTGTGCAGACATAGACCATGCGCTCTAAGTAAGGTCCTCTAGCTAGTTTTCTCCCCAGTTGGACTCAGGTTGCAAAGACGAGGGGCCCTACGGTAACTAGGCTAAAAATCGTCACATCGGGAACAACTCTCGACCACGCAGTCGGAATGTGTCGGCACTCAGTAAGTAATACTCTCGGCCCAGCCGGTACTGTTGACACCCATTTTTAGCCCGCAAGTTACGTTATTTCTCTTATTCATCATTTTGATGTCCCGAATTATCCATTATTTTGGAGCTTTCATTGGATGGATTTCGAGCCCATTTTATTGTTCCCTAGTCTTTGAACTTCGGAGATCATGATTTCTTAGAGCTCTGGAGCTTATTTTATCAACTTCCGGCCTTCCAAGTTGACTTGCGACCCATTTAGGTCAACTTCTATCAAGCATTCGGCTACTTTCGCTGCACAGTCCTGAACACGGTCCTTTTTCATCCCCTTCTGTTCCTCTATTCATTAAGTGCCCTTCCCCAAAGTTGTTCTTCTTTTAAAGCTCTACAATTTCTTCTTCTACGCCATTGGCCAGTTCTCCATCGATTTCATGTTATTTGTATTTTTCTGGCAGGCTGTGTTGTTCACCTGCGTCCCAGCATTTCTTCTCTCTGTTCTCGCCCAATTTTCTCTATCTTCTAAATTATCTTTTTATCTTTCTCTCTTCATGAAAGTTGTTCATTTCTTAGTTATCTACAATTTCTTCTTCTACCACTTTTGCTAGTTCTACACCGTTTTCGTGATATACTCTGATTTCTAAAGTCATGCAAAGTCTACCCAAAAATTTTCCTCCAGTAGCCTAGCGGTCCTGGGAAGATCGCTAGGTCATAAAGGTCATCACTAGACCGTTAGGCCCCAAACTTGTCCGAAATGGCACCGTTTCACCCCTGGAGCCTTGCGGTCACTCCCTAGACCGTTTGGCATCCCCTTGCGGTCCTTCCATGACCGTTTTCAATAAGAAACGACGCTGCTGTTGGTATGAAATGGTTACCTTCTCTACACCGGCTTAAAACTCCCTTCAAATCCCTTTACCAATATGAATATGAAAGTGAACAAGACGGGGATAGAAGGGAACAAAAGTAAGAACCTGTGATCGCCACCAAGGCTCCGAACGTGATGAACACGTCGTACCTTGGAAAAAAGAGGGAGACACTCACCTTTTGATCAGCACTGGAAGGATGCGCGGCTCAAAATAAGCCACCCTTGTCTTGAACGGCCGCTCGACAGATCGCCCGTCAGTGCTGGTGGAACGCGGGATGAAGAACGAGGGATGAAGAACGGTTCCGGATCGGCAGCGGGAAGAAGATGAACGGTGCAATATCGGCCGCAGTTCCCTTAGAACGGATAGTATGGAACTGCCCAACGTCACCACGCCCTAAGATGCAAAGGTTCAAACCTCTACCCTTTCCGGCCGGCCAAAAAGGATGGGCCTCGTGCTAGTGTGTCGCTGACCTGCAAAACCATGTGTAGAACACAAAGAAAAACCCAAGTTAGAACTAGAAAGTGTAGTAAATGCTCAAACGGACGGAAATGAACATGACTAAATGAAATGGGGGGTACCTGGGGATTTTTAAACCCCTGGGGGCGTCAAAAAGCATAGGAGGGTGTGTGAATGATGTATGAGAATGAGAAAAACGTGGAAGAAACGTGGAGAAGATGATGCATGCAAACAGGAGAGAACGACAGATTAATGAACTAAAGACACAAATAATGAGATACTCCCTTAAACCGGAGGCCTGTGTAGATGTAGAAGGCCTCCCTCCCTGGTCGTAGGTCGCTCAAAGATTCGGTAGGGCTTCGCCGTCGACTAAAAATCTCCCCCCCTTTCGAAACTTGGCTTTAAGGTCTATTTATAGAGCACCTAAAGTCCTAGCTCGAAATTAGGGTTTCTAGCCATTTTTAGGTCGAGATAATGAAAGAAAAGTTGAATATAATCGAATTATCTTTCAACCAGAAGAAACGGCACTAAAAAAGACTCAATATTCGCGGAGAAATGGCTAGATGAAGTTGGGGGATAAATCCACGAACGGAAAGAGAAAATCTCTTAATTCTTCAGGATGCGAGCAATTAAACGGTCTTACGATAGACCGCTCATCGTGTTGAGCGGCTACCACTAAACCGTCCATACCTGTCGGTGGAAACTCAAATATAGAGGAATTATCCAACCATTTATCCATTAAACCAACCGAGAACCTCGACGTTGGACTCTCACAGATGAACGGCTGGGATTGGACCGTTCAAGAATAAGAGCGGCCAAAGGCCGACCGTTCTATCCCTGTCGGTGATAAATAGATTAATTGGGTACTTATATGAGAAAACAACGAAGCGTAGGACTCTGGGGGAAGAATGGTTACAATTATCCCGTCCATCATTTTGAACGGTTAATATAAGACCGCACAAAAGCATGTCGATGGAAATTCAGAAAATTAACCAAAATATTCCATAAATGTATGGACGGTTTATAGACAACCGCACATCGTTGAGCGGCCAGGTATGAACCGTACATGTCGCTGGACACTTGAAATCCATGAAAATGCTTGACTAACCAAAATGAAGGCCCATTAAGCCCTGAATTGAAGCAGACTTTGCTAAGGAGGGATGCTACCCATAAAATTAGCCCAGAGCGTGCCAGAAAATAGCCCAGCGAGTAACGGATAACTCGAGGCATCAACAAATGGGAGTAAGAGAAATGACTCAACTTATCGGTAAAAAACGGGTGTCAACAGATGCCCCTCCTTAACGTCCTCTTTACAGGGGAGCGAGCGGAGGTGAAGCGGAAGCGAAATGGAACATGGAGATGAAGCGAAAATGAAGCGGAATGGACTGAAAAGCGGGCGTTAAGGCAAAACGACACCCGTTTTTACCAACAAGCGATAAGAATCTTCCGAAAAACTCTGAACCAAACACGAGGAATGATTAAACCAAAAGCGACACCAATCTGGAGGAACTAAACTAAATAAAAAGAAACACACGATCAACCTCATGGAGGACACAATCCCTCGGACCAATGAGAAGACCGGAATAAGCAGCGAAAAAGTGAAGAAACAGACTAAAACTGCAGACGTGGACCTCTTAATCAACCAAACCAAGCGAATCGACCAAAATGAACCTTCCAACTCAGAGTGGAATTGTTCCTCGTACTCAAACATTGAACGTACATCCATCTATCACTGGTGGGACATTTTGCAGGTAAACCACAGGTCATGAATGCTCAAAAGATGCGCATGATGCAGGCTGGGTTAAAATAAAAGAAATCGTTAAAATAAATGTGAAGAAAGAATAAAATATAAAATACTCGAGAATAATATTGCTAGGCTAGGAGAATCAGAGTCAAGACACTATCCGCAACCACAGCGTGCAGGATAGAACCATCCTCCTCAGGCTTTCCAAACCCAACGGCCTATCCGGAGATTAAACACGTGAACCTGGATCATCATCATTTTTGTTAAAGGGGAACATTAGATCCTGGAACACGTAGATAATCAACTGGTTCCCGAGATAATATAGCATAATACCATATAGTAATGCAATAAGAGACACAGGGACAGAAGGCCAAGTGAAACGGCATTTTTTCTTGGAATTTCATTTTCAGATTTTTATGGATTTTTATGGATTTACATTTTCATAGCGTAGATAACATAATGCTCAGCTGAACGACAAACAACATGACATAACATAACGAACAAATGAAATAGGAGACAATGCAATACAACATAATAAAGGCAAACGAGCACATATGCAAGGGTATGAACAAAAACAACATGCATGTATGAACACGGTGTGGCAAGACAACAACGCGGTGGGACAACACACGGTTGTGACAAGAACATGACGGATAACCACACGGTTGGGACAAGAACATAAGACACAAAGGGACGACTAGATGACTAACAACATGCAGTGAGGGATAAAACAACATGTGTGGGACAACACGGTGGGATATGAACACGTGACAAGGACACGGCGGGATAAAAGACAAGACACATATCCACTTCAATCAAAACCCAAGATCAGAATGAAGCAGAACCGCCATGTTCATAATCGTGAGGTAAAGCCCTCTCATATAGATATAATCATTACAAACAAAAGCTGAGAAGGACACAAGCTTCAGAATAGATCGAGAGAGTGGATCGAAGAAGAAAAGAACATATCAAAGATGTGGACAGGAGGCAGAGCACAAAGATGTAGCAAGAAAGCTTGAACATCTGCGACCTGCACACTTAGCAAACAAATCATACATGTCCTTAAAATAAAAGATCAAAAGGAACAGAAGACAAACATTTTTAGATTTTTGACAATTTTTTTTAAGATTTTGAACAATATTTGATTTTTTTGGGATTTCGGCAATATTTGATTTTTTTGGGATTTCGTCAATATTTAATTTTTTTACACTTTTGATAATATCTCATTTTTTGGATTTTTGGCAATATTTTTTTTTTGACTTTTGACAATATTTCATTTTTTTTTCTGAATTTTTGAAATAGTAATCCGCAGCACCCAAAGACTCGCTCAAACTACTGGCCAGGGATCATCGTTCCTACCCCTTCCATTAAAGGCTTCCCTTAAGTAGGGCGTGCATGTGAGGGTGGCTTATCACAACCAACCGTTTCTAAAGAACGGTGCCCCTACTAAGGCCATACCCGGGATACAACCCAACCTAAGAGGGAGAAGTAGAAGAAAAATTAGAGACAAGCTTCGTGCAGGATGGGAGATATCAAGGCTCGAATTCCTTCCAGGGCACTACCCCTCAAAGAGAGTCTGTTGCGCCGGGGCTTTGTGTCTTTAATTTTTAGACCCATATTTATCAGGCACGCATGCGACCGGGCTCATGACGTCCCCAGGGAACTGTACTGCCACTCTTGCCATGCCTTTGATTCATAATTTTGCATTGATTTATTTTCTCATTTTGGCAGCCCTTATTGTCCAGATATAGCATGAAAGCTCACTTTTGAGGGTCAAGACTGCCCCTATTTGAGACCTCTCTCGTATTAGGGAGCGCCTAGGTTAGTCATCTTATCCATCAATCTCTTGCCCCTACATTTGGCCGAGCAGAGAAGAGAAAAGGCCTTCGTGCATACCCAAAGTATGGCCAAAGCAGCAACAGTGTGCCTTAGAGAGATAGGCTATGGATCGCCGTGTAGTGTGTGAAAAACCCATACTCAAAGGTCACCCTCAATAATCGGGGAAAGAAACTAGACTCCTAACACGGAGTTATCACTAGCCTAAGGATGCTGCAGAAGCTAACTTCTTATTTGACATAAATTTAAAATCAAATTTAAACAAATGCTTCTAAAGCCACTCAATCATGTTAAGGAATCAACCTTATAATCATATGCCGAAACAATAGAAACAATGGAAATGAAAGCACGTTTCTTGCACAAAATAACGATACCTTTACAAATCCATGGCATGGAAGTAGCATCCCGAAGCGAACATGATCAACGAGCTTTGATCAGCACGAGCTTTATGTTCCTTGCTTGCCAGAACAAAATGGAGAGGATAGCAAAGTGTAGAGATTCCTTGATATGGAGGAGTGGCAGACATCAAACTGGACGAAAAAGGACAAAAATGAAGAGAGACGAGGGCTAGAACTCCCTCGTTAAGGTACAGAGGCCCTGATAACAAGGAACCAGATACAAAATAAACAGAGATTAACTGAGATCAAGGCAGACTAAAGCCTCAAAAATAGCATGAAAAAGGGTGAGAACCCCGAAAGGGTGAGACAGAAAGAATAGATGAACCGTAAAAAGATTGTGGCAAAGATAAGGGGGAAGAGGAGTGATCATCCGAAGTGGTCGAAGAAAAGGAATTAGACTCACCCGACAGGGTCGGGGAAGGAGAGTGAGAATCACCCGACAAGGTCAGGGAAAGAAAATGACAGACACCCGACAGGGTCGGGGAAGAAGAGTGAGAACCACCCGATAGGGTCGGGGAAAGAAAAGGGTAATCACCCGACATGGTCAGGGAAGGATCAGAAGTAAAGCCCGAGGATACAAGAAGAGAAGGATCAGAAGAAATCCCGAAAGTGGGATGAAAGGATGACATAGGCCGAGGCCTAAAATCATGAGAGAACGGAGGATCTGGAGACTCCGGATGAGTGGAGAAAGAAGAATGTGGGTTTGCAGACTCGAAAAGAGAGGAGAAGATCATAGAAACTGGATTAGAGGAAGGGAGGTACACCACCCAGGGGTGGGAGCTGAGTAGAAGAAAGGATGAACGAAAGGAAGAGAAAGAGGAAGAAGTGGACCCTTGAGTGCACAATCGACGGCCCTTAAATTTACGCCGCCGCGTCTTCTTAGCAGAACCTTTTTGAACCCGAACCTGCCTGGTGCAGACTTGGACCTTCGACCTTCTTGATCTGTAATGTCTTCTTAAATAACGAGCCCATCTAGCAGATGGCTTGGCCCGGTCATGAACATGAAGCCTCATTGGGACGGTTGCCCCTAGTTGTGTGGTGCCAACCATAGAAAGACATTCCAGAACAGTCAACTCCTTGGGATGAACATCAGGAAGCAGTGGAGTTTTGTCATTCGACGCTAGAACATGGAGCTTTGGCATCTTCACTCGGCAGTCAGGCATGAAGCATAACTCCCTCACTAGAAGCGAATGACGGAACTGAGGGAGGGCGATGTGCGGCGTTGACGTGTCCGCCTCACCAATAAGCCGAGGGAGATGAGACAGAAAATGCAGAATGCCCCTGGTCAATCTCGAAGGCACGGCCAATTGCCCCTTGAATGCTGAATTCATTAAACCTTTGGCGGCCGTGTGAGTTAGCACAATCCGGGTGGAAAACTTTTCTGGACCAGTGAACTGAATAGCAATCAGGCGAGAGGTGATAACAACATCAATAGTGAATTCTCCGGCGAGCAAAGAGATTGCCACCGACCTCGCTTTTGAAGAAACCGGTACCAGTGCTAAGGAACTCTTCTTAGCAATCGTCTTCATAGCAAGTGCAGGCTCATTATCCCTAGAATAGCCAGGGACCAGGACTCGGACCGGCATGCGGCAAATGAAATCTTGAATCTTGTAATGCATAATCAAAGCCTGGCTCGGCTCTTTATCTCCCTGGGGACTAGACCTGAGGGGCACCAAAGGTAGCAAGCACCCGCTCCGTGGGGTAGAGATAGGTGGAGAGAGGGGTGGAGAGGGCTTGGAAGGTGTGGGCGAAGGCAATGCGAGCGGCGGAGGGATAACAACAATGATAGGCACTGGTGGGGGTAAAGGTTTGGAGGGTAGAGGCATAGGAGAGGGCAAAGGTGATGGTGGCGTGGGTGGAGATGAAGGCAATGGCGGGGGTGTGGGCGTAGGGTAGCTTGCTCAGGCTCGGACGATGATGGTGAAGGGAGCGGCATCAGTGAAGGTGATGGAACAGGGATCGTTGTGAGAGGAGGCGATGAAGACGGTGGTGGTGACGGCAATGGGGATAATGGAGAAGGCGATGATAGAGATGTGGCCAATGGAGGCAGCGGAAACGGGGGTGGAGAAGGTGGTGGTGAGGCAGAAGAGGTGGCAAGTCGTGGCGCCCATCTCCGACGTGTCGGTACAACACGTCGAGCGACGTTGGGAATAGAAGCGGTGGTGGAAATGGAGGGGGAAGGAGAAGAGTTTGTGCTGGCCTGAGCAGAGGCTTGGGTTTGTGGAGGCCGTGGAGGTTGAGTAGGAGACGGCGAAGGTGAGGGGGTAGGTGAGGGGATAAATAACGGAGCGGGTGCTTTATCAACTGAAGAATCACAGGGATGCCCCTGGTCTTGAGACGGAGACGGCTGCCTGGGCGGCGCTTGCTGCTGCTGCTGCTGTTTGCGAAGATCTACAATAACTTGGCGCATGATAGCCCAATCAATCATCTTCTTATCTTCCAAGCTGTAAACAAATTCCCGAAACTTGGGGCAGTCCTCAACCAAATGCCCCTGTTGACTATGAAATTCACAGAAATGGAGCAAATTCCCGACCGCGGGTTGGCAAGGCACAACTGGAGGGAGTTGTACCACATGGGTGACCATCAAAGCCCTGAAAACAACTGTAAGAGATTCCGGCAATGGAGAGTGAGGAGCCTGCTTCGGGCAAGGTAGGTGCCGAGGGGTATGAGAAGGTAGTGGGGATGGTAGTGGAGGTTACGTCGGTAAGGGGGATTGCGTAGGTGAAGGCAGAGGGCTAGTAAGTGAATGGTGTGGTGGCGTGGAGGGAGTGGGAATGTAATGGACGGCATCCACTCGCTCAGGGTGCGATGTTTCCTTGACCGGAAGTGGAGAGGTGTGGGGAAATAAAACAGCGGAGGGTTGACTTGTGAAGGAAGATGTGGCGGTGTGACATGGGAAGGCATATGGATAAGTGGGAGCGGATGGCCGACTCATGGAGGGATATGAGATGGAGGGCTGACTTGTGGGGGATGGTGAGGAGAAGGGGTATGTGGAAGGCGAAGGTGAAGGAGACTCGTGGTCAAGGGAAACTAGGAGTTGTTGGCTAATGAAGCGGGCTCAACTGTAGAGTTGTTGCCAGGAAGTGATATCATTCAGGGCTAAGATGCATCTAAATTCAGGCGTTGCATTAGAAATAACCATCTTGATTTGTTCGCCCTCCGGAATATGCCCTGGAACTTGCGCGGCTAGGCGACGCCAGCGGTCGGCGAACACAGAGAATTCCTCGTCGGGCTTCATCTTCTCATGGGCCAAATCCACCATAGAATATCTAGGCCCAACCTGGTCTCGATACTGCTGAACGAAATTTTCTTGTATAACTTAAAAATTCATCATCTGCTCTTGCGGTAACGTGAAGAACCAACCCTTGGCCAAGCCCTCTAAAGATAGGCCAAACAAATAGGCCATCAAGCGTAGATCATGTTGAAATTGGGCCGACTCATAAAGAAACTCCTTCAAATGCACGTAGGGGTCACCGACTCCACCATAGCGACGATAAGCTGGAATTTGTGAACGTGATGGGAGGTGAAGACCTTGAAAGACAAACGGGACATCCAAAGAAGTTTGGGTATTAATTCTACGTTGCAATTCATCAAGCTGACGTTGGGCTTGAGCGATCATCTCCTCGGTAGGAAGAATTCGAGAAGGATATGGACCAGCCTGAGCAAGAGAGGATGAATTTAAACCAGGATAATGTTGATGGGCCGAATAGAGGGACCCAGCTTGAGAAGAAGGAAAGCCCGTTCCAGGAGTAGAGGGATACATGGGCCTGGAGGGATTATGTATGTGGGGACGAGAATTGATTGGGCTAGCAGCAGCATGGGCAGGATAAGAAGGCCCGTTAAACGGAGTAGACCCGTTGAGAGGAAAGGGCATGTGAAGAGAATAAGGCCCATTAGATGAGTGAGGCGACGGACCCGCATGGGAAGAGGACTCCACGCGGGGATAAGCGGAAGAAGAAGGATATGACAGGGGGTAGAAATGTTCCATGGGAGAAATGGAGACTTTATACAGTCAAGAATGGGAGGGGATACAAAAGGAGAAGCAACCTAGGACAAATGTGACAAAATGAAGACACACAAAGATGAACTAGTCTAAATGAGCCTAATCTGATGAAAAGATGCAGATGATGGCACTGCAACATACAATGGAGGGAAGAGATGATAAAAAAATCAGCCACTTGACCACCCAAGTTATAAATGATGCACGAACAATCTTATAAGTTCCTCTTTAGGACCTTAGTGGATTAATTAATATTTGAATTCACTCAACCACAAGGTATCTAACTAGGGTAAGAATGGGAAACTGGGTGACTCTAAGGGACTCTCCCTCACGCGGATGCAAACTCTAGACTGAGGGGTGGTACGGTACAACCTGTCCGCCATCCGTGTGGGAATCCACGGCTCACGGGGACTTACGGAGGTCCTCAGCAAGGTCCTCTAGTCGGCTACTACAAAAAATTATAGATATAGGGGCAATTTATTTAGAGACATTTATTAAAATTATCTCTAAATTATCATCAATAGAGACATTTTATTTTTAATATTGCCTCTAAAATATTTTGATTCTATTCTTTACATAAATCTTTACAAAGAGGCATTTTAAAATTGCCTCAAAATGATTATACATAATGACTAATCCACTAAAAATGCCCCCGAATCATTTCGCCTCCGCGTGCGACATTCGACTCCCGCGCGATCGTAACTCCCCTCCGTCTCCCTCGGTCGCGGACGATCCACCTTCCCCTCCACCACTCCACCTCTCCTCTCACCTCCCTGGGCTCCTCCCATGCGCCGCAGAACTCTTCTTCATCTTCTCCTTCAACCTCTCCGCCTACTCACGGCCTCCGGTGTACATCCCCGTCTGCCTCTGGTGATATAAGTTTATTACCTTTTGCGAATATCCTTGTTGCTCTGGTGTCGTCGCGTTTCTGGACGGATGCCCTCTGTTCCTGCAAGCAGGGAGCCATATTTTGATTTGTTTGGTCTTCATGGATTACTTGTGTGCTTGTTTTGGCGGTTCCTGTTCGGACCATGGGTCGCAAGATCGTTCTTTTACTTCTTTTTACTGGATATGATACTGCTGTGTTCTTAAATTCCCACGGTCGAGATAGATCTGGATTTTGCAGACGGCTTGCATGCCTCACGAGTAGTAAATTAGATCAATTAGTTTTGTGAATGAAGGAAAGTCGTTGAATTTATCAGAAGATATAACTGGTATACAATGGATACTGGGGAAATTGTTATACTTCGCTGTTAACTCAGGCTCATGCAAAGTCTTTGTTGGTAGGTAAACATCACATCTCTGCTTCTGATCTTAGCTAGTTCTGGAACCCACTGAAACATCTGATACATGACAATCATTTGTACTGGTATATAACTATGACACGTATGGAGGATTACCACTAGGTTCATTTTGGGTTTGTCTTACGTTTGAGACATTGGCTCAACTTCTTAATATTGTTAACAACTGCTTCAATGTGGCTCTTATACTTCCCAAAGAAAGACTTTCGGAACGAAGAAACAAGTAGGACAAATGGATGAACATTCTTAAGAATAATAATGCCGATTCTTCCTATATAAAAAAATGTAGCTAAGACAATGGGTAGGCCCAAAATAAAATTTGGGGAGGTAAAGGACCTCCTAGTCTGCTTTCAAAAACAAGAAATCACTTAAAAACAAGGATCTTCTAGACGTCCCATCATAAAGTAAGGAAAACAAAATTATAGGCTAGATTGAGCTCCTGATTGTCTAAAGTTTTTTATTTGATGTGTAAATTCATTTTAAATTATTTTATGTCCCATATTATTTGTAGTTACTTGTTCACAAGTTCCCTATTCACTCTTCTTTCCTGTTTCAATATTTCTACACATCGCACTAATAGGACAGATCAATCTGTTAATCATTTGATCATGTGGTTTCTTATCAATATTAATGGCTGAAATTCTTTAAGTTTGTTAATATTTGAAAACTTAAATTGTACCCAGCAGATTGTTGTTCCACTGTTTCTTCCTCCTTCCCCTGACGTGACAAAATTGGGACTCAATTCTAGACCATTAATTTATCTCCTGAGTGGTTGGACATTAACTTTTAAACTGCAATCTGAGACCGCTGTCACCTTCTTGATGGAGATGCTAAATGATTGGCATAATTTGCTATCTAATTTTTGTGTCCGCTCAAATGTATTTTTTATTATCCTTTTGACTTTGATATGAATATACCTACCTTAATCCCCTTTTGATATTCTGTGCAAGTGGGGCTAGTTGCTCAGATTTGGCATAGTACCTTCATATGATTTTCTATCTGGTATGTCCTATTTGCAGCTGCTTTGAGGTCTTTGGTAAGTATGTCTTTATTCAATATGCCACCTTAACTACCACTATTGGCAACTCGAAAAAGTTTCGTTCATATTCTTAGAGCTTGGTAAATAGTGTTGATTTGGCTTGTACAACTTAAACTTCTAATTGGGCATGCTGACATGTTGAAAAGTTGATTCTAGACTTTCAAACAAAGTTTGCCTATTGGTGACCATCCTTCAACATCAATCTTGTTAGCATGTGTTGGAGTTGGAGATAGGTTTTAGTCGGGCTTGTGTGGAGGCCCTAGACTTAATTTATTGGGCTATTTGTTAAAGGACATGGAGCTAGCCTTTAGTTTGGAATCAGAATCGGAATCTGTTGTTCTGCATTTGATTCCATCCTATTTCCAGTCCTAATCCAATGGCTGTTTAGAGGATACCTTCATGTTTTTGAAGTAATGACACTGTTGTATACTTGTATGTCATGGAAATTGGCAGTATATGTAATTATTCTTTTCAAATTTCATCCATGCAAGTTGGAAGATATTTCCATTTGGAGCTTCTAGAATTTAACTCAATTAATCAGTTTCTGCTGCTACCTTCTTGTGAATACTGGCATACCAGTTCATGATGAGGCATGTAGCACTTACACTACGAATCTGCCCCTCTTTTTCCCCATACGAGTCACTCTTTTTTGGTGTGCAGGCTACCATTGGGATTGACTTTCTGTCAAAGACAATGTACCTTGAAGATAGAACTGTGAGGCTGCAGCTTTGGTAACCTTTGGAAGTTCACTTGCCAAATGTGTTTTGATAGTTTTCAGATACATTTCTTATCAGAAAGTTTTTTCTTACTGTACCATTTTCTTAGTTTCTAATATGCTTGTGAGTTATATTTAAGAACACTTCTTGATTGTCAAAGTCATGCTTTGATACGAAGACATTGACACTTTAAAGCTGGGATTCTTTAGGTTTTGTTCCCCTTTTGGTTTTTCTAGTTAGTATATTGGATGTTAACTGTCATATCCTGTCTAAAAAATTATATTCATTTATTTTTGAATGAAGAAGCATCTTTATCAGTGGCATTGGAATGAAGTAAAGTTGTATATGTGGTGATCATATTGCAAATCTTCTGCATCAATTGTTCATGCATCCACGATTGCCTAAAAAATGTACAATAAATGTACAGCTGTCGAGAAGTTTTGAGTCATCATTTTACCTCTTATTAGTATGCACCTATTACTATTCATTTTTTTTCTCTAACTGGGCTAGACACTAGGACCACTTTGTCCCAGCATGTGCGCACTTTGTTTTTGATTATGCTATGAATATAACTCTCTTCCATAAACTTTGAGGCATTTTAATCATGTTTATTTGCTACAGGGACACAGCAGGACAAGAAAGATTTAGGAGTCTTATCCCAAGTTACATTAGGGACTCATCTATTGCTGTGATTGTATATGATGTTTCAAGTATGTTTCCCCCTCCCTTTTTGTTGTTTCGAAGCCACTCCTTGTTAGGTTAGACATTTGCTTGTATGTCATTCTTTGTAAAAGAGTCTGAATTTTAATATTGATCCGATAAAGTTAAACAAGTGTATGATCAATTTTCATCACCAACCAATTCATGGTTTGCCTCATGTGATCTATGTGGATACAAGCAAATGTATGCAATAAAATTGAGGAATAGATTCCCATTTGTAGCATTTCTAGTCAAGTTTCTAAATTTGGAAAGAATATATCCTCCAATTTTGATCTGAACTAGGATAAGAATCAACTGCATTGAGCTGCGGATCAGATGACGATCAGCTGGTTTTATCAATTTTACAGGTTTATATTATAATAAGTGATTGGAAGGACCATAATCTTGATAGGCTGAAATCCAAAATCTGAACTGCTTGATATCTGAAACTATGCTTCCAGTGAACCTAGTCAACTCCATGCAAACAAATATAGTAGAAGAAAATATGGAAACGCTGGTCTCATTGGGAATCATATTCGATTATTCTTAATCATGTACAAGTTTGTGCAATAGTGAGATAATTGTTTCAACCTTTTTGTATAACTTTACAACTTACATATTTTTGCAATATAGGTCGGCAAACCTTTCTAAACACTTCAAAATGGATAGAGGAGGTCCGCACTGACAGAGGTAGCGATGTCATCATTGTCCTTGTGGGGAACAAAACTGACCTCGTCGATAAAAGGTAATCCATATTCCATAAGCATTTTTTATTGTATTTCCTTCATACAGTGCAGAAGATTCGATAAACTTTATTGATTAGTGACAGTACACTTGTTGTACTTAAAAATTGGCAATCCCAGAAGCATTAACTTGTACATTTATTCTGTCATAGAAAAGTGATCTGAAAGAGAGTTTGGCATGTTTTCTATATGTTAAACTGCTAGCCTGATACGATTATGACACCTAGGAAATGTATCCTATGTGAAAAGTTATGCTGCATGTATTTGAGTATTTGTGGATATAAACTGTAGGCTTATGTCAATCCAGACACAAAAGATCAAGTGAATCTATGGAAACCTAAGACAAAAGATGGAGGCTTAAACTGAAACTAGGCCTGGAGGGTAGGCAGTGGAGCTAACATGTGTGCAATGGGTGAGTGATGTCTCTGCTTCAGATTTATAAATGATCAGACAAGTCTTCATCAGTCAAGCTTGGATCATTAGGTCTTTCAATGCCAATGTGGTTAAACTTCAGGCAGAAAGAAAGAGAAGAGTTGGACATAGAATTTGTGAGGAGGCAGTAAACAAGGAAGATAGCTCAGGGGATGGTCAATTGTTTTTGTTAAAATAGCGAGGGTAGCATGGTTTGCTGGGTGAAGCAGCACCGATGGGCAAAGCAATAGAGTAAGTGGAGCAGCACAAAAAGAGGTGGCAGCAGCAGCAGAGGGTGGAGCATTAGGTGGGCATGGTAGCATGAGGGCTGGGCAGTATGGTAGATGGCAGATCACCGCAATGCAGTTCAAGTAGAGCAGGATGGCAGAGGTGAGCATGCATGACAAAGGTAGAGTAAGCACTCCCTTCTTTTCTGTTATCTTTTGCTTGGGACTGCAGGCTGTAGCACAGTGCAGAAGAATCAATGGCAGGTTGAGGCAGTAGCTATTATGGCAGCAGCAGCAGCAGCTGGAGGTGAACGTGGAGCTTTAAAAATGGTATCGACAGCTTGAGGTAGGGGTGTGCACGGTCTGTTTTGGTCCGGTTCACCTCCTTTTTTTCTCAAACCGAACCAAACAGATTTGAGTCTTAAACCGACCCAAACTAAACCATTTTACATGATGAACCGAACCAAACCAAATTGACCCAAATCAGTTCGGTTCGGTTCGGTTCATTGGTTTGGGCTTTACAATTTTTGGGCCTTGAGCTTGCCTAGATTTGACCCAAATCAGATGAAAATTGGCTACATTGGCTTTAGATCAGCTGATTCCCTTGTGTAGGGAATCAAACAATCTTGACTGGTTGGAATGGGGTAAGTTGAGTGAAATTTTATAAAAATACTCTTAGTACCTTTATATTTTTATAAATACTTTTTTATTTTTTCGACAAATAGCATCATCTGGTATGCGCATGCCAACATGTTTTAATTGCAGTATTAGGCAATGGGAAATGAGTGCAAACATTTGCCTTGCAAATTTGCAATACTAAAATTGCATTTCTTTGAATATCAGATGGTACAATAAGCATCAATGTTGAACCTCCCCCACCCTTTTTTGTGGGTTTCTGAGGATAATGTAGTTTGAAGTGCGTTTGATGGGCCACTTTTAGAGCAGGTCATGTGCACATTTAGTTGAAACTTTACTGAAGGTGAATGTTTCTAACTGAAGGCATCATATGTCGGTTATAAATTACAAAACATGTTTCCTATGCATGAAAGTCCTTCAACGGTGAGGCTTTCCAAATTCTTTGTGTGTTAGATATGTTTTGCCTTATAAGGCAGAAGGGAAACCTCCATGTCTGTATTGGTATTTGTTAGTTTTGGGTTGCTAATGCTTTATAGATTTCCTTCCTCCCTCATAAAAGTTCTTTGTAATTCTGACATGCCTGTTGGTTTTCTCATTCTAGTGACTTATTCTTTTGCATATTCTACCCTGTTTTAGTTCTTCATCTCTCTAGTTATGCTTATAGTTGTTGTTTTTGTTGCAAGATAGTAGCTTTATCAACCACAAGGTCTTTGCAATGCATTGCTAGAGAGGAATGCAAGTGCTATGGCTACATGCCAAACCATCCAGCCAATTGACTTCCTTTACTATTTGTCGATTAGCAAGAAATTGGTTGTATCTAAAGAATACTAAGGGGAAACTATTTTTTTTTATATTTTAGTTGTATAGTGAAAAATTGAGCCCCCATGATCTTAGTTGTATTTCAAAGTCATGGATGTTATATGTCTTGTTTAATTGGGATATTTCTCTAATTTTATTTTATAATATAGCTCTGTCAAGACATTGTTTTTATGATATGTTTCTATTAAAAGGTGGACAAATTGATGTATGTGTTGTATGATGATGGGTGTTTGTGTATGTCAATGAATTACGAACAACAAGATTTGTGTACTAATTGTATGTTAAGAATGTTGACCCTAATTTTTGTGTTTTAGGATTGTTATTTTGGTGCAATATTTAGAAATTGGACCCCCTACACATTGGTCATTTGGGGCACTTTGGGGAAGAAAATGCCCCTAAAACATATTATTTCAAGTGATTATTTTAGGGTGGCTTTTATAAGACTATGCTTAAAATAGGTTAATAGGGGCAGTTTAAATAATAAATTGTCCCTAAAACATGTTTATTGGAGGCATTTGATTAGCGAAATTGCCCCTATTAGAATATTTAGGGGCAATTTTTTAGTGCCTCTAATGACAATATTAGGGGCATTTTTCAAAAAGTGCCCCAAAATCTTTTAGGGACCGAGGCAGTAGGGGCACATTTTAAACTGCCCCTAAAGCTAATCAAAATGCCCCTAAAGGTTTTTGGGGCATTTATCTCTATTTTTTGGGGCATTTCTAAAATGCCCCTAAAAGTCTATTTTCTTGTAGTCTCCAAGGAGTATGGAGACGAGAGGAAACCCTACCTCGGTAGGAATGCAACTAAATATGGTAAAGATGCATGAATCCTATGTGCACCGGAGTGCATGCAAAATCTAACATAAATCTAACAATCAATGGTCAACAAATATGATAAGCATGAAAACAAGCATGCAAACATGTAATGACAGTAAGGGGAGATCACTAATCAGCACCAAAATAACATGAAATGATATGTCATGGCAATCAAAGTGAGGCTCGGGTGCACCGTAGCAAAGATAGACGGTCTGTTGAAGACCGCTCAGGGAGGCCGACGGTCCTAGGTGGACCGCTCAACGGCAGGGAGTAACGACAAAAGAACAGACCTTCAACGACGCTAAAATAAACCTAAAAAATTGAAATAAATCACAAAATCACTGAACTGGAAAATGGCTGGAAACGTACCTGGATGGAAGGCCTGTAACAGACCGCAAGAACTATGGAACGGTCCTGCACAAACCGCAGGCTGTCAGCAAAACCGACGACGCAGATAGGTAGGCTTACCTGTGCCAGGAAGATGGGCGGTCAATATATGACCGCATGAGAGAAGCGTGGGCGGTAGTTGACCGCATAAGGCAGCAGGCTCACAGAACGAACAGGGCTGGAAGCAACGAAACGCGGACGATCCTCGACCGCACTAAGTCCCAGACGGCTCTCATAGAACCGCACAACCACCAGAAACACTAAAACTCAGATTCAGCAAACAACCTCTGACAACTCAACACAAAGGAGACTAATAAACACCAAACAGGGGGTCAGCAAACACTAACACTGTAACGACCCGAGAATCCGATTACCGGGAAGGCCCGATAACCCGAGACTCGCACCGCCACCCACGAGCCCGAAGACTCGGAAGGGTTAAAAGGATGGTGTGGAAACTACACAAGCATCACAAATAATTGCAGAAATTAAACAGTTATGATATTAAGCAGGAAATGAATTAACATTTTACATGGTCCACAATAAAATAACAACAACAGCAACAGTAGTCCACGACTAGTACAGTGACAAGAAAGAAAAGTACAGCTACACGGGGCATCCCCCGGCTCTGACCTCTGGCACTACCTCTGGGCACCCGCACCACGCTTCCGCTGCGCTCCAGACGCGCTCCCCGAAGGTGGCGCCTCACCTGAAACACGGTGAAAACACGCAGGGAATGAGTCTCGGAACAAGACTCAGTAGGGATCACTCGAACCCTACCTCGTAAAACGAGAAACCACTACTCTAGCGGTAGGAAGGTACCTCGGAAAGGAAAGCCCTGTACTCTACAGAACTAGACCCTAACGGCACGCAAACCGACACACGTGCCACGGTACGAGAAGACCGAAACTCAACGGTCGAACCGTCAAAACCCGAAGGTCGGAAATACACGACTGACAGTCTGACACTCCGTACTCAACAGGAGTACCACCCACTAGAAGCACAGCCGGTAGCGTCCCCTGACGTCTTACACCGCACCGCAGGTGAACCGCCTGACATGGTAGGTCCTACCCGAGGCGCAAACACCGCACAAGTAACTACAACAAGTGACTAGCTGGGGTCACGCCCGTCGACGTGGGTCCAACCGCCCCCAACCACGTGTGCACACACAGACCGCGCGTCCCTGGTCTGGCCCTCTGACCGGTTTTCCCCTCAGCCGGACTCTGGCTGCAAGACGTGGGGCCCAACGGTAACCGGTCCACAAACCGTCTCTAAAGGTCAGCCCGTACACCACTCCCTGGTGCGACTAGCACACGCGTACTAGTAGGCTACGACTAGTGGAGGGTCACAGAAGGAGTAGACTCTCAAGTCTCGGAAAACAACGGTGCAACTGCAGGTACGAGGAACGCTCCTTGTACCAACACCGACGCACGGTGACCAGCTGCCAACAACATCTCCCGGTACACTCTGTACGACGAGAGACACACCGACGCAACCCGTACCCTTGAACGGTGAGAATCCGATTACCGGGAAGGCCCGATAACCCGATTCTCGGGTCGTTACAAACACGATGGGCATTAGGTGTCCCACCGTGATCGCCAGAAATTTTGTTGGTAGGAAATGGTTACCTTCTCTACACCGGTTTAAAACTCCCTTCAAATCCCTTTACCAATATGAATATGAAAGTGAACAAGACGGGGATAGAAGGGAACAAAAGTAAGAACCTGTGATCGCCACCAAGGCTCCGAACGTAATGAACATGCCGTACCTTGGAAAAAAGAGGGAGACACTCACCTTTTGATTAACACTGGAAGGATGTGCGGCTCAGAATAAGCCGCCCTTGTCTTGAACGGCCGCTCGACAGATCGCCCGTCAGTGCTGGGTGGAACGCGGGATAAAGAACGAGGGATGAAGAACGGTTCCGGATCGGCCGCGGGAAGAAGATGAACGGTGCAATATCGGCCGCACTTCCCTTAGAACGGACAGTATGGAACTGCCCAACGTCACCACGCCCTAAGATGCAAAGGTTCAAACCTCCACCATTTCCGGCCGGCCAGAAAGGATGGGCCTCGTGCTAGTGTGTCGCTGACCTGCAAAACCACGTGTAGAACACAAAGAAAAACCCAAGTTAGAACTAGAAAGTGTAGTAAATGCTCAAACGGATGGAAATGAATATGACTAAATGAAATGGGGGGTACCTGGGGATTTTTAAACCCCTGGGGGCGTCAAAAAGCATAGGAGGGTGTGTGAATGATGTATGAGAATGAGGAAAACGTGGAAGAAACGTGGAGAAGATGATGCATGCAAACAAGAGAGAACGACGGATTAATGAACTAAAGACACAAATAATGAGATACTCCCTTAAATCGAAGGCCTGTGTGGATGTAGAAGGCCTCCCTCCCTGGTCGTTGGTCGCTCAAAGATTCGGCAGGGCTTCGCCGTCGATCAAAAATCTCCCTACCTTTCAAAACTTGGCTTTAAGATCTATTTATAGAGCACCTAAAGTCCTAGCTCGAAATTAGGGTTTCTAGCCATTTTTAAGTCGAGATAATGAAAGAAAAGTTGAAGATAATCGAATTATCTTTCAACCAGAAGAAACGGCACTAAAAAAGACTCAATATTCGTGGAGAAATGGCTAGATGAAGTTGGGGGATAAATCCACGAACGAAAAGAGAAAATCTCTTAATTCTTCAGGATGCGAGCAGTTAAACGGTCTTACGATAGGCCGCTTATCGTGTTGAGCGGCTACCACTAAACCGTCCATACCTGTCGGTGGAAACTCAAATATAGAGGAATTATCCAACTATTTATCCATTAAACCAACTGAGAACCTCGCCGTTGGACTCTCACAGATGAACGGCTAGGATTGGACCGTTCAAGAATAAGAGTGGCCAAAGGCCGACTGTTCTAGGCCTGTCGGTGATAAATAGATTAATTGGGTAATTATCTGAGAAAACAACGAAGCGTAGGACTCTGGGGGAAGAACGGCTACAATTAGCCCGTCCATCATTTTGAATGGCTAATATGAGACCGCACAAAAGCATGTCGGTGGAAATTCAAAAAATTAACCAAAATATTCCATAAATATATGGACGGTTTATAGACAACCGCACATCGTTGAGCGGCCAGGTATGAACCGTACATGTCGCTGGACACTTGAAATCCATTAAAATGCTTGGCTAACCAAAATCAAGGCCCATTAAGCCCTGAATTGAAGCAGACTTAGCCAGGGAGGGAGGCTACCCATAAAATTGGCCCAGAGCGTGCCATAAAATAGCCCAGCGAGTAACGGATAACTCGAGGCATCAACAAATTGGAGTAAGAGAAATGACTCAACTTATCGACAAAAAACGGGTGTCCACACCTGCGATAGACCGTTTTTAGAATAGAGAGTCCGGATGTTCCCGAACTCCGATTTCTTCGCCGCTGGGCTCTTTGGACTCCTTGTTGACACCACTTTCAAGGGAGATAAGCCTCCACCTTAGTTTCCTTCAACTTGGGACTCTTCCCACCACTATTATTTTGAGATTTATCAGTCTAAATCCCCGAAAGTGGGTCATTATCTCCTATATCGAACTAGGGTTTCTTGCACTCTATATAAAGCACCCAGTTCGCAGTGGCGAAGGGGGGCTCTTTCTGGACGTGGGGCGAAGCCATGTTACATCTCCAACTCACAACTTCGACCCCATCTTGAAGAGGGAAGTATTAGCTTTCCATTCTATTTTTCTGGGCTTGATTTCGTGGTCTATTCTCTTAGTTCTCTCTTTCTCAATTTCACAAATCATCACAGTTTACATAGTTTTCTGCTACACATGCACTTTTCTCCATATCGCGTCGCATATTCCTGCAGTTACACTGCGTGATTTCTCCTCATGTTTGTTTCTATATCATCACAACACACACACCTATTTTTTGCACCCTTCCACATGGGTTAAAAACCTCCCCCTGGTGCGTTCTCCCTCAATTTCTACCCTTATTTTATCACTACGAGATTGATACTACACATGCATGTTCTAATGAGTTTTTATCTTTGTGTTGATCTTTGTCTTACAGGAGAGCATGATTGGACGTGAGGCCCTCTTCCTCTAGCCGACTGGAAGGAGAGGAGGTTGAATCCATGAAATTCCCCGCATCCCCATATCAAGCACGGTCAAGTCTTCATCTTTCCAAGGTACACAGCGCCGTTCTACTCATTTCTCTATCCTTTTGGTGTTGTTAACCCTTGGTGGCGATCACGGTCAGTTTCCTATATCTTCATCGCCCCTATATTCATATTTCCATGCATGTTCATGTTTATATGTTATTAGCATAATTTGGGGGGGCGGGGTAGATAGTTTATCAACAACCTAGTTTTTTGGCGATCACGGTTGGACAGCTAGTGCCCATCACATTTCTCATGCTCTTTTGCAAGTTGGGTGTGTGTATGTGCATGATTAGGTAGTGTTTTCTCAATTTTCTCACTGTTCTAGGTGTTTTCGGGTCTGTCCGAGTCTTGCGGTCGTCTTCAGGACCGCTAGGCACCCCTAGCGGTCATCACTGGGCCGCCAAGGCCTTTCTGGTAGCCTTGCGGTCATTTGGTAGACCGCAAGGGGTTAAAAAATGTTCATCTGGTAGACCACCTTCTGATTCTGGCAGTTCTGGCGCAGTGCTCACAGGGCCATGTTTATTGATGCATAACTTGACCTCCCGAGGTCGGATTGCTCTGTTCTTGGGCCCGTTGTGTAGTCTTTTGTATTGTCTTTCCATCCATATATTATATGCATCATTTGAGTCATGTTTGCATAGTTTAATCTTACCTTCAATTTTGAGTTTTCTGCATAAAGTCTACAGGCAGACCCATGGACAGGTTCACAGGTACGTCTTTCCTTGATGATTTGATTGGCCTCCTAAAGTCTGATTGCTTATTTCTTGGTCCCATCTTGTTCCCCTTTGTATTGTCTTTCCATCCATATATTATTTGCATTATTTAGGTCACATTTGCATAGTTAAATATTGTCATCATTTTCGCATTTTATGCATAAAATCTGCATGCAGGTTCAGGGACAGACTCACAGGTATGACTTTGATTGATGATTTGATTGGCTTCATGAGATCTGATTGTCTGTTTCTTGCTTCCATCTTGTTCCCCTTTGTATTGTCTTTCCATCCATATCTTATTTGCATTATTTTGGTCACGTTTGCATAGTTAAATCTTGTCTCCATTTTTACATTTTGTGCATAAAATCTGCATGAAGGTCCGGGGGCAGACACAAAGGTACGCCGTTTCTTCATGATTTTTCATATCTTTTAGTGCCTGATTGTGCCTACTTTTGGTCTTGCATTATTGTCCTTCAAATTGTCTTATATTTCCCACTTTGTTTGCATCCATATCATTGTGTTTGCATAATTAAATGTTGCCTTGATTTTCTAGTTTTAGGCTAGAATTTACATGCACTCCGGTGCACATAGGGCCATGCATTCTTCATACCATAGTTGCATTCCTCCTTGGTAAGTGATCCTCTCGCCTCCATATTTCTTGGGGTTGACTATGTGATCTTATCAAGGACCTCCATAAGTCCCCGTGAGCCGTGGATTCTCACACGGACGTTGGGCCGGTTGTACCTTTTCCACCCTTTAGGCTTGCATTTGCATACGTGTGAGGGAGTTAACCTTAGTCAACCCAAAGCTTGGACCTTATTCCCATAGGATTCCTATCTTGAGGGAATTATTCTTAATTCAAATCATTAAAAGGTCTATTAAAACTTCTAAAATATTTCCCATCATATTAACTTGTTTGGCTTGGGTGAAAACTCTCACATTGCATTGTTTGTGTTGTTTAGGCTTTTTCAAGCCCATTAGTGGTGTTTTGTGTTGCATTCACATATTCTTTGTTATTAGGCCCATTCAGCTTAGCCCATTTTATGTGTCCATTGTCTAGTCCCATTGTCTTAGGTCTGTTTTCCATCGGTCTTTGCATTAGTGGGTCAATCCCCTCTTATTTTCAAACCCATTAAGCCATTGCTTCCCCACTTGTATTCTCCTTGATATCCTTGTATTAAGTCTCCATTTGCCCTCATGGAGCATCATTCTAACCCCTTGTATCATTCTTCTTCTCAATCTTCTTCCTATTCCCGCGTGGAATCCTCTTTCCACGCAGGCCCATCTTCCCCTGGTGCTTCTGATCCATCCGAGGAACATAATAATCTCATGGCTCACTTATCAAGCCTTGTTCGCCGAATGGACCCAGCCCAGGCTCAATGTCGCATTACATCTCATCTTCATGGGCCTCCTTCTCTTAATGGGCCTTCTTCTCTCATTAATGGGCCTCATCATCTTAACGAGCTCCATTCTCCTAATAGGCCTTATTTTTCTAATGGGCCTTATTCTTCTTCTCCTTATACTGCCGGCCCAATGGGTCCTTATGCTCATGCTTCTTCCAGGCCCGCATATCCCTCTATTCCCAGAATGGGCCCTTCTTCTTCTCAGCCCGGATCTTCTTATCCGGCCCATTATCATCCTGGTTCATATTCACAATCTCTTGCTCAAGTTGGCCCTCATTTTTCTCTATCTCTCCCTACTCAGGAGATGATCGCTCAAACCCAACACCAGCTTGATGAACTCTAACGCCAAATTGATCCCAAAACCTCCTTGAGTGTCCCGCTTGCATTTCAAAATCTTCGGCTTCCACCCCCTTCTCAAATCCCAGCATATCGCCGTTATGATGGAGTCGGTGACCCCTATGTGCACTTAAATGAGTTTATTTATGAGTCGGCCCAATTTTGACATGACCAATGTTTGATGACCTATCTATTTGGTCTGTCTTTGGAAGGCCCGGCTTGGGATTGGTTCTTTTCTCTTCCGCAAGAGCAGGTTGTGAATTTTCAAGTGGTTCAAGACAAGTTCATTCAGCAGTTTCAAGACCAGGTTGGGCCCAAGTATTCTATGGTGGATTTGGCCCATGAGAAGATGAAGCCCAAAGAAGAGTTTTATACATTTTCCGATCGCTGGCGTCGCCTCGCCGCACAAGTCCCGGGGCACGTTCCGGAGCAGGAGCTGACCAAGATGCTGATTTCCAATGCAACGCCCGAGTACCGGTTCATCTTAGTCCTGAATGAAATCACCTCCTGGCAACAACTTTATAGTTGAGCTCGCTTCATTCACCAATAAATCCACAATTCCCTTGACCCTGAGTCTTCTCCGCATCCTACGCCCACTTACACCTTACCATCTACATCTACCCCCACATATCAACCTTCCGCATATCAACCCTCCATGAATCAACCTTCCGCTTATATCGCGCCCTCCATGAGTCAACCTTCCGCATATCAACCCTCCATGAGTCAACCTTCCGCTTATATCGCGCCCTCCATGAGTCAGCCTTACACCACATCCACCTCCATAAGTCAACCCTCCATGAGTCAGCCTTTCGCTTCTGCATACCCACATGTGTCTCCACCTTCGGTCAAGGAAACACCATACCCTGAGTAGGTGGATGCTATCCACTACATACCTACCCACTCCGCTCCACGTACGCCTCCATCGAGTCCCTCCACTAGTCGCCACACGTCCTTGCCTATGCAACCCCCACAACCATCTTCATTACCTTCCCATATCCCTCGACATCCACCTTGCCCGAATCAGGCTCCTCACTATCCTCGATTGCCGAAGTGTTTTACCGACATCTTTCGGGCTTTGATGGCCACTCATGCGTTGCAGCTCCCTCTAGTTGTGCCTTGCCAACCCGCGGTCGGGGATATGCTCCAATTCTGTGATTTTCACCGCCAGCAGGGGCATTTGATCGAGGATTGCCCCGAGTTCCGAGAGTTTGTTTATGACCTGGAAGACAAGAAGAGGATCGATTGGTCTGCCATTCGCAAGATTATTGCACATCTCAACAAGTAGCAGCAACAAGAAGCGCCACCTAAGCAGCCATCTCCATTTCAAGGCAAGGGGCACCCCTATGAATCTTCATCTAGCACCATGCCCGCTCCTTCGCCTACTCCATCACCCGTTACCCCACCACCTAAGCCTTCTCCTACTCCGGCTCCGCCTCCATAAACCCAAGCCTCTGCTTAGGATAGTGCCTCCACTTCTTCCACCACCACTTTCACTCCTCATGCAGTCTGACGCATCATGTTGATAGGTTGACGATGGGTGCCACGGCCTTCCCCTAACCCTCCACCAACACCATATCCACTACCCCCAGTGCCTGCTTCACCATCTCCACCACCCTCATCACCGCCTAAACCGCCATCATCTCCGTTATCGCCTGCGCCTGAGCCTGAGCAAGCCACGCCGTTGCCTTTACCACCACCTACATCTCTGCTTCCACCTTTACCTTCACCCGAGCCCATCATTGCCGCATTACCTTCACCTCCACTTGACATCATCGTACCTGTTGAAACCTCCACGCCTTCCAAACCTTCACCTCCGTCATCCAAACATGTTACCTCCACTTCTCCATCCACTCCCAACCCACGGAGCGGGTGTGCATTGCCTATGGTGCCCCTCGGGTCTGGTCCCCAGGGAGACAATGAGTCAAGTCAGGATGATTCTATGCCGGTTCTGCATTCAAGATTCAGGATTTTATCTATCGCATGCCGATCCGCGTCCTGGTTCCTGGCTATTTTGGGGATGATATGCCTGTACTCCCGATGACGGTTGCTAAGAAGAGTTCCCTTGCACTGATGCCAGTTTCTTTAAGAGCGAGACCGGTGACAATCTCTTTGCTCGCTGGAAAGTTCACCATTGATGCTGTTGTTACTTCTCGCTCCGTTGTTGTTCAGTTCACTGGTCAGGAGGGGTTCTCCACCCGGATTGTGCTAACTCATACAGCCGCCAAGCAGATTATGCACTATATGTTCAAGGGGAAATTGGCCGTATCTTCTATATTCTCCAAGGACATTCTGCACATCTTATGCAATCTCCCTCGGTTCATTAGCAAACCGGCCACGTCAACGTCGTGCATTGATCTCCCTCAGTTCCATCCTTTGCTTCTATCAAGAGAGCTGTGCTTCAAGGTTGATCGTCGAGTGGAGTTGCCGAACCTCATGCTTCTAGTGCCAAGTAACAAGACTCCATGGTTTCATGCTGTTTATCATTCTGAGGAGTTACCTATTCAAGGATGTCCAACTATTGTTAGCGTCAGATGTCTAGGGGCAACCGCCCTAGCGAAGCTGCATGTTCATAATCGGGTCAGGCCGTCTGCCAGATGAGCTCTTTATTTGAGAAGACATTACAAGTCAAGAAGCCTGAAGGTCCGACCCCGCACCAGGCGGGTCCGTGTTCAAGAAGTTTCAGCTAAGAGGAGGCAGCGGCGCAAGTTCAAGGGCCGCATATTGCACACTCAGAGGACCACTCCTCCTTCTTCCTCATCTCATTCATCGTTTCTTTTGCTAAGCTCCCACCCTTGGGTGGTGTACCTGCATTCTTCCAATCCCACGTCTATGATTTTCTCCTCTCTCCCCGGGTCCACGAACTCTCATTCCTTCTCTTCCCATCTAGAGCCTCTGAATTTTCCCTCCTCTCACAATTCTGGGCCTCGGCCTAGGCCATCCTCTTATCCCGATTTCAGGACATCACCTGATTCTTCTCCCCCAGGACTCCCGGGTGTTGCTTCTGATTCTTCTCCGACTCTGTTGGATGACCATCATTCTCCTTCTCTGACCCTGTCGGATGACCATTATTTTCATTCTCCGGCCCTGCCGGATGATACTTCTGATTCTTCTCTGACCACGTCGGATGGCTACTCTTCTTCTTCTACATCTTCGCAACAATCTCTTCATCGTCTTTCTTTTCTCTCTTCTTCACCCTTTCGGGGTTCTTACCTTTTTTCATGCTATTTTCGAGGCCGCATTGATCTCAGCTGATCTGGTTTCTTCTGTATCTTGGTTCCTTGTTATCAGGGTCTCGGTGCCTTAACGAGGGAGTTCTAGCCCTCATCCCTATTCCTTTTTATCCTTATTTGTCTAGTTTGATGTCTGCTGCTCCATCGTGTAGAGGAATCTTTGATCCTTTGCTATCCTCTCCCTTTCATCCCGTCAAGCAAGGAATACAAAGCTCGTGCTGTACGAAGCTCGATGATCAAGATTGCGTCAGGATGCTGTTACCACACTGTGGATATGTAAGGTATCGTTATTTTGTGCAAGAAAATGTTATCGTCGCTATTATCTCTCTTACTCCTGCACACGCTTATAATGCTATTCCTCAACATGGTTAAGTGGCTTTTAGAAATTTACTTAGTTAAGTTTAGTCAAGACGAGTTCGCTTTTGCAGCATCCCTAGGCTGGTGATAGCTCAACGCTGGGAGTCTAGTTTCTTTCCCCGATCGTTGAGGGTGACCTTTTAGCATGGGTTTTTCACACACTACACGACAAGCCATAGCTGATTCCTCTGAGGCAACACCGTTGCTGCTTTGGTCATACTATGGGTATGCACAAAGGCCTTTTCTTTTCTCTGCTCGGCCAAGTGCAGGGGCAAGAGATTGATGGATGAGATGACCAACTTAGGCGCTCCCTAATACGAGAGATGTCTCAAATAGGGGCAGTCTTGACCCTTGAAAAATGAGCTTTCATGAGAAATCTAGCCAATAAGGGGTCTCAAATTCAATGAATCAATATGAAAATCAAAATTATGAAATAAGACATGGCAAGAGTGGCAGTACAGTTCCCCGCGGGACGTCATGAGTCCGGTCGCATACGTGCCTAATAAATATGGGTCTCAAAATCAAAGACGCAAAGCCCCGGCGTAACAGACTGTATCTTTGAGGGGTAGTGCCCTGGAAAGAATTCAAGTTCTGATGTTTCCCATCATGCATAAAGCTTGTCTCCAATTTTTCTTCTGCTTCTCCCTCTTAGGCTGGGTTGAATCCCGGGTATAGCCTTAGTAAGGGCACCGTTCTTTAGAGGTGGTTGGTTGTGGCGGGCCACCCTCACATGTACGCCTTGCTTAAGGGAAGCCTTTAATGAGAGGGATAGGAATGACGATCCCTGGCCAATAGTTCGAGCTCGTCTTTGGGTGCTGCGGATTACTATTTCAAAAATTTTAAAAAAATGAGATATTGTCAAAAATCTAAAAAATGAGATATTATCAAAAATCTAAAAAATCAGATATTATCAAAAGTCTAAAAAAATCAAATATTGTTCAAAAATCCAAAAAATCAAATACTGTTGAAAATCCAAAAAATCAAAAAATTATCAAAAATACATACATATTTATCTTTTTGTTCCTTTCTATCTATTTTGTTTTGAGGATAAATACATAATCCGTTTGCTCGGTGTGCAGGTTGTAGATGTTCAAGCTTCCCTTACTCCTTATCATTCATTCTATCTGTCTCCTATTCACGACTTCTGATCTGTTCTCTCTTCTTCAATCTATATCTCTTGATCTGTTCTGAAGCTTGTGTCCTTCTCAGCTCTCGCTTCATCTCATCATGTCTCTACGAGAGAGCATTGCCTCACGATTATGAACCTGGCGGTTCTGCTTCATCTGATCTTGGGCTTTGATTGAAGAGCATATTTATCGTATCTTTTGTCCCGCCGTGTCCATGTCGCACGTGTCTATGTCTCTCCATGTCGTCCCACACGTGTTGTTTTGTCCCCCCGTGTCTGTCACATTTTCTCCCACTATGTTTTCATCCCACGGTGCCGTCCCTCCATGTCGTCACACATATCTTTTTATCCCCCGTGGTGTTGTCATCCCACATGTCTTTGTCCCACCGCGTGTGTGTTGTCTTGTCCCACCGTGTCTTCAATCTTATGCATGCTTGCCATTTGTTCTTGTGATGTTTGTTATGCTGTCGTGTTTTGTTCATCTTTGTCATGTTATGTTTCGTTCATTATATTCATCTTCGTGCAGGTTGTTATGTTCCTGTTCATCATGTTATGTTCCTGTTCATCATGTTATGTTCATCGTGGTTGTCTTATATATGAAAATCTCATAAAAATATAAAATTTGAAAAATCTAAAAAAATGCTGTTTTACTTGGCAGGTAAGTCAGGTATGGCTCTCTATGCCTTCTCATTATTACAATACTATATGGTATCTACATTACTATAACCTCTCAAGGACCGGCTGGTTGCCCGTGTGTTCTGAGATATAATGTTCCCCTTTAACAAAAATGATGATGATCTAGAAACATATGGTTAATCGTTAGATAAGCTGTTAGTTTGAGTCAGGTGGGGGACGATGGACTCTGTCTCGCACGCTGTGATTGCAAGAAGACTCTTGACCCTGTCATGCTCAGTCTAGCAATAGTATCCTTGACTACTTTCTATTTTATCTTTCTTTGCATTCATTTTAAAGATTTCTTTATTTTAGCACAATATGCATCATGTCATTTTTGAGCATTCACGTCTCGTGATCCGTTCAAAGTTTCTCCTCAACAATGGTTAATTGCTCTTCAATTCTCTTGAATAAGAGATCCCCATTCCAATCTGAATTTGAATGATTTCTCTGATCTGCCCATTTGGTCTGGTTGGCCAGCGTGATTCCTGTTTAGATTTTATCTCAGTTTTACTTTCTCATTTTCCAACTTTTCAGCTGTGTCTCTTTCCGATCCCCTCATTGTCTGTGGATTGTGTCCCCAATGAGGTTGGTCATGTTTCCTTTCTTTCCTTAGATTAGTTCTCCAGACATGTCTCATCCGCGTTAGTCATTCCTTGTGGTTAGTTCGACGTTTTTGGGAGAATTCTTGTAGCTTGTTGGTTGTGACGGGTGTCTTTTGCCTTGATGCCAACTTTTTAATTCTCTCCGCTTCATCTCTGCTTCATCTCCATTTCACATCACTTTCACTTTTACTCCATCTCCTTTCCATTTCACCTCCGCGTCGCTTTCGCTTGTTCCCTTGAAAAGCGGACATCAAGGAGGGGTATCTGTTGAAACCCGTTTTTAGCCCGCAAGTTACGTTATTTCTCTTATTCATCATTTTGATGTCCCGAATTACCCATTATTTTGGAGCCTTCCTTAGATGGATTTTGAGCCCATTTCATTGTTTCCTAGCCTTTGAACTTCGGAGATCATGATTTCTTAGAGCCCTAGAGCTTATTTTATCAACTTTCGGCCTTCCAAGTTGACTTGCGACCCATTTAGGTCAACTTCTATCAAGCATTCGGCTACTTTCACTGTGCAGTCCTGAACATGGTCCTTTTTCATCCCCTTCTGTTCCCCTATTCATTAAGTGCCCTTCACCAAAGTTGTTCACCTTTTAAAGCTCTACAATTTCTTCTTCTATGCCATTGGCCAGTTCTCCATCGATTTCAAGTTATTCACGTTTTTCTGGCAGGATGTGCTGTTCACCAGCATCCCAACATTTCTTCTCTTTGTTCTTGCATCATTTTCTCTATCTTCTAAATTGTCTTTTCATCTTACTCTCTTCATAAAAGTTCTTCATTTCTCAGTTATCTACAATTTCTTTCTCTACTACGTTCGCTAGTTCTGCACCGTTTTCAAGATATGCTCCGATTTCTAAAGTCACATAAAGTCTGCCCAGAAATTTTCCTCCAGTAGCCTAGCGGTCCTGGGAAGACCGCTAGGTCATAAAAAATGCTCATCACTAGACCGTTAGGCCCCAAACTTGTCCTAAATGGCCCCGTTTCACCCCTGGAGTCTTGCGGTCACTCCCTAGACCGTTTGGCATCCCCTTGCGGTCCTTCCATGACCGTTTTCAATAAGAAATGGCCCTGTGATAGACCGTTTTTAGAACAGAGAGTCCGAATGTTCCTGAACTCCGATTTCTTCACCGTTGGGCTCTTTGGACTCCTTGTTGACACCACTTTCAAGGGAGATAAGCCTTCACCTTGGTTTCTTTCGACTTGGGACTCTTTCCACCACTATTATTTCGAGATTTATCAATCTAAATCCCCGAAAGTGGGTCATTATCTCCTATCTCGAGCTAGGGTTTCCTGCACTCTATATAAAGCACCCAGTTCGCAGTGGCAAAGGGGGGCTCTTTCTGGACGTGAGGCAAAGCCATGCTGCATCTCCAACTCACAACTTCGACCCCATCTTGAAGAGGAAAGTATTAGCTTTCCATTCTATTTTTCTGGGCTTGATTTCGTGGTCTATTCTCTTAGTTCTCTCTTTCTCAATTTCACAAATCATCACATTTTACACAGTTTTCTGCTACACATGCACTTTTCTCCATATTACGTCGCATATTCCTGCAGTTACACTGCGTGATTTCTCCTCATGTTTATTTCTATATCATCACAGTACACACACCTATCTTTTGCACCCTTCCACAGGGGTTAAAAACCTCCCCCCGATGCGTTCTCCCTCAATTTCTATCCTTATTTTATCACTGCGGGATTGATACTACACATGCATGTTCTAATGGGTTTTTATGTTTGTGTTGATCTTTATCTTGCAGGAGAGCATGATTGGACGTGAGGCCCTCTTCCTCTAGCCGGCTGGAAGGAGAAGAGGTTGAATCCATGAAGTTCTCCGCATCCCCATATCAAGCGCGATTAAGTCTTCATCTTTCCAAGGTACACGGCGCCGTTCTACTCCTTTCTCCATCCTTTTGGCGTTGTTAACCCTTGGTGGTGATCACGGTCAGTTTCCTATATCTTCATCGCCCCTTTATTCATATTTCCATGCATGTTCATGCTTATATGTTATTAGCATAATTTGGGGGGCGGGGTAGATAGTTTATCAACAGGTACGTGCACGACACTCAGTAAACTGAGCCATCGGAGTACTACTCGAAAGAAGGTCCAACTCATGCACACCTGAAACCACGAAGTGGCACAGTCCGGTACAGGTAAACCGCCTAAGGCCGGTAACGGGAACCAGCAAACGCCGGCCTACTAAACTCTCGCGGGAACGGACCTTTGCTAATGATAACCCACAATGGGAAGAACACTCCCTACAAGACATAAATCCCACAGGGATGGGCCATGATAACTTATACGGAAATCCCGGATCACATAGAACCATGCAGACACCTCTTCCGCGGAACCATGTCACATTCGGACACCTTGGGACAAGAAACGGCAAAGCACGACACCTCGGGGTAGGAAGAGACTGGACGGCCAACCTCCTGGCCGCCCAGTGGCCTGGGCAGCCATAGCACAGGGCCACCCTGTGTACTGGGCGGCCATCACATTGGCCGCGCAGCAGGCCTGGGCGGCCACCACCTTGGCCACCCAGTCTAGGGCACAACAGAGTCTGGGCGGCCAGAGTGCTAGCCGCCTAGTAGACCAGGGCAGCCAGACCTTTGGCCGCCCAGGCACAGTGCAGGGTGGCCAATAGTCTGGCTACCTGCAAGTTGGGACTAAAGGGAAAGGGAGAGGGCTGGCAGCCCAATATACCTAGGCGACCAGGGTTTTGGCCGCCCAACTCTGGGGCACACACGACCACACCCATGGCCGTCCTCTGCCGGGTTCTCGGAAACGAACCAAACTCCACACGGAGTTCGATCCCATGCCCCATTCACCTCGACGTGAATGGGAAAACAAGGGGAATCCATCCCTGGACATTCCTACATTCAAAAAATCGAATCCATACCATAAATCGATGCCTAAATCGGCCAAAACTGTCGCTCATCCCAGACATGCACATTTCCCCCAAAATAAGCAATGCACCCACTCTCGACCTCGTCGGAGTACAGAACCTCGAGGGAAAACACGCGAGAGTGCTAGGGATCCGACCCCCTACCTTTTCGAAGCTTTAACCCACCGAAAACCCGTGAAAATGATGATCCTCCATGTGGTTGACTCCCACGGCCGCGATCACCTCCTCCTCACTGCACGCCATGCCCCTCGGCTTCGTCCACGCCACACGTTGCTGTCGCCGCTCTACCGCAAGTCCCCTCGTCACCACCTTCGGCCGTCGAAGGTGAGAAGGGAGAGGGAAAGAGAGACGGGAGAGTGCTGGAGAGGAGAGACGCAAGAGAGTGAGACGAGAGAATGGAGGGGGAGAGGGGGTTAAAAGTTTTTTATTTTATTTTATTATATTTATTTTTTCTATTTTATTTATGAAATTCACTTAAATCCCAAAAATTCTCGAGAAATAAATTCAGACTCTGAAAAATTCCAGGAAAAAGCCAGGCCGCTCAAGGGACCACCACAGACCCAAAATAACTCATATAAACACCATCTAAGGGTCCAAAAATCCAATATTCAAGTCCGGAACCCACACGGATACAATCTGCAACCCACTGAAACACGATCTGAAAATCCAGGGCGTTACAGTCCTCCCCCTTATAGAAATTTCATCCTCAAAATTTGGGACAAAGCATAGGACTCACGGGGAAGAACTCACCCAACGGTCACATCATAACCATCATACTCTCCAAACAAACATCGCTTAGGAACACCGCCAGACCTACATAACCAATAAAGCCCTCTCGCTCTACCACGCCATTTCACACTGATCCCCAGACCGATTGGGACACACATAGACAGGCAAGTCTAGCTTCACCTCAGCTTCCTTGAAACTCTCAAGGGCACAAACAACATTCGGCACACTCCGCATACGGAGAAAAACACACGAATTGAGACTTGACTCTAATCCAAGACTGGGAACTCCACGCCCAGTAGTCCACTCGGGACATCAGCTTCCTCAATTGCTGAACGTCGAGTACTCCTCGCAAGGAGCACCAACACACTTCATCCCCCAACAACACTCACACCGCCCTCTCGGTTGACCACATCTCTTCCGTCGGCTTCACACAACCAGTGGCACTCATATCCAGGGTCAACACACCTCAAGGCTCACTGGTTAACACCAGTCTCAAGGCCAACGTCTCTCTGGTCACCATCCATACTCATGAGACACACTACGATCGACCGCCAGAGACTTCACAATTCACAACTTGCATCATACAATGGCCAACCCGAGAGACAAGACATCGGCTGCAGAAAATCATCTGCCAGTCACCGATCCCACATCAACCGAAAGTCCTCTAACCACATTCCTCTCCTGCTTCACTTGCAGGGTCACCAGTCAATTCCCCTGAACATTGGCCACGCACCACTAGGCACCTTCTTGGTCCTCCATGGCTCTCCGGCCAACACCAACTTCTCGAAAGGGGAAAGAACGATGAGGTTACTCGCGCGAACCTCGAGCTCCTCAATCTCACAAATCCGGGCCCGCCACCTCTAACACATTTCCCAACGACGGGGCCCCCATCTTACCTTCACACATCGGGGGATTCTTTTGTTGAGGAGACAACTGCTCCACCTTACAGTCGTCAAATCCACACTTGGCAACTCCACAATATCCATGAACTGCCAACCAACAGCAACCAATTCTCAGCGCCCACCTGAACACAACACTGTTCGGGTTAAATAACCCTTTGCTTCACATACGATCCCCTTGCACAACTCCTCCCAAGCTAGGAGAAATCTCTGACCTTAGCACCACAATCCGGTCAGTGGCACTTCAAAAGCACCGAGTTTCAAACTCTCTCGAGTCTCCCTAAAGCCGAGCGCTCCATCTATAGCCATCACGCCACTTATCTAGTCTGAGACGTCACATCCTCCGAGCCACCAATACAGTATGCCACAGACTACCTGGGCGCTTAGGCAACTCAATTAGCTCCTTGGACTACTCATGGCATCCCCACAGGGTCTCTCCGTTGACACCAATCCCTTTCGTTTCTTGAATCCACTTCGAGAACATCCACACCGATCAAACTCGGTCAAATCATTACCTCAACTCTGGGCAACGCGTACCTGGGCCTCATAACCAGTCTAAATGGCCATGACCTATCCTCAATGCCAATCACAAACCGACTCCACTCGGAGCCACGTAACACAATTCGCGAAAAGGACTGGCGCACGGTTACTCACATCTGACACTCCGATCACCGTGCTACCCAAATCTCAACCCTACCAGTGCCACTCAGCATGACACTGCCACCAACACACGGCAATCAGGGCCCCTCACATGGCCAACACAACCTTACATCCAAAGACAACACTCCACAATTGACGAAGAAACCTCCAGGACTTACTCAACGCCAAAACATTTGCCACTCTCGACTACCAATCCGATCCTGGAGCTTGTGGGTTATGGGTCCACCATGCTTCCACTGCGCAACTCTACACCAACCATATGCAGAAACATGGGAAAAAACCTGACATCCGCCATGACACAACCCCCATCATAAATAGGCTAAATCCAGAAGTATGGGTGAAAAAGCTCACACCCCTCGATTCTGGAACGCATCCTTCCTTTCGTGTCCAACAGCCCAACTACAACACTGCAAGTCTCTATACCAAAACACCTCGAGAGGCCCAACGCTGGCCTCATAACATGACATATTAGCCCGATTGATAACTCTACTCAACCGACTCCACACTATCTCAACGGCACTTCATCATAACATCGGGGAAAAGGGCATACAACCCCCCAACAAGCAGGTCCACTGCCACACACAGGACACTCTTACGAGCTCTTAAACACTTAAGAAGAGTTATAAACACAATTAAAATGAGAGAACCACGGTATTTAAATCAAAATACACAGCACAGAATTAACTAAAAATATAACGAATATCTTCCAGGAGGTGAAACGCCTCCACTACTACCAGGGCCATGCATCACATGCCCTAGAAAACCATGCCTCACTACTTTGAAAACTACTACCTCAGTTGGGATATCCCCTCAGGGCAATCACGTGCCTTGTGTTCTGCCTGATTACACCTATAGCACCTTCTAGCACTCGAACATGATCTGCCTGAATATTGCAGCCTGCCACAACTCAAACTCTAACTCTGTTGACCTCCAACTACACTCTGCCACTGAAACTAGACTGATGACCGCGGCACACTCTCCTCAGATGCCTGCCTCTAACCCTTAAGCCACTACCTGAATCTCAATCCCAGTCTCCGAGGACGCCTACCGGAAGGTGAAGATGTCATCAAGGATGGCTGGCTCGAAGGCTGCGGAACCTCCATATGCTCATCATCAATCTGCTGAACCTGACCTGACGAAAACTGCTCTGCCTTAGACTCCCGAGTCCTCAACATGTCCGCCTCCAAAGCCGTCGTTGCCTGGTACGCCGCGTCCAGACTGGTAACTTGAGTCGCAATCAGAATCTACCGCAACTCAACTCTCAAACCCTGAAAAAACTGTCAGGTCCTCAAGACTTCATCTGACATCACATGAGGAACATAGCAGTCCAATTCCACGAAACGGGCCCGATACTGCATCACTGACATCTCACCCCACTGCAAATTCAAGAATTGGAACATCCTCTCCGTCCGCAGGTACTCAGGACTATAAGTTTGCTCAAAAGCTTCAATAAATTGCTGCCAAGAAATTTGCCAAAGTGGTCGAGACTGAAAGGTCGTCTCCCACTCCGAGGTCCACCATGAGAGAGCGGGACCATGCAACTGGTAACTCGCTAGTAGAACTGTCTTCTCATCTGCACATTCCATCGACCGGAACACTCGCTTCACTGCAGTTTCAACCACCAACATATCAGGATCTGGCTGGCCCTCAAATGTTGGTGGTTGAAACTGCAGAAACTCTAGCAAAACATGTCCTCGGCCACTGATAAGTGTTATATTTTATATCATAACTTCATCACATTCATCATCTTTGAGCATTAAAAGGAATAAAGGTGTGCATTAATATGAACAAATCTCATTCTCACCATTATTTGAGTCTGCATGTATTTTATCATCCTTTTAAAGCCAAAATAACCCTGTGAGAAATATTCAAGAATTTGCACAATTATTTGAAAGCCAATTTGGGATGAAATATGTTGATATTTTAATTTTTTCTAAATTTTCAGGAAATTGCAATTGAGATCCAGGCGCTATTTAATGAACGCCCTTCTGTAAGGGCGCAAATTCAGTAAACAGCGACAGCATGATGAGTGCCTATTCAATTTGAGCAGAAAATAGAAAGAAAAAGGAAAAGATTGAGCGACAGTGTGAAGCGTCGCTCATTGAAGAATAAGCGACCGTATGCGCGGGCGCTAAATCCTGATGAACAAAAAAATCAGAGAGCTGGAAAAATATTAAAATAAGGTGAAAAAGAAATTGCGCCCGAGTAGAGAGTCACTCATTCATGAATAAACGACCTTGGGAAGGTCGCCATTTCAGTCTGAACCAGAAACGGAACCCGATCATGGTTATCTTCTATTTTTTAAGCCTATCTTCTCTTATTTGAGGAAGGGAGGACTCTATCTAAGGCAAGAGTCCTCATTTGGTCGATCTCTGCTGCTGGAAAGTCAGGATTTGAGACAAATCCAAAGAGCCACGATCGTGGGTTTCTCTGCATTGTATATAAAGCCACCCGAGGCCACCATGGGAAAGAGTTCATGCATTAGCCTTTCTAGCCTAGTTTTCTAGCTTTATTTTCATGCTCTTCTACAAAGTTCTTCATTTTTAAGTCTTTTACAAATTATTCTTCTTTATATTCCCCTAATTCTTCCCCGTTTTTAAGTTATTCTTCCTTTTTCAAAGCCCTATTCTTCCGATTTTACTGTTCATCTACGGTTTTCACAGTTCTTCTTTCCCAATTTTATTCCTCTTCTGATCCTTATCTCCCTCTACATTCTTCACAAAAGTTGTTCATCTTTAAAAGTTCTTCAACTTCTTCTTCTACCTCTTCCTCCAATTCTCAATCATTTTAAAGTTATTAATTATTTTTTAAAGTTTAGTTTTTCTAGATTTCACTGTTCATCTGCACCGATAGATCCTATTTTTTATATTTTTCACCTTTGTCCTCTCGTTTTCTATCTCTGAGTTCTTTACCAATCTTCTTTCTCTCTTCTCCCTCTATAACTTTTGCTTCTTCCACTTCTTCTAATTCTCTCTAGATTTTAAGTTTTATCTCTTCTAATCACCCTCTGTTTTCACTGCTTTTATTCATCACCCACCGTTGCTTCCCTTCTTCCCTCTCTCTGTTCACAGCACACTCAATGCATACATATAGTTTTTAAGTATTTTTTTTCCTTTCTTCCATCTATCTATCTCCCTCTTTCATATTTCTTCACACATCCCTTTGGCACCTTTTCCTTTGGTCCTCTCGGCGACGTCTACTCCACGGTGGGGTGAAATTCCAAGACTCGGCGTGGCGGAGACGGCGGCTATTCATCCATTATCTTGGCTCTTATTTCTCTCTTTTCTCCTTTGTTTACAAGTTGTAATCTTTGATTTTCATAGATTGTAATTTTCACTTTCATTAGCAATAAAAATTTAGAATTTGTGCAATTGTGTCTTTTCTCCCTCTCTTTCTAATTTCTTTTCTTTTACCCTCTCATATTCTTTACTTGGTTTATTTTCATGCAATCTACTTTCATTAGCTTAATCTCACTCAAAACTTTGGATTTTCTCAAATACAAGAAGTCTCCTCCATCATATTTTGAAAATATTTCTTCTCTGTGGGATCGACCCGTATTCACCACTTTGTTTAAATTTTAGTATTTTTAAGTGAGTGAGTTCGGTTACATTTTAAATTGTGGCACGGCTTTTCAACGACGAGTTTATGGCTATCAATTTTTGACGCCGTTGCCAGGGAGGAAATAATTTTTAATGGTTAGAAATTATTGTGTTTGATTTGTATATAGTTTTCTCATTTTTCTATTTTTATTTTGTAGGAAAAATAAAAAAATCAAAAAAAATCAAAAAATCATACAAATTCGAACATGAAATTCTTAGAAATAAATCTGCCATAGAAAGCGTCATTGAAGCCTGAAACTGTAGCAGAAAGTAGAAATTCAGAAATTCCAAGAAATTCAAGCATCGCTAAAGGTCACTAAACGTAGGAAAATGTCCTGTTTTGAGAAATTCTGAAAATTAAAAAAAAATCTAATTTTTTTGAAAAAATTGAAAAGAATCAAAAATCTAAAAAACTTCAAAAACATGATTTTATATTTTATTTTGAAATAGTTTTGCATATTGTTTGATATTTTTAATTGATAGTCATTTTTATTCATATCTTTCTTTTCAAAAAAAAATTCTCAGAAAAATTTTAGAAAATAGAAAAAAAAATCTTTCATCATGCTAGCATATTTTTAGTTGCATCTTTTCATGTACTGTGCATCTTAGTTGATTTCTTATTTACTTACATTATTTTTAAAAAAATCTTTCTCTTCTCTTCTATTTTCCTCTTCTCAAGGGCAAGTTAGGATTCCTTACACCATTCTTGGAATTGGAAAGACCCTCCATTGAGCATTCCGTCTCTTTGGATTAAAAATTCTTTTTTCAAGACCTCCATAAGTCTCCGCACCCGTGGATTCCCTCACGGACGCCGGGCAGGTTGTACCAAGAGGTACCTTGAAGGTAGATTGCCCTTAGAAGGTTTCACATAAAAAAAAAGAGTTTTGAAATTTATTGCTATTTTAAAAAATTGGTATCTAAGGCTAGAAGTTTTGTGGCAAACGCCCAAGTGAGATTATGGTTATTTAATTAGGACCCTACGAAAGTAGGGAGAGCCTCCCACAACTCCACCTCTTACCTGACCGGTTGATCAATTTGGTAAAAATTTCATCTTGCATTCATATAGTGATTAATACGTTGCATTTGCATCATTTTGAAAAAGAAAAAAAACCATCATGTTACATGCATTATTCATATAGTTATTGTTTGCATTGCATTGAAGACAGTAAAAAAATAAAAATATAAAAATAAAAACCTTAAAAAAATGGGTGAGAAATTCATATTTTTGACTTGTGCTTGCAAACTCAATAAGGCATACCTTTTGGCCCACTTTCTTGATCCATTCTTTGGACTATGAATCCAAACTCCTTCATGCCACCTTATTATCAAGATCATAATCACATGTGGGCTAGACCGGCTCATTATGTTAACAATAGTCCCACTCAATCTTCACCTTTCACCCAACCTGGCTCGGCCTATTTCGACAGTCCATACTCTTGGTCAACCTATAAAGGAAGTCCCTCTTATAATGAAACTCCGCTCATGGGGGCCCAATTTCATTCTTCTACTCAAGGTCATCTTCAAAATACTCAATTCTTTCCTGGGCCGTATGACTTTACTCCAATGCAAGAGCATGCTTACATGACTCAAAACCCCTCCCTATCTTCTTATGATTTTTGTCCACAGTCCTCACGCTCAGATAGGGGAGGACCATCTGATTCTTCTCAGAATTATGTGCATAATTTGGCTCAACATCATTTACATCAAACTTCTCAAAATTGGGCTCCATATTCTAATGATTATTATGATCAAGCCCAACATAAAGAAGGATGGTCCATGTCTTCGTCACCACCTTCTAATGATTACTCTTCACATTATTCACCTGAATCTCACTATTCATCTCATCTGCCCTCAAATCTCAATTCAGAGAAGACATTCAATCAACTCTGTCAATCAATGATGCTTCAAAGTCAATCTCTCCAAGGGCGAATTGATAGGATGACTGAGGTGATCAAGAGAATAGAGGAAGAACAAGTGCTTAGCTACTCTGGTTTCACTTTTTCTGATCAAATTCCTTATGCCGACTATGATCAATCTATGATCCCCCAAGAGCATAACACTCTGATCAATCTTGATTTAGAAGATGAAGGGATCATGGAGAGATCTTGTTAGGAGACTTTAAATGAGGAACCTAGGGAATTGGAGGGGATCAAGGAATCTGTTGGGATTAAAGGAGAACAGGAAGGTGATGAATTACTTAATAATCATATTCCACTTATGACCCTTCCTGAATTTGAGATTGAGGGGCTTGCGCTTGATTGCCCTTATGAGGAGAATTCTCAGAAAATGAGTGATCCCAAGTTGGGGGGAGAAGAAGAAGAAAGTAAGGTGCGCGTTCATGATCAAACTCCTCCGCTGTCCCTTCCTGAATTTGAGGAGATCATGCCCCACGAAGAAGAAGAAGAAAAGGTGACTATGGGGAAGGATTTGAGTGATGTTATGAAACATTTAACTTGGGTAGAAGAGGAGGCGGGTACCTCTCATGACCTTACTCTCGATTGAGCATCTCTAAATCAAGGGGAGGATATTGATTTGCTATCTATTTCTAACATTGACAACTCTCACTCTATGTTGGACACTTTCATGTTGGCCGATTTATCTGATTTCATTGAACCTTCCAAGTTTCATGGTGTTGAGGAGTATGCTTCTTTAACTGTTGATTCTCCTAAGCTCCTCGACACTGATCCTTTGCTTGAAACTCCTCTCCCTTTGATCCCTTCTCACCTCACTAATGTTTATGAAATCTCTAAAAGTGAGGAAGAACATACCATTTTGCTTGATAATAATATCTTCATTAATATTTTCAACACTTATAAAGACCACAAGTGGGAAGAAAATTTTTTGATTATTAATTGGGGGAATCCGTTTGACCTAACTGATTCATCATGGTATTTACCCCCGGCCACCCCGTTAAAAGTAAGGTTGTTAACCCATGCATTGCATGATCAACCTATTTGTGATAACAACCACTCAAGCCCCTACGCTATCATGCTCAATCTCATCTTGTTGTGGTATAATGCTTGGTTTTTTAATGAAGACGAGATAACATGGTGGCTTATTCTTAAATCTACATGTTGGTTATGAAGCTTTCATGTGTCTGGCTGAAGACGTAAAACTTAGCTCTTCTGGGAGGCAACCCAAGATTTTTGTTGTTTGATGTTTTTGTTTAAGTATGCTTTAGTAGTTAGGTCAAGGTCAAGGAGAGGAAGTTGTTGCCGTCCATATCTTTGATGACGGTTTCATACCACAGATCATGTTGTCTCTTTCCTACTCAGAAATATTTATTGTTACATTGTTCTTTTACTTTCAATTCTATCTGCCATTGAGGACAATGTCATTCAAGTTGGGGGGGAGAAATAAAAATTTTCATAATGCATATAGTACAACATGATAGAAATTCTTGCATAAAAATGAATGAAAAGATGAAATCCCCATTCCGAGTTTTATTGATTCATGCTGTAAATTGAAAGTAATTCTGGATTAGAAAAGGCTGGAGAGAAGGATGAAGGAAAATTTATTTTAATCTAGCCATGGAAAACTGATGTAAGAAGTTTTTTAAAGTTTATGTGCACTTTAGAAAAGAAAAATCACGTTGCACGCTGATGAAACAAGCAGGACAAGCCCTCTGTTATTTTGGGTATTGTGTTTGATATTATGCACTTCTCAAGAAAGAGATATTTTAAAGCTTTTTGCCAAGTTATCTATCAAATAAGTGCAAAAGCACATTGAAAAAAAAGAAAAAAGAAAGAAAAGGCACCATGAAAAATGTCCCAATTCTTACTAACCGGGCCTCCTTTACCTAAGACGTGTTGAGGTTAGCGTCAAACGGAATAGGGAACCTTGATCTGTAAAATTAGGCCTGCTTCTCCTAAGGCAAGAGTCGAGGTTCATGTTAAACAGTGAGGGATAGTGCAACATCATGTGTGTAAAAAAATATATAAAAAGATCTCAAAGGGACATATAAATAAGACAGACCAAAAAGCTAGTATACTTAATGCTCTGATCTAAGAGGTGCAGGGTTGAAAGGCGCTTGTTCGGAATAACAAATGGGGGAACTATGGATTTGGTAGTTACACATGTACAAGTGCGATTGAGCTTTGAGTTGAATTTTTGATCATGTACCTTAATTTCCTACATAAGACTAGTGTGCATTAATGATTCCGGATTCCTAATCTTTGGTTAATTCTATGAAGGGAGAGCTGGATATGCGAGTATGAATTTTGCAAACTCTTGTTAGTTTTAAATTTTAATTTATTTTCGTTGCTGAGGGTCTAGCAATGAGTACGTTGGGGGTGTGATAAGTGTTACGTTTTATATCATAACCTCATCACATTCATCATCTTTGAGCATTAAAAGGAATAAAGTTGTGCATTAATATGAACAAATCTCATTCTCACCATTATTTAAGTCTGCATGTATTTTATCGTCCTTTTTGAGCCAAAATAACCCAGTGAGAAATATTCATAAATGTGCACAATTATTTGAAAGCCATTTTGGGATAAAATATGTTGATATTTTAATTTTTTTCTAAATTTTTGAGAAATTGCGACTGAGATCCAAGCGCTATTTAATGAACGCCCTTCTGCAAGGGTGCAAATTCAGTAAACAACGACAGCATGACGGGCGCCTATTCATTTTGAGCAGAAAATAGAAAGAAAAAGGAAAAGATTGAGCGACAGTGTGAAGCGTCGCTCATTGAAGAATAAGCGATCGTATGCGCGGGCGCTAAATCCTGATGAACAGAAAAATCAGAGAGCTGGAAAAATATTAAAATAAGGTGAAAAAGAAATTGCGCTCGAGTAGAGAGTTGCTCATTCATGAATAAACGACCTTAGGAAGGTCGCCATTTCAGTCTGAACCAGAAACGGAACCCGATCATGGTTATTTTCTATTTTTTAAGCCTATCTTCTCTTATTTGATGAAGGGAGGACTCTATCTAAGGCAAGAGTCCTCATTTGGTCGATCTCTGCTGCTGGAAAGTCAGGATTTGAGATAAATCCAAAGAGCCACGATCGTGGATTTCTCTACATTGTATATAAAGCCACCCGAGGCCACCATGGGAAGGAGTTCACGCATTAGCCTTTCTAGCCTAGTTTTGTAGCTTTATTTTCATGCTCTTCTACTCATCGTTTTAAATTACCTTCTTCTTCAAAGTTCTTCATTTTTAAGTCTTTTACAAATTATTCTTCTTCATCTTCCTCTAATTCTTCCCCATTTTTAAGTTATTCTTCCTTTTTCAAAGCCCTATTCTTTTGATTTTACTGTTCATCTACGGTTTTCACAGTTCTTCTTTCCCTGTTTTCTTCCTCTTCTGATCCTTATCTCCCTCTACATTCTTCACAAAAGTTGTTCATCTTTAAAAGTTCTTCAACTTCTTCTTCTACCTCTTCCTCCAATTCTCAATCATTTTAAAGTTATTCATTATTTTTTAAAGTTCAATTTTTCTAGATTTCATTGTTCATCTGTGCCGATAGATCCTGGTTTTTATATTTTTCACCTTTGTCCTCTCGTTTTCTATCTCTGAGTTCTTTACCAATCTTCTTCCTCTCTTCTCCCTCTACAACTTTTACTTCTTCCACTTCTTCTAATTCTCTCTAGATTTTAAGTCTTATATCTTCTAATCACCCTCTGTTTTCACTGCCTTTATTCATCACCCACCGTAGCTTCCCTTCTTCCCTCTCTCTGTTCACAGCACACTCATGCATGCATATAGTTTTTTAGTTTTTTTTCCTTTCTTCCATCTATCTATCTCCCTCTTCCATATTTCTTCACATATCCCTTTGGCAGATCTTCTTCCTTTGGTCCTCTCGACGGCGTCTACTCCACGGCGGGGTGAAATTCCAAGACTCAGTATGGCGGAGATGGCGGCTATTCATCCATTATCTTGGCTCTTATTTCTCTCTTTTCTCCTTTATTTACAAGTTGTAATCTTTGATTTTCATAGATTGTAATTTTCACTTTCATTAGCAATAAAAATTTAGAATTTGTGCAATTATGTCTTTTCTCCCTCTCTTTCTAATTTCTCTTCTTTTACCCTCTCATATTCTTTACTTAGTTTATTTTCATGCAATCTACTTTCATTAGCTTAATCTCACTCAAAATTTTGGATTTTCTCAAATACAAGAATTCTCCTCCATGCTATTTTGAAAATATTTCTTCTCCGTGGGATCGACCCGTATTCATCACTTTGCTTGAATTTTAATATTTTTAAGTGAGTGAGTTCGGTTACATTTTAAATTGTGGCACGGCTTTTCAACGACGAGTTTGTGGCTATCAGCCACCATGCCCTCATCAGCCTCCTGACCACGGCGCTGCTGACTCCACTGTTGCACGAAGAACTGGTACATGCCGGCGAAAGACTCTGTCTGACTCGGCACACCTCAGGCCGCTACCTATGGAGGAGGTGTGGACGCACTTCTTTTTCTCTTTTTTTTATTTATTTATTTATTTCTTTTCTTAGTGCACAGGCATGCCAGTCACATGGTGACGATTTATTCGGACTCTAAAGACCAAGGTGGCCTAGAGCCGCTAATGCGCGCCATCTGACTGATCAGACGATAGTGGATATCGTGTCGGGACTGGAACCCGTCTTGCCGTAAAGGCCGTGGCGTTAATTACATCTCCCCGAAGGGGAGATAACCCTTGATTAAACGTGAAGAAGAGGGGTCTTATGGCCTAAAATTTACATTAATGAAAAAAAGGAGAGAGATAATCCAAAATGTAGCGAAATATCCTGTACTAAGGCAAGGGCGTTTAAGCCACTTCATTTATTCCTTATCGCTTTCAAGTTCAAAAATATTCTGGGTGAAAGCATGACGAAAACACAAATAATCTTTGGGTAGATGTCTGCCGGGAATGCAACAAGTTTGATGATAAAAGGAGGGACGAATCTCGGTGAGGATAGGTCGAGTTCGAGAAGTTGTTGGCCCAAAGCAAAGTTAGGCCATGGCCTTGGCGGGGTGGTCCCCGAGATCCAAGCCTGACTTGCGAGGGCATCATTTCTTTTTTTCCCTTCACACAAGAGCTAGGGGATGAGGGGCCCCGGATTAGACACCGTCGGTTCATTGGTTATTATCTTTTTTATTATTGTTATTGTTATTCTTATTATTTTAGCGTTTGCCTTATAATTATTGGTTTTAGTATGAGAGACATTTATAGGATAGAAATGGGCTGCTTGGACTCGAATTAGTCGACCCGACAATGGAGTGTATTGACCTGGGCAGGGAGTGTGAGTCGACATGGACAAGGGACAAGTCGACCCAGGGTCAGAACAAGTAGACCCACATCTTTTGTTTTGTTTGCTTCTTCTTCTCTTTTTTTCTTATTATCTTTCTTATTTTATTCATATTTATTCATTCATTTATTTGTTTTTTTCTTTATTTTTTTGGTTATATATATTTTCCTTTTTTATTTTTTCTTTCTTCCTTTCATCATCACTATCTTGTAATTATCTCTTTTTCTCTTCTTTTTTTATGTTATTCATGTATATACATATATCATTTTTTGTGTTTATTTACATATTTTCTTATTTCGTTGTTTCATCTGCATAATTCCTTTATCTTCTTCTTTTCTTCTCTTTTTCTCTCTTTTGGTTATCATTTGATTATTATTATTATATTATTTATTATTTATAATTATCTTCTTTCTATTATTATCCCTTCTTTTTTTATTATGTGTCTTTCGTTATTGCCATATTTCATTTATTTCTCCCTTCCTTTTCTATTGTTGTTATTTAGTCAGCTTTTCACCCCCTCATCTTTTATTATTGATTTCTCAGCTGATCCGGGTATGTGACGAAATTTCAACAACATCTCTCCTAGACCCAAGGCGTTTTGGGGGGTGTAAAGCGGGTACTCGTCCACGGAGAATCTGAGATGGTCCCTTAATCATTCGGATGTGACTAGTACGGCAGCATACCGAGTTACCCATGGCACCGTATCCACGAGGGCCAACCTACGAGGGGATCGAGATTACTCGGATATCCTGAGAGGGGCAAGAAAGCACGACATCGCGGTTGTAACAACGGAATAAAGCCTGACGAAAAAAATCAGAAATGGGAATGTTGTCACGCCGGATCGTCTGCAGGGAGAGGAGGCCATCCACGCAGACATTTAGGCCGAACCACCCATAAGAAGGGGTGCTAGATCAGTTACGCGGTGGGGCTGCCAGATCAGCAAAGTAGTGGGGCTGCCGGCTCAGCTATGCAGTAGCTGTCGGATCAACAATGTGGGAGAAACTGCTGGATGGCTTGGAGGCTAAAGTGTAGTGTGCACTACAAGATAATTGGCCTATAGCCACGAATTTTACCTACGCTTTCTAAAAACGTAGGTATAAGTAACATATTCCGACGTTTTTTAACGTTGGTAAATTTCATACGTTTTATTATAGCGTAGCTATATGGTCATCTTATTCCGATGGTTTTATAGTAAGTGTAGGAAAAGATAATATATGACGATGTTTTTTTTTGTAAACATGAGAATAGAGCCTATAAGTGGTTTCGCTTTTTTTCAAACGTAACAATAAGTCGATTGAAAAAAATAAAAAAAAAACAACAAACATCGCAATAGGCTTGACGTCTATGGCGGCAAAAATGCCGCCCGAGCTTTTATGACCTGAGCTTCGATGCCTTCTTCCCCCTCCTCTTCCTCCGCCACCTTGTCCCCCGATCTTCTGCATCTTCACCCTCTCCTTCTTCATTCTCTTCCCCAATAAAACCCTAGCCGCGCTCTCCATCAGCCTCACCCGCCACCGCCACCTGCTCGCCGCCAGACTGCCTCTCCCGCCCTCCTTCCCCACTACAGCATCCTCCCCTATGCTTCAGCGTGTGAACTGGACCGCGGCCCCCGCGACTCCCCAGAGCCGCCATCGCCTCCCGCCTTCCGCCTACCCTCCACTGCAAACGACGACAACAACAGCCCTATCACCACCACTGCGGGCTACATCTGCACCGCCTCCAACGTGCTCGCTCTATACTCCCTTTCTTTTTCCTACAAATGCACGCCACCCGCCAGCCCCATCGCCGACCGCCGAGATCCATGCCACACCTTCCTCTTTTTCTTCCACCGCTTGTTGCCCCCTTCCTCTTCTTCTTCCGCACATATTTGCTCCCAGACCCTGCAACCAGCTACCGTCAACCCCAACCCCCCTCACCCTCAGCCATTCTCCTTCAGCCTACTGCCCCCTTCCTCCTCTTCTTCCTCTTCTATTTGTTCGTAGACCCAACAACTATGAAGTTGCATAGCAACCACCTTCATTGGCCCTCTCCCTGCAACGTCGACCCCATCAGCCTCCTGCCACCACGACCCCATCCACCGCTCACATCCTTCCCACGTAAGTCTACCGTGATTGCGTAGTCCACACTACCTGCTCATACCCAGCCATAGCTCCCCATCGAGTGCGGTCCCATTTGGCCAGCACTGCCTCTCCACACTGCCTACTCACACCTACCCGACCGTCATCGGTTTCGATTTGGTCATCTTCGAGCTACTCCGAAAGGTATTTAGATTTTTTTGACATGATTTTTTAAGCAAATATCCTTACTATGTTGCTCGTGTGGTATAAATGTCGTATTTGCTTTATTATTTTTCTATTTAGCCATGATTTGTTTTTGTAAATGACTATTTTTCTGTTTCGTAGGGGATAGGAGATTACTATGTCGGTGATATTAAGCTAAAGCTTTGGTGATCTTCTATCCCATTTGTGTTTTTAGTGGCGGATGTTGTTATTTGTTGTTTAGTGAGCTAGAGAGAAAAAACATTCTTTAAGAACTTTACTTTTCTTTCTAAGCAATTCCCTTATCTTTTGTTTTGTCGAGTCTTGATCCTCATATGGAGTCGGGTCTATTGGCTGGAAACCAGTAATCTTCCCCTCAGGGAAAACTTCTGGCGTAACAATGCCACAGACCATGACTCTGATATGGAATTTTACTCTATTTATCACCATTTATATTTTATATACATACATGCACACAATGGTTGAAAAAGAGCTTGAATTGAATATGGATCATGTGCACTGATGTTTATCTGTGTTTACTAATCAATTTTTGTCTTTAATTACAAGTGAGAGGACAATGGATTGGGGTGGATGGACGCTTCAAGGTATCTGTTGTAGATGAATAAACTTATGTTATGTTTACTTTGGAATGGATAATTAGCTGGCATCTTTTTTACATGTTTACTTCTTTAAGGGATGCAAAGGAATACTATGACGGTGTTGATGAGTTTATTCAGTTTACATTTGGGATTGTACCGGGTACTCAGACAATCAAATGCCCATGTATACGTTGTGCATGTGTTGACAGATGGGATAAGGAGACTGTAAGACAACACTTATACTTGAATGGAGTTATCAAGGATAAAGAGCTTTTGGAGATTTCATGGTGAGACTAAGGCTTGGCAGTTAAAGAATGATGTTCGTCATAGGGGCATGCATGACATGCTACATGATGCATTTGGGCCAACCTTTGAAAATAAGAGTGGTGTAGGGGAAAACGAAGGTGCAATGAATGTGGATGATAATGCTAGAATGTTCTATAAGTTAATTAGAGATGCTGAAACACCTTTATTCCGTGTTGTACAAAACACACCAAGCTTTCTTTTATTATTCGAATGTTCAACGTTAAGTGCATGGGTGGATGGAGTGACTCTTCTTTTGAATTAATGTTGAAGTTGGTGAAAGAGATTCTTCCGGATGGTGAAGTGTTGCCAAATTCATTGTATGAGACGAAAAAAATTATCAGTGACTTGGGCTATGGGTATGAGAAGATAGACTCATGCCCCAATGATTGTATATTATATTGGAAAGCAAATAAAGATTTGCATAAATGTCCTAAGTGTGGTGAAAGCAGATGAAAATGTGATGTAAAAATTAATAATGATGAAGAAATGAAACAAAAAGTATCAAGAAAGCTCCTCCGTCACTTTCCCCTCATTCCAAGACTGCAAAGGATGTACATGTGTTCAAAATCTGCTCTTAACATGAGATGGCATGGCGAAGAACGTCGTGAAGATGGTATTTTGCATCATCCTGCTGATTCAGCTTGTTGGAAGACATTGGATGCTATAGATGACTTCGGATTAGAGGTCAGAAATGTACGATTGGGTCTAGGCAGTGATGGTTTCAATCCTTATAGTACAATGTCGATCAGTCATAGCATTTGGCCCGTTCTTCTGATGCCATATAATTTGTCACCTTGGGAATGCATGAAAAGTTCAAACATATTCCTATCTTTACTCATCTCTGGTCCGAAGGCACATGGTAATGATATAAATGTATATTTGCAGCCACTAATAGAGGAATTGCAGGTATTGTGGCATGGAGTTGATACTTTTGATGCTTTGACTGGTCAAATGTTCTAGATGCATGCTGCAATATTGTGGACTATCAATGATTTCCTAGCATATGCATGCCTGTCTGGATGGAGTACCAAAGGTCGATTGGCTTGTCCTGTCTGTAATCAACACACTTTCTCATCGTGGCTACCGGCAAGTGGGAAGCATTTTTATCATAGCCATCATAGATGGTTACAACAAGATCATAAGTTTCGATCAATGTCTCGCATGTTTAATGGAAAACAAGAATGGGGCAAAAGTCCTAAGCGACTATCGGGGGATGAATTGTTACACCAAATAGAAGGGCTCTCTTTTACGTTGGGGAAGGCTTAAGTGTAGCATTGAAGGGGAAAAGGCAGCCATTGAAGAAGACAAGGGTGCAGAGAAAGAGAAGCCATTCATGTAAGGAGCACAATGACACTGAGATTGACAAATATTTAAATTGGAAGAAGCGTTGTATTTTTTTTCTATTTACCTTATTGGAAGTTTCTATTGCTGCAACATAATCTCGATGTCATGCATGTGGAGAAGAATGTTTGTGATAGTATTGTTGGTACACTATTAGACTTGATGGTAAGAACAAAGATGGACTCAAGGCACGGCAAGACCTAGAACTTATGGGCTATTAGGTCATCACTTCACCCACGTTCTGCTGGTCCAACAAAGACATTGCTCCCACCAGCACGTTTCACATTAAGCAAAGCTGAGAAGGTGACAATTTGTAATGTTCTCAAGAGTGTGAAAGTCCCTGATGGCTATGCCTCTAATATTTCAAGGCATGTGGATGAGAAGAATGCAAAGATCTGGGGTTTAAAGAGCCATGATTGTCATGTGCTCTTGCAACAACTACTTCCAGTGGCTATCGAGGAATGACACAAAAGGAAGTGAGTTCTGCACTAACTGAAGTGTGTAATTTCTTTGTGGAGTTGTGCTCAAAGAGTTCATCAGCAGATGATTTTTATCGCCTTGGAGAACGGATTGTAGTCACACTATGTCATCTTGAGATGATCTTCCTTCCCAGTTTTTTGATATCATGACACATTTACTTATTCATTTACCAGAAGAAGCTAGACTTGGTGGGCCAGTGTATTATCGATGGATGTATCCCATTGAGAGGTATGAAGCAATACTCTTGACTCTTCTAAGTCTTTCACTCCTTTTGATGATAATAATTTGATTTGTTATTTGCTAGATATTTCGGGCGGCTAAAGTCATATGTGCGCAATAGGGCACGGCCAGAGGGTTGCATTGCTGAGGGATATTTAGCTGAAGAGACGCTTACTTTTGCATCTAGATATTTGTCTGATGATGTGGAGACGTGGTTTAATAGGCCCAGACGGAATGAGGATGCCTATGTCAATGACAATGATGATGATGGATGGGCCATCTTCTTAGATGTAGGCCGTCCATTAGGTGCAGGGATTCATGTTACCTTCACAAGGAAGACATATGTCAGGCACACCGATATGTTTTATTCAATTGTGATGCGCTAGCTCCTTATAGAGAGTAAGTATTATTCTATTTTCTTGTTACTTTCTATGAGCAACTGCACACACTTGAATGTACATTGGTTACTTGGCATGTAGAGAACATCTTTCACAAATTCAGAGTAAACACCCTCGAGCAACTGAGATGAAATAGAAAGCGAGTGGAACAAAAAATTTCCAATTGGTTTAAGGAAAAGGTAAAACCACGCATGTGTAATAGATGTTGGTGGCTGTGTATTATTTCTAATGCTTGTGCTTTCACTTAATGCATAGGTACAAAGATTGCAAGTGGAAATGGGTAACCTTTTGTCTCCAAAACTCCGCTGGCTGAAAGACGGACCACTTTCTGTAGCGAAAATATTTCATACCTATTTAATTAATGGGTTTCGCTTCCACACTCAACAAGTTGAGCAACGTAGAAGAACTTGCAATAGTGGTGTTGTGCTGTCTGCTATAACCTCAAGCTTTGCAAGCTCTAGCGACAAAAAGCCTATTCAGGGAGACGTCACTTACTATGGGGTTTTGAATGAAATTGTGCAGTTGGATTATTACGGTGAAATGAAAATTGTACTATTTAAGTGTGACTAGATTGATGTTAGGAGGGGGGTGAAAGAAGATAGGGGATTCACTTTGATTAATCCAACACAATTGTTGAGAACACCAGAGCCTTTTGTGTTAGCATCCCAAGTAGAGCAATTTTGGTATGTTGAAGATCCTAAAGACAATGGTTGGTTTGTTGTTCGGAAAGCACATCTGAGAGATTTGTTTGATGTCCAAGGTGGGCAATGTAGTGATGCAGGGGTGATTTTAGATATTCAGGTCACACAGCCTTACCTTGAGGATGACAATGTTGATGACAAGAATGTATGCTGGGAGAGAAATGATGTTGAATGTCTGGAAATCACCTTTAAAACAGTGGAAAAATGACAGGGACCTTCTTTATGAGTTTCTTTTGCTGTTCATTATTAGCAATTATTGTATTGAATCTTTTTGTTTGTAGTGTTACGAACAAATTTGGTTTAAGTGCTTCATATGTATTATTCATCAATTGTCTTTGTTAACCGTTAATAACAATGCAATGCTGTTACTGATGGAAGCTAGGTAACAAACATTTTTTACACATTTTATATATGTTGATATTACATATTTTCATTGTAAAAAATTTCAGATTTAGACTCGGCTTCTAAATCATTGGACAGGGCCATGTAAGTTCTTAATCTGAATGTTTTTAATTTGCTTTCATTGTAATTACATTTGTTGAATTTTTGTTGACATTTCTATGTAATGTTACAGGGGAAAGAAGATTGTCTAGAAAGTTGAGTTCTTAAAGACCATTATAGAAAGACCTGCACAGGGTCCTCGGACCCGTAATATGGTTGCAACATACCACGTCCATAAGCTCCCCTCCCGAGCGTGCTCTGTAGAGGCTAAAAGAGTGAAAGATATCTCCACAATTTACACTGCGAGTCGAAGTGCACGAAAGTTGGATTCAAATGGATTTGAACAATATTTACAGTTTGAACGCCACCTCTTTGTCTTGTTATTGTACACAAACTTTCATGTTGTTTGTGTTACAACATTGTGAGCATGTTTAAACTTTGTAGGCACATATTTACTAAAATCCCTAATGATGTGAAGGCCCGCTTTGGGTGTTTTGATTGCCTGTGGTATAATGCATGGTTAAACGGTAACTGTGAGAAAGTGTTGTCGTGGACAAAGGGACAGAGTATATTCTCAAAAGCATACACATTTGTGCCAATTGTTTGATGGTATGTACTCTTCAAGTGTTGACCCTAATAATTGGTTTTAATAGCTATATAATGAATTTGGTTTTATCATACCACTTCGATGCAGGGGTCATTGGAGCCTGGTCATCTTATTCAACCTTGGACAGGGGTTTACATCGAAGGCAAAGCCATGCATTCTGTACCTCGACTATCTCCTGTCGGTTAGACCAAACCGACATGAGAAGGGCATTAGGAGGTAATGTAAAGCAATGAACTTTAGATATATGGTCCATATGGTTTACTTTTTATAGTCATATGAACTTTAGATATATGGTCCATATGTTACTTTTTAAGCTTTCATATTTGCATAAACCTGGTGTTTTGCAGAATTTGTCAACTAGATATGAGCTTAACGAAATATATGTAAGTTGTTTTTATCTTTCTTTGAATTTTTGTTAACTTTCTCTTTTCGGAAATTACTTATTGCATTAAGTGAAAAAACTAGTACTTTCTATGCAACATGTTGTTATGCTTGTTTCTGAATTTCAAGGCAGACATATACATGAAATATTCTTATTGTAGTAAATCCATTTCAAAGGTTGCCACATCTTTATGATGCCCATATGATGGAACAATATAAGAGAGCATCCCTTGGAGAGCTAAGTCCTCATATTATTGTTGTAGCCGATGTTGCTTACAGGTGACCATCATGTTTTTTATGGGGCCTTGGTAATTTGACTGCAAAAAGATCCATAAAACTACATGTTCCTCCTTATAGACTAGAATGTGAATATGCGGCCATCTAACTTGGCATTTCATTCTATCCATCCATGCGTTAAGGTTTAACTGTAATTCAACATGATAGAATTGGACAACAACACATAGTTTACCAGGCTTATCTCTTGCATATATTACTATTGGGATCAAATATCCTCATGGTGTGCAATGTCTATAGTTTAAAAACATGGAGTTTCATACTGGAACAAGCCAAACTATGTCACAACTGGCTAGAACCAATCTGGATCAAATATTCAAAGCCCCCTCCCCCAAAACCTAGTAATATTCGATGATTCATGTTTTCTTTATATATATACATACATATATATATTATGTATATATTCTATTTAGAGATCATCTAATAGTTGATCACATTTCATGAAGAATTGTTCATTAAATATATGTGGAGATTTATATAATATTTTCATTTATATGATGTTATGAAGTAATAATGGTTCAATGTATTATATAAATTTAAAATATAGGCTTTTTGTGTTTGACATTTTCTTGGGCTTCTCAGACTTTCAATCAGAGCCTATTAATAAACATGCATAATTTCCTACCTTAGCAATTCCTTTTTTATCTGTCATTTAGTCTAGTCTCTTTCATGATATGTATGCTATTTAGTGGGTATATATCTATGTCATGCACTTTGCAGTTGTAGCAACATGATATGTCTCTTATGCAATAAATAGCACGAATATTGCTCAATTCCCATGGTATGCACGTGACTGGCATTGCTAAGTTTTGGGATGGCATTCCTACCTTAACGTTTGTTTGAGAATATACTTGTTTAGTCTTCAACAAGTGGTGAAGTACGCAATACATGAACAGTGAGGTGTGATATGAGTTGGGGGGATTTTGATTAGAATTGTTTGATTAGGACAAGTAGGAGAAGCATGATTGGTGTATTGCCCTTTTTAGTGGACATAAACTATTGTGTAGCATATTGCTTGGTACATGTTGTTTACCTTTTACTCATAGAAGTTGTGTTTACATGACTATAGAGATTCAATCTTTTGAGACTTGCTTGAATGCTTACTCTGGAGTCATTCCTTCCTAAGTTCTGTATTTATAATTATAAATGTTACTAGTGCATGTTAAAAGGTTCCTGTCTGAAATGGCTTTATGAAGCATTTTCTGTGAATTTCACTTTTGCTTGTCATTTGGTATCACACTACTATTGTTATAATCCTATGGATGCTTATGTGGGGTGGCCAAAGTGGTGGATCTTTTGTCTTCAAGAATGTAACTTCTGCCAACTTTTAGTATGTGCGGAATACTATCTCCGGCTGATAGAAAGATGTGATTTTGTTGAACCAACACCCATTCAAGCTCAGGGGTGGCCTATGGCCCTAAAGGGTAGAGATGTAATTGGTATAGCAGAGACTGGTTCTGGAAAGACATTGGCATATCTTCTTCCAGCTTTGGTACATGTTCATGCACAACCCCCACTAGGTTAGTTTTCTTTCGTAGTATTTGACATCTGCCCAACTTTGTTTTATTTCCCTTGGTTCACTATTTAGTCCCAGCCAATGGATCATATGCTTTTTGTAATATGTTCTTTAGTTTATGGCGATGGGCCTGTTGTTCTAGTGTTGGCACCTACAATAGAACTGGCTGTTCAGATACAGGAAGAAGCTTTGAAATTTGGATCGCATGCAAATATCAGAAGCACATGCATTTATGGTGGTGCACCCAAAGGACCTCAGATTCGTGATCTTAAAAGAGGTTTGGCTATTTTCTTAAATTTATATGATCACACAGTGCATATTTTGGAGAATTATTCCCTTTTTTGGGGTTAGAACACTTGTAGTTGCTATTTTTGGTTTTATAAACTATGAATCTGAGTGTTTAATTTTTCTAGGGGTTGAGATTGTTATAGCAACTCCTGGTCGTCTAATTGACATGTTGGAAGCTGGCCATACCAATCTATGTAGAGTTACATATCTTGTATTGGATGAGGCAGATCGTATGCTAGACATGGGGTTTGAACCCCAGATAAAAAAGATTGTATCTCAGGTATGTTATCACAACTTTTTCCTTTTTTGCTTATGCAACACTACAATGCAATTTTACTTTTATTCCATTACAAAAATTATATCTTTCGATTTGTTTATCTTTTATAATTAAAATCTTGTCTTTTTTATGCTACTAAAGTTGAACACGGAACTTAGCTTTCTACAACCATTCATGTTTGCAAGTAGCATGTTACAGTTTCTAAGTCAAGCATGTGGGCAGTAAAGTGCCATAGACGTCCTTCAAATAATGACGCTCATTACTTATTATTTAGTTATCTTTTTAGGCCAACTAGAGAGTGAGAGGAGCTTTTGCCTGTCCATCAAAGAAGGAACAAAGAAGGCTGACCTTACTGCAATGATATGTATGTGTATGTATAAATCAGTGGCCTTGTTGCCCTTTTACAATAGGGGAACTATCTGTTTATGTGTATGTATGTACTATGTATCTGTGCATGTGTTACTTGTTTAACACATGTTCTATTGGAAAATAGTTACTAATTGGAAAGTAAATTTGTGTGTAGGTGATGTATTAATCCCTTGAAGTTGTTAGTGGTGTTTCGAAGGCCGTGTATGATCTATATTGATGTGTTGAATGTGACTTTATATTGATGTGTTGATTGTGAGTTTTTATGTTATTAGTGATGTGTTCAATGTGAGATTCATGCAGGAATTATATGAATGTACATGTATGATTGCACAATGAGTATATAAAAAAAATAAAAGAACAATATACCTACGTTTTTTTAAAAATGACACTAGTTCCATTTCCTACATTTTTAATGCAACGATGCTAATACTTTTTCATACGTTTCTTCTAAAACGTGAAAATATATAATACCTACATTTTTATAATCGTAGGTATAGCCAATTACATGCGTGTGTATATATATTTTTAACCTACGTTGTTTAAAAATGTGTAGGTATAAGTTGATATTTACTTACGTTTTTTAGAAACTATTCCTACGATTTTATAGCATAGGTATAGGTCGGTATCTACCTACATTTTTTGTTAGACTATTCCTACGCTTTACAAGCGTAGGTATTGATTGAACTATACCAAGGTTTCATAGAAACGTAGGTATAACCTATTGTCACGCGAGCAAGCACCACACTTTGAGAGCGTGGCAAGCAAACGTGGCTAAAGGCTTTACTTATATTTTTTAGACCTATAACTACATTTTTTAAACGTAGGTAAAGGCCAATTTTTTTGTAGTGGTATGAGGTCTCTTTCCCCATGAATTTGCAGCTTCACTCTCCCTGTTCCCTATCGTTACAGGTAGTCCTGTGGCTTCCAAGGAGCCTATCCGGTAGCCTCCATAAAATCTACACGGTGGCACTCATGCCAGTGATTTGGTAGTCTCCATATGCATGCCACTATAAGAAAATTGGCCTTTACCTATGTTTAAAAAATGTAGATATAGGTCCAAAAAACGTAGGTAAAGCCTTTAGCCACGTTTTCTTGCCACGCTTTGCGTGGCGCTTGCTCGCGTGATTATAGTTTATACCTACGTTTCTATGAAACGTTGGTATAGGTCAACCTATTCCTACGCTTTTAAAGCATAGGAATAGTCCAGTATAAAGCGTAGGTAGATATCGACCTATACCTACGCTTCGAAAGCGTAGGGATAGTCCAACGAAAGCGTAGGTTAATAATATATATACACACGCATGTACTTGGCTATACCTATGATTCTAAAAACGTAGGTATTATTTTTTATCACGTTCTAAAAGAAATGTACGAAAAAGTATTTGCGTCATTATCTTAAAAATGTAGGAAAAAGAACTAGTCTCATTTTAAAAAAAACGTAGGTATATTATTCTTTTATTTTTTTTACATACTTATTGTGCAATCATATTACACCTGTATACATTCATATAATGATTCCTGCATGGATCTCCCATTGAACACATCACTATTAACATAAAAACTCATAATCAACACATCAATATAAAGTCACATTCAACACATCAATATTAACATAGATCATACACGGCCTTTAAAACACCACTAACAACTTCAAGAGATTAATTTCTCACCTACACACAAATTTACTTTCCAATTAGTAACTATTTGCCACTAGAACAAGTGTTAAACAAGTAACACATGCACAGATACATATTACATACATACACATAAATAGATAGTTCCCCTCTAATGTAAAAGGGCAAGAAGGCCACTGATACATACATATCATTTTGCAAGCCTTTGTTCATTCTTTGCAGTAAGGTCAGCCTTCTTTGTTCCTTCTTTGAGGGACAGGCAAAAGTTCCTCTCACTCTCCAGCTGGCCTCAGCCCACCATGTTTCTTCCCCTTTAAAGGATGGGGAAACATCCCCTCACCTGCCCAAAATATCATGATTCAATTAGATGATACCCATCACCAAAGAGAAAAGAAAGTAACTAAACTATTTACAGATATATGAGTACTTCAGAATGAATGTTGGTGAAGTACTTCAAACTAAGGATCATAACTCATCAACAGATGCACTCTATCCATGTAATCAGTCATACCTTCTCCATAGTGAGCTGCCAAAATCTCTGGAGGTATTCCTTGCATCCCATATATTTCAATTTCAGTTGACTCTCTATCAGGCTTAGCATTGGGGACCCTGGAAAGACAAACCTCAATTAATTCAATTTCTATTTATAAATAAGAACAAGAGAACAATAAAAATGTTGCAAGGTCTACAGAAGGGGAAATCTGTGATGTAATTCTGAAACACTCATATGACTGAACCTGAAAGACAATACCTATGAGCGGTAGAACATACACATCTGTCACCGATGTTGCAATTATTCATGTCTGACCTACCGCTATTCCGAAAGAGGTTCCAGAAGTTTACAGTATCTAACAGATTTATTTGTATTCTCCTATATATAGGAGGACAAGACTAAGTAGAGCATGATAAGAGCAAAAAAAAAACCAATCCACTTCATTCACAATAGAGCTTTCTCTGTGCATCTCTAATAGAATCTCTGATGACTCTATTTTCTACTCTCAAGCTCAACTGGAATGTCCACAAGTAACACCAGTGCACTGTTATTAATCGTTAACAAAGACAATTGATGAATAATACATATGAAGCACTTAAACCAAATTTGTTCGAAACACTACAAACAAAAAGAAACTCATGAAGAAGGTCCCTGTCATTTTTCCACTATTTTAAAGGTGATTTTCAGACATTCTACATCATTTCTCTCCCAACATACATTCTTGTCATCAACATTGCCATCCTCAAGGTAAGACTTGACTTGAATATCTAAAATCACCCCTGCATCAGTGAATTGCCCACCTTGGACATCAAACAAATCTCTCGATTGTGCTTTCTGAACAACAAACCAACCATTGTCTTTAGGATCTTCAACATACCAAAATTACTCTGCTTGGGATGCTAACACAAAAGGCTCTGTTGTTCTCAACAATTGTGTTGTATTAATCAAAGTGAATCCCCTATCTTCTTTCACCCCCCTCCTAACATCAATCCAGTCGCACTTAAATAGTACAATTTTCATTTCACCGTAATAATCCAACTACACAATTTCATTCAAAAACCCATAGTAAGTGACGTCTCCCTGAATAGGTTTTTTGTCGCTGGAGCAAGCAAAGCTTGAGGTTATAGCAGACAGCACAAGACCACTATTGCAAGTTCTTCTACGTTGCTCAACTTATTGAGTGTGGAAGTGAAACCTATTAATTAAATAGGTATGAAATACATTTGCTACAGAAAGTGGTCCGTTTTTCAGCCTGCGGAGTTTTGGAGATAAAAGGTTACCCATTTCCACTTGCAATTTTTGTACCTATGCATTAAGTGAAAGCACAAGCATTAGAAATAATACACAGCCACCAAGATCTATTACACATGTGTGGTTTTACCTTTTCTTTAAATCAATTGTGAAATTTTTTATTCCACTCGCTTTCTATTTCCATCTCAGTTGCTCAAGGGTGTTTACTCCGAATGTGTGAAAGATGTTCTCTACATGTCAAGTAACCAATGTACATTCAAGTGTTTGCAGTTGCTCATAGAAAGTAACAAGAAAATATAATAATACTTACTCTCTATAAGGAGCTAGCGCATCACAATTGAATAAAACATACCGGTGTGCCTGACATATGTCTTCCTTGTGAAGGTTAACATGAATCCCTACACCTAATAGATGGCCTACATCTAAGAAGATGGCCCATCCATCATCATCATTGTCATTGACATAGGCATCCTCAATCCGTCTGGGCCTATTAAACCACGTCTCTGTTGTATATGGTGCATATGTTTTTGATGATAACTAAACTTTATAGTTTGATGAGAACTAATTTTATGGTATGAGGATTCATGATGTTACTTGGTTGTGTGATATTTCTAGTGTCCTTGTGCTCTTGCTACTTATGTATGGTTGAGATGGCAATGATCATAATCTCTTTAATGTGAACAAGAACAAGAGGCAAGAGGTTTCATAATCTCCTTATTGTGAACAAGAACAAGAGGATCAAACATCATGACGATTGCTTGGAAGGTAAAACAAACGTGTGGATAAGCACATTGCTATCCACAATCTAAAATAGGTGGTAAATCATGTCTACACTCTTCAAGAACCCTTGGTAGGGCTATGTAATTCGCAAGTCTTGTGTCGGTTGGTTTTGCGGTTGCGTGATAGACCGCCTGAAGAGCTTAGAGGCCTGGTGTGGACCGCCATGCACCTTGTAGCGGTCAGGTCAGCACCGTCTATGGTCTTCGTCGTAGCGGGCGTGTGGCGACTTGAGGGTGACCGCCTAGGTTCCGCAGCGGCCCGCGACTGGCCGCTACTCTCCAAATAGCGGCCAGCGAACGACCGTTTTACATTTTGGAGTCGTTCAAGGTCAAGAGGGGTAGTGGCCTTGCGATTGACCGCTAGGTGATACCCAAGGGTCAGGCAATGGACCGCCATCCTTCTTGGCGGTTTGGGAGTGACCGCCTGGGTTCTGGAGGCATCTGGGGCCGTGCGGTCCTAGCTGGACCACTTGGCCAGGTTTTGCGGTCCTAGCCAGACTGCCAGGCTCTGTGACGGTCCAGGGAGGACCGCCACTTGGTTTTCGTGCTTGCCATGCCCGTTTAGCATCGTGTTGGTCTCCGGTCGACCCGGTTGTGACCCAGTGGTCGACCATCGGCCTCGTGAGTGTCCCGGACATCCCATGGGTTCTGTGATCATATTTCTGGGGTGTCTGGAGGTACCGTGTCATCTCGATTAGCATACCCATTGGTTTGGAGGGTCCGGGTGACCCCAAGTATTCCGTGTTGTGCCCCTGTGATTTTGATGATAGCAAACACTATCAGTCACCATATGCATGTGTGCATGAAATGTTGTGCCCCTTGTGCTTTGATGATTATGTGGTGTTTTAATGATAGCAACATAAATGAGTCACCATATTGTTTTGCTAAGAACATCACATTGAATGATAGCAACATGAATGCATATGACTGATTTATTCTGTGGAGAATGCATGAGTGTGCTAGCTCTGTGGGTCGACCCCCTTCTTAGATGGGTCGACCCCCCTCAAGTCTTTACATCAGATTCGCATGTCTATACATCTCGTAAGTAGTTCAGATGGCGTCAACCCATTGAGTCCATGAGGTTGACGCAGCCTTGAAATGCCTCAGATGGCTTTGAAGATAAGGCTGGATGCGTTGACGCATGGGGTCACTGCGTCGACCCACTGAACTGACCCAGATCTAACTTCACATCAGGGTGAACTGTTGCGTCGACGCTGTCTCGCTGTAGCGTCTTTATGCATTTCTGAAGTCTACACATCGTTTAGTTGCACGCCACTATGTTGAGAAAGTCTACACATCAGATTGCCTTGCTTCATGCACAAGTCTATACATCGTCTGTTCATCGTCACATGTGCATCACTTAGCAAGTCTATACATCAGTCAGCATTGCCTCTTGCTCGTAGAGTCTATACATTGTCTGTGCTTCACGCTTAGTTGAAGTCTATACATTGCATGCTACAAAGTCTGCACATGCAGTTTGCATCATGTCTGTACAGAGCTTTTTACATCATTCATCAAGTCCATACATTGCCATGTAGCTTGCTTAGCTGAAGTCTGTACAGTCAGTGTGTTTCACACATCTAAAGTCTATACATTGCTGCCCATCTTTACCTACGTTCTGAACTGAGCAAGTCTATACATTCCTTTCCTTTACCTACGTTCAGAACACAAGTCTTCACACTGTCCTGTAGCTTGCATGAGTCATTGAAGTCTGTACAACGCCTTGGCGCTTACCAAGTCTATACATCGCCTTCAAGCTTTCCAAGTATGTACATCCCAAGTCTGTACATTGCCCAGTCTGCATTTCATAAAGTCTATACATTGGTTTTCACTTCAAGTCTGTACATGGCCTTGGCATCTGCTTTGAAGTCTACACATTGGTCTTCGTTCCAAGTCTGTACATTGGCCTTCAAGATTCTCAAAGTCTGTACAGCCTGCTTTGTCGTTCAGAGTACAAAGTCTGTACATCGTTAAGTTGCCTTTGTGCGAAGGAAGTCTATACATTCAGATGAACTTGGAATTTGACGACCACCACAAGTGGCGTCACTTTTGAATCAAACGCCTAGGAAGAAGGCGTCTTTTACGTTGTGCATACTTTGATGCCGTAGCCAAGTCTATTCACTCGCTAGTGTGCATATGCATAGTCTGTACATTGCCCTCATGCATACACAAGCATCCAAGTCTGTACAGAGTCATTTGCATTCCTTCATATCAAGTCTGCACATTGTGCTTTGAAGCTGCATCAAGTCTAGACATTGTACTGTAGCTAGCACGAAGTGAAGTCTGTACATTGTCCCCATGTTACATGCTTCAAAGTCTATACATCGTGGGGCTTCGAAGTCTTCAAAGTCTGTACATCTTCAAGGGGTAAGTCTATACATTGGATATGGGTGTGCATCGTGAAGTCTATACACTGCTTGTGTAACTCAAGCCTTTACATCAGAGTCTATTCATCGGCGCACTGTTCATGCATCAGTTCTCATGTATATACATCGGCGCACTATCGGTTAAGTCTATACACTGGCTATGGCTTGTTCATGCATCTTACCCACTCAAGTCTGTACACTGAGGTCGCTTGAAGGGCTTCAAGTCTACACACTCTCACGTTGTACATACTTGCTTATTTGCTGCTTCTAAAGTCTATACACGCTGTGTTAAGAGCCTGAACTAACTAATTGCATTTCTTTGTCTCTGCCTGCAGATGAGTCAGGTTGATGAATGGGCACGTGATCCGAGGTTGGCACCTGTCACGTGATCCGAGGTGTCCTCTGGATAAAGGGGGCACACGCCCTAGTTGCTGCTGATATATATATGTGAAGTTTCTTCATCCGCAGAAGAGAGATAGAAGAGGGCTGATCGAGAGAGTGATAGAAGAAAGTGAGAGCAGCAGAGAGGCAGTGAGCAGAAGAAGAAGAAGAAGAAAAAGAGCAGAGAGGTAGAGAGTGAAAGCAGAAAGAAGAAGAAGAGAAAGAGAGAGAGTTCGTGGAGAAGAAGAAAGAAGATTTTATTGAAGATCTGTCTACTGGACTTGGATCAGATCCAATCCAGTTGCTCCTGCGAGAGCTACATTTTGCATTGCGTTTCAGCTTTCCGATTGCTGTATCTTCATTTCTTGTTTTCCTTTTATTTGATCATCTGTGCTTTCCGATTCTCTGGTTAGAGATCGGTGTTCCTCTTGTGGTCTCAAGAGAAGGGAGACTTGTCTCCGGTCTGCAAGTGACAGGTTGTCACTTGTGGGTTCCCCTCCGGTTTGGAGGAAGGGAGATTCATCTCCGGTTCTGGTCTTGTGGGTTGCAAGTCCAAGTGTTCCCTCCGGTTTGGAGGAAGAGAGACTTGTGTCTCTGGTTGCTAGTGACTGGGTGTCACTGGTGCGTTCCCTCCTGGTCTGGAGGAAGAGAGACCTAGTCTCTGGTTCCAAGTGGCTGGGAGTCACTTGGGGTGTCCCTCCGGTTGGGAGGAAGAGGGGAGGTTGTTCCCCTGGTCAAGCTGTTTGGCAGCAAGTGTTTGCAGACTGAGTCTGCTGTTCTAGCGTTGCTAGTGGAAGCCTCACTCCGGTTGGGAGTGAGGGGTGGACGTAGGTCTTGGTGACCGAACCACCTAAAAATCCTCTGTGCAGTGTGGTTGTGTTTTGCTCCTTGTCTTCTATCTCCTTCACAGGTTGCCTTAGCACTCTCGTTTCTATCTGTGCTGCTTCCGCTAGTTGCTTGTTTAGGAGCGCCTTATATATTTGCTCAGTGGTTTAAAAGAGAACTTAACTTGTTCTTCAGATTGTCTATTTGCCTTGATAGTGTTCTAGTCTTTTATTGAGCGAAAAGTTTTTTAAGGGTGGGATTCATTCACCCCCCCTCTGAATCCATCGCACCGATCCTATCAATTGGTATCAGAGCGGTGTCTGCATAGTAGGTCCAGCGACCTGCAGATCCGACCCTGCTGTCTTCGGTGCATTTTTGGTTAGATTTGTTTATCGGTTTGATTCCACTGCTTTGAATTAGTTTTGATCTGCTTCAATGGCTCATCCACCCGTCTTTAGTGGTTTTGATTTCAACCAGTGGCACAGTGCTTTCCGTGCTCATGTTAAATCTGTTGATCCAGATATGTGGAAAGTGATTTCACATGGTCCACATAGACTACCAAAAGATCAGTCCAAATGGACTAACAAGCATCGATCTATGTGTGCAGAAAATCAGAAAGCACTGGAGTTAATGAAGGCCGCGACTAATCGAGCTCTTCATTCATGTTTCCTTGGTTGCAGATCTGCAAGAGATATATTGAAGATGATGAAGAGAGCCGAGAAAGGAAATCAAACAAGCTGCATGATGGCTAATGGAAGTAATCAAAGTGGCAGCCAAAATGAAGTAGAGGATGATGATGAGGTAAACCCTTTTGAGAACTATACTTTAGATGATTGGGAGAATTCATATGCTGAATTATTAGAGTCACATGAGAGGTTAAGAAGTCAATACAAAAAATTGAAGAAGAGTAGTAGGTCAGACAATTTGAATTCTCCATGTAAAAATTGTGCTAAACTAAAAAATGTTCATGATGCTTGTATGTCTGATATTCAAATGTTGAAGAAACAAATTTCATTGCTGAAAAATGAGAATCAAGATCATGTAAAAGAAATCTCTGAACTTGAGAAGAAGCTTAGCCTAACTTGTCATGATTCTGTTCAGAGTAAAGAATTGATGAAAAATTTCGAAAGTGTGAACTCAGATTTAGACAAGCTGAAGTCTCAAAAAGATTCCCTCAGAAAATTCTCCAAAGAAAATGAAGAAAAATTAGAGAAACTTAAACGAGAGAATGATTTACTGATTGAGAAACTTGAAGCCACAAAATCTGTAAACATGGAGTTACAGAAAAAGGATGAAAAACAACAAAGAGAAATGAAGGAATTTAAAAATAGAAGAAAGCAAGAAGTCAATTCAGAAGATCAGCTTCTAATAAATGAATTGGTTCAAAATGATAAGCTTAAAGAAGAAGTTGAAAAATTAAAATTGTTAAAAAGTGCCATATCTGAAAGACTTCTTACATTGGAGAAAGGGAAAATGATCTCTACAAATGAAACCGAAAAAGTAGAAGATCTAAGAAAGGAGATCGAAGAATATAAAATAGCCAACAAGGTTTTGAATGAAGCTGTCAATTACAGTGAACAAGAGATTACAAGTTATGAGTTACACATTGCCTCTCTTGAAAATGAAATCCAAGACTTGAAGAACTCTTTGTCTAAGTTTGTGAGTGGGCAAGAAAACCTAGACAAGCTACTAGGTGTAAAAGTCAATGTCAAAAAGGAAGGGTTGGGCTTTAATAATCTAAATAAAAAGGCCTTTCAGAATAAAGTTATGACATCATTTGTAAATGCTTCAAAAGTAGCCACAACATCAAAAGATAAATAGCCCACTGCTCAGAAAATGCTGGGAATAAAGGTTAATTGTAAGAAAGAGGGACTGGGTTACAATCCAGTCATGAGGAAGGTTGATGGAACCAACCTGAAAACTATTTTTGTTAAATCTTCTGAACAGGAAAAGCCTTCTACCTAATGTACACCTCAGTACAAGGTTAAGAAAATAGAAAAACAGGATAAAAATCAGAACAAGACTGGAAAACAGAAAATAAATAAAAAAGGTTCATCAGTGTATGTTGATCACAGTCCTCACACACACTCACATGCATCTAAAAAGAAAATGATCTGTCATTACTGTCATAGATTCGGTCATTTGATGCATGAGTGTAAATTGATGGAGAAGGATGATATGAATGCTAGGAGATTTCATGATAAAAACCCTTCACCTCAGAAAAAGAAAACTGAATGTCTGCACTGTGGCAAACTAGGACACATCATTACACAATGTTGGTTTGTAAATGGTAAGAAAATATCTCATTCACATCATGCTAAATTCCCTGCAAATCATAATGATGTTGATAGGAATAAATTTTCTATAAATAGAAAATATTCTGCATGTTTCAACTGTGGAAAGACAGGCCACAGGGCCATTGAATGCTGGCTGAATGCTGGTAGGAGAAATTCTAATTCATGCTTTCACTGTGGCAAGATGGGCCACATTGCAGCCCAATGTTGGCATGCTCAGGGAAGGGAGTCTAACTATAAATCTGGTAAATTCCCTGTCAATAGAAACACTTCTGGTAGAAATGGATTTATTTTTGAAAGGAAAACTCTTGCATGTTTTGAATGTGGGAAGCCAGGCCATAAAGCTGCTGACTGTTGGCTGGCTTATTCTGGTAAATAGAATTTCAATTCTGTTAACAAAAATTTCCATGCATATGCATATAGAATTCATGCTAATAAGAATGTGCATAAATCAAATCTGAAATCTGCTGCATCATGTCATTACTATGGTCAAATAGGTCATTCAATGTATAATTGCTATTTGATGAAATCTGATGACCTTCATGCACGAAAATTGTTAAGAAAACTTGCTAGAAATGTTACTGTTAATTCAGGACCCAAGACCTCTTGGGTACCTGTTTGTGCAAAATAAATTTTGTTTTGCAGGTGTGCCTTGGGACTGAGAAAACAAGAGGGGTAAATAAGTCAAGGCACTCAAAAGAAAACCCCTTTCTGAACTTTCCAGGTAAACTCTCTGCATTTCCTGTTTTGAAATTCATTGCATATCTGGTCTGATGTGTTCTTGCATATTTGTCATCTTTTGAACACTATGAGTATTCATGTCTCTCAATGCTCATATGAATTAGATGTTTAGATATTGAAATGAGAATAAACTTGCAATTTCTGAAAATTTGAACTGCATATGAATGTGGTTTGAAATCTGCTCGTTGCATAGCTCACTGAAAATCTGGATTGCTTATAGGACTGCATGTTGAATTATCCAGATTGACCACTATGGTATATTAAATGGTAAGCTACTAAAAGGCAGGGAAATATGTCTGGAGGTTCTTACTGTGTGTGAGATGGTCTTTTAGACCAGGTTCTCCGCCTAGTACTATGGGTCATATTGCTTGATAGGGCAGTCTGAATGTGCATGAGTCTCAAAGACATATGTTCAGTTCTCATGGTAAACATTGCATGTTTTCAGGGGCAGTTAATTGCATGTCTTTGCATAGCATTCAATGTTGAGTCTTTACATGACTTTGCATACATATAGTTAATTGCATTTCATTACATTGAAATTGCCAAAAAGATTGACTGAATGCATATTGTCAGGGGGAGTCAATGCATTGCATGCAGGTTGTCAAATGCATACACTTGTCAGAATTCATTGCATTTGTTGACAAACCTTGATCATATTTTGAAAACAATGGGCTTCAAAATCTCTTCTATCATTTGGTATCAGAATTCTATCAGTCTTTCATGAAGATTTCAATGGGGCTATCTTGATCATAAATATGAAAACACTTGAACTAGGAATCTTCTATTATACATTTTTATGAATGTCTGAAATAACTCAGGTGGTTTAAGTTTAATATATTCATTGTGTTTGACTTTAAAATCTCTTAAAAAATATCTGAATCATGTTTAATAAACTTTAACCATTTGTTTCATGCTGTGTCTTGTAAAATCTTCTGAAATCTGCATTATTGAATACATGACTTTATTTGGTTAAGTACATGAAATTATTATTGATTTGAAGCAAATGAGTTTTTCTGAAATGTCTAAAGGGTAAATTCTGTCAGAGCAATGACTTTGGTCACTGAGAAACACATGTCCAAAGAACTGTGTCATGAGGTGCCATAGTTAACTCTGCTTAAGAACGAGTGTTAATCAGGCAGAGCAATGGCATGCACACTGAGAAATACAACTCACTCATCAAGAAATGATTGGTAGTGTGTCATGATCTGTAAATCTTATCTCTGTTCATATAAAGCATGACTGTTAGTTACACTAAGTGTTTAGGGATATTGGCGTCTGATCAACGTATATCCTCTAGTTATAAGGTGTACACTGAACTAGAGTGCTCGTAAAATTTGTAGCATGAAAATTTGTTGAACAAACTGCAATATCTGAATATTGATGCTAAAATCAAATTGCTACAACCCTTGACAAAATCATATGACTTCATAACTGCTTGATGTCAATACTAGTGCATGTAATTCCGAAAGAAGTCAATAAATTTGATTGTGTAAGAGAAAGGGAGGTTAATCAAGATATATATATGAGGGCTTGGTTCACTGTTATTAAACCGTGACTTTAGATATAAATATAGAATTTTATTGACAAACTTACCATACATCATGTTTAAACCCTGCTGATCATTAAAGTTCATTCATAAGCCCTTATAATGGAAGACTTTGAAAACTTATGTTTTGGATTTATGAGATTGATATCTCCTTGAAAATCTTGTTGAATCTCACTGTCCTTGATTCATCATGACCTGAACTTATCCTTGATTGCCCCTGTGGTTTCCTTCTCATTCATTTCATAAGGTTCCATTTATTGAGGGGGAGTTTCCTTGTCATATGAATCATGCTGCATAGAAATTCCATGATTTCGGGGGAGAATTATCTTGCATTCATACATTTAGGGGGAGTTCTTGCATTTCTTGTTGCATCTGCATCTCTGCATTCATACCTCTTCCATGATTTTTTTAAAAACAAAGGGGGAGAAACTGGTATGAGTCATATTGCTCTTTGGGGAAGAATGTGCCTTCATGTAGTTCAAGGGAGAAATGCTACATCAATCGTTTCATATCTGCTTAATTTTCCTCTCTCTAACTAATGTCTTTTTGCTGAAGTCAAAGGGGGAGAATGTTTTTGACTTGAGTCAGTGTGACTCATAGTGTTGCAATCATCAAAAAGGGGAGATTGTTGTGCCCCTGTGGTTTTGATGATAGCAAACACTATCAGTCACCATATGCATGTGTGCATGAAATGTTGTGCCCCTTGTGCTTAGATGATTATGTGGTGTTTTAATGATAGCAACATAAATGAGCCACCATATTGTTTTGCTAAGAACATCACATTGAATGATAGCAACATGAATGCATATGACTGATTTATTCTGTGGAGAATGCATGAGTGTGCTAGCTCTGTGGGTCGACCCCCTTCTTAGATGGGTCGACCCCCCTCAAGTCTTTACATCAGATTCGCATGTCTATACATCTCGTAAGTAGTTCAGATGGCGTCAACCCATTGAGTCCACGAGGTTGACGTAGCCTTGAAATGCCTTAGATGGCTTTGAAGATAAGGCTGGATGCGTTGACGCATGGGGTCACTGCGTCGACCCACTGAACTGACCCAGATCTAACTTCACATCAGGGTGAACTGCTGCGTCGACGCTGTCTCGCTGTAGCGTCTCTATGCATTTCTGAAGTCTACACATCGTTTAGTTGCACACCACTGTGTTGAGAAAGTCTACACATCAGATTGCCTTGCTCATGCACAAGTCTATACATCGTCTGTTCATCGTCATGTGCATCACTTAGCAAGTCTATACATCAGCATTGCCTCTTGCTCGTAGAGTCTATACATTGTCTGTGGTTCATGCTTAGTTGAAGTCTATACATTGCATGCTACAAAGTCTGCACATCCAGTTTGCATCATGTCTGTACAGAGCTTTTTGCATCGTTCATCAAGTCCATACATTGCCCTGTAGCTTGCTTAGCTGAAGTCTGTACAGTCAGTGTGTTTCACACATCTAAAGTCTATACATTGCTTCCCATCTTTACCTACGTTCTGAACTGAGCAAGTCTATACATTCCTTTCCTTTGCCTACGTTCAGAACACAAGTCTTCACACTATCCTGTAGCTTGCATGAGTCATTGAAGTCTGTACAATGCCTTGGCGCTCACCAAGTCTATACAACCTCTGCATTGCATCAAGTCTAAACATTGCACTGTAGCTTGCACGAAACAAGTCTGTACATTGCCCAGTCTGCATTTTCATAAAGTCTATACATTGGTTTTCACTTCAAGTCTGTACATGGCCTTGGCATCTGCTTTGAAGTCTACACATTGGTCTTCGTTCCAAGTCTGTACATTGGTCGTCAAGATTCTTAAAGTCTGTACAGCCTGCTTTGTCGTTCAGAGTACAAAGTCTGTACATCGTTAAGTTGCCTTTGTGCTGAAGGAAGTCTATACATTCAGATGAACTTGGAATTTGACGACCACCACAAGTGGCGTCACTTTTTGAATCAAACGCCTACAAAGAAGGCGTCTTTTACGTTGTGCATACTTTGATGCCGTAGCCAAGTCTATTCACTCGCTAGTGTGCATGTGCATAGTCTGTACATTGCCCTCATGCATACACACGCATCCAAGTCTGTATAGAGTCATTTGCATTCCTTCATATCAAGTCTGCACATTATGCTTTGAAGCTGCATCAAGTCTAGACATTGTACTGTAGCTAGCACGAAGTGAAGTCTGTACATTGTCCCCATGTTCACATGCTTCAAAGTCTATATATCGTGGGGCTTCGAAGTCTTCAAAGTCTGTACATCTTCAAGGGGTAAGTCTATACATTAGATATGGGTGTGCATCGTGAAGTCTATACACTGCTTGTGTAACTCAAGCCTTTACATCAAAGTCTATACACTTGTTAGGCTTGTTCATGCATCGTTCTTCTCAAGTCTGCACACTGCCTTCCCATGCACGCGTTCATCAAGTCTATACACTCGCTCGTCTCTCCAAGTCTATACATCGGCGCACTGTTCATGCATCAGTTCTTCAAGTCTATGCATCGGCGCACTGTTCATGCATCAGTTCTTCAAGTCTATGCATCGGTGCACTGTTCATGCATCAGTTCTTGAAGTCTATGCATCGACGCACTGTTCATGCATCAGTTCTCCAAGTCTATACATCGGCGCACTATTCATGCATCAGTTAAGTCTATACACTGGTTATGGCTTGTTCATGCATCTTACCCACGCAAGTCTGTACACTGAGGTCACTTGAAAAGCTTCAAGTCTACACACTCTCACGTTGTACATACTTGCTTATTTGCTGCTTCTAAAGTCTATACACGCTGTGTTAAGAGCCTGAACTAACTAATTGCATTTCTTTGTCTCTGCCTGCAGATGAGTCAGGTTGATGAATGGGCACGTGATCCGAGGTTGGCACCTGGCACGTGATCCGAGGTGTCATCTGGATAAAGGGGGCACACGCCCTAGTTGCTGCTGATATATATATGTGTGTGAGGTTTCTTCATCCGCAGTAGACTGACAGAAGAGGGATGATCGAGAGAGTGATAGAAGAAAGTGAGAGCAGCAGAGAGGCAGTGAGCAGAAGAAGAAGAAGAAGAAAAAGAGCAGAGAGGCAGAGAGTGAAAGCAAAAGAAGAAGAAGAGAAAGAGAGAGAGTTCGTGGAAAAGAAGAAAGAAGATTTTATTGAAGATCTGTCTACTGGACTTGGATCAGATCCAATCCAGTTGCTTCTGCGAGAGCTACATTTTACATTGAGTTTTCAGCTTTCTGAGTGCTGTATTTTCATTTCTTATTTTCCTTTTATTTGATCAACTGTGCTTTCCGATTCTCTGGTTAGAGATCGGTGTTCCTCTTGTGGTCTCAAGAGAAGGGAGACTTGTCTCCGGTCTGCAAGTGACAGGTTGTCACTTGTGGGTTCCCCTCCGATTTGGAGGAAGGGAGATTCATCTCTGGTTCTGGTCTTGTGGGTTGCAAGTCCAGGTGTTCCCTCCGGTTTGGAGGAAGAGAGACTTGTGTCTCTGGTTTCTAGTGACTGGGTGTCACTAGTGCGTTCCCTCCTGGTCTGGAGGAAGAGAGACCTAGTCTCTGGTTCCAAGTGGCTGGGAGTCGCTTGGGGTGTCCCTCCGGTCTGGAGGAAGAGGGGAGGTTGTTCCCCTGGTCAAGCTGTTTGGCAGCAAGTGTTTGCAGACTGAGTCTGCTGTTCTAGCGTTGCTAGTGGAAGCCTCACTCCGGTTGGGAGTGAGGGGTGGGCGTAGGTCTTGGTGACCGAACCACCTAAAAATCCTCTGTGCAGTGTGGTTGTGTTTTGCTCCTTGTCTTCTACCTCCTTCACAGGCTGCCTTAGCATTCTCGTTTCTATCTGTGTTGCTTCCGCTAGTTGCTTGTTTAGGCGCGTCTTATATTTTTGCTAAGTGGTTTAAAAGAGAATTTAACTTGCTCTTCAGATTGTCTATTTGCCTTGATAGTGATCTAGGTTTTTATTGAGCGAAAAGTTTTTTTAAGGGTGGGATTCATTCACCCCTCGTCTGAATCCATCGCACCGATCCTATCATTCTGGTCTTCCATGTTCTGCTTGATTGAGTCACCGTGTATCGGTGTGAGTGCGGTAGGGTTTCCCCCGCACATCGTGGGTTCTCCGAAAGGTGGTTTCCGAGTGGGCCATGCGTAAGGCCTTGGACTGCGAGTCCAATCACCCTGCATGGGGCTGGAGGTTTCCCGCTTTTCTCTGAGATGGGGAATTGGCTTGTCGGCTTGTGAGCTGCCTTGGGAATCATGCTTCTGTGTTTTCTGCGTGGGCCGTGTGTGTGGCCTATGGACTGTGAGTCTAATTACCCAGCCTGGGGCTGGAGGGTTTCTTAGTTTCCTTTCTAAGGGAATGGTCTCGGCGGTTATGAACTGCCTCGTGAGTCATCGTGCTGAGGTTTCTGACCCTAGGGTTAGGGCAGATTGACGGCATGGCACCGTTCGGTGCAACGGTCTTGACCCCGAGTCTTGTGACTCAAGGACCGTCGAATTTAGTGAGTCTAGAGGGCTATCCAGAGTCCAGTGGCTTGGCGCCACTTGGTTCTTCGAGACTTTTACACAGGGTGCGTGCGTGTTTGTCAGAGTTTCTCCTCAGAGAGTGGTCACATCAGTGACTCCCCACTAGTCGTAGCCTTCCGACATGCGTGTGGTCCCACCAGGGAGTGGTGGCGAGGCTTGACCCGAGAGAGACTATTTTTAGGCTGGTTACCGTTGGGCCCCACGTCTTGCAGCCAGATGCCGGCTGAGGGGAAAACCAGTCAGACGGCCTGACCTGGGACGCGTGGTCACTGTGTGCACACATGGTTGGGGGCAGTTGGACCCACGCTGATGAGCGTGACCCCAGCTAGTTCTTGTTCTGTGTTACTGGTTACTGTACGGTGTCTTTGTCTCGACCTGTGGCGTCGCAGCGAGACACCTGAGGCTATGGACTAAATCGTCAGTGGACGCATCCGGTCTTGCTTCTGGTGGGAAGGTACTCCCGTCACGTGAGTCGTGACTCTCCTATTTTTGGGTTTCATTTCTCATCTGCGAGACATGGTTCCCCGACTGTTTTAGGGAGTGTTTCTGAGGTAGTGGTCTAGGGGTTTTTTCGGTGAGCGTCACTGAAGGTTTTTCCCTAGACGGTGTTAGATCCACGACTGCGAGGTCGTGATTGTTTCTTCTGGCGGCATAGCCAGAGATTCTTCCTTTAGTTCGGTAGTCCCCCGACTGTGAGATCGGGGCGTGTTTTTCCGGTACAGTAGGAGTAGCTGTAGTGCCGAGTTTTGACCGGCCACCGGTTCGCTGTTCCTGCTATAGTTGTTGCTGCTTTCCTTTCCGCTACTACCGTTGTTTTCGGTTGGGGTTCCGCAGGACCCCTACTGAGCCTTTGTTTGGAGGCTCATCCCTACTTTTCAGTGTGACAGTTCTTCCTTGAGGTTCGAGAGTGCTGTGCGGAGGTTCTTAGTTGCCAGCTCACCAGGCCGAGTGTTCACTCGGTGTTGGGTACGTTCTTCTATCTTAGACTATACTTTCTGTTGGAATGAACTCTACTGCTGTAGTTAGATTGTTTATCTCTGTTAATTGTTGAATTATCCTGCTTTATTTCCTATTTCTTTGTACATCCACACTCCTTTTCAGCCCTTCCGAGCCCTCCCGGCTCGTGGGCGGTGGGCCAAGATTCGAATGGTATCGGGTTCTTCCCGGTATCCGGATCTTGGGTCGTTACAGCGTGACCCGGAGAGACGATTTTTAGGCTGGTTACGGTAGGGCCCCCACGCGCAGCCTGAGTCCGGGCTTCGGGAGAAGAACCAACTAGAGGGTCAGACCTAGGGCGCATGGTCTGTGTGTGCACACGTGGTTGGGGGCGTCAGACCCGCGCTGACGAGCGTGACCCCAGCTAGTCCTTGTTCGGTGTTCTTGGTTACTTGTACGGTGTCTTAGTCTCCGCCTGGGGCATCGCATCGAGACACTTGAGGCTACAGACTAAGGCATCAGTGGACGCATCCGGCCTTGCTTCTAATGGGCAGTGCTCCTATCACGTGACGTGAGTTTCTTGTGACTCGAGTTTCCGTTTCCCATCTACGAGACGTGGTTTTACGTGTAGTTCCGGGTGTTCTCCCTGATGTAGTGGTCTAGGGTTCCGGTGAGCGTCACCGAGGATTTTTCCTAGATGGTGTTAAAGTCATGACTGCGAGGTCGTGATTGCGTTTACCCAGACCGCGTGGTCTTGGGTTGGGCCTTTGTCTGTGAGACGGGCCTCCACGACAGTGTTGTCGTGGTGTGTTTTCTGGCGGTGTAGCCGGTGGTTTTCCCGTTAGTTCGGTGGTCCCCCGACTGTGAGCTCGGGGTGTGTTTTCAAGCGCAATAGGAGTAGCTGTAGTGCCGAGTTTTTACCGACCACCGATTTGCTATTCCTGCTGTTTTCCACTACCGTCGTTTGCGGTTGGGGTTCGAGGGACCCCTACTGAGTCAATGATAGGAGGCTCACCCCTGCTTTTCAGGTGCGGCGATTCTTCCTCGAGGTTCGAGGGTGCTGCGTGGAGGTTCTTAGTTGCCAGCTCACCGGGCCGAGTGTTCACTCGGTGTTGGGTACGCTTCTCTACCTTAGACTGTACTTTTGTTGGACTGGACTCTAATGTAGTTAGATTATTTATTTCTATTAATTGTTGAATTGTCATGTTTTATTTCCTATTTCTTTGTACCTCCACACTCCTTTTAGCCCTTACGAGCCTTCCGACTCGTGGGCGGCGGGCCAGGATTCGAATGGTATCGGGTTCTTCCCGGTATCCGGATCTTGGGTCGCTACATTTATCATGGACTTAAGTGAAAGGTCTAGGCCGAAGGCTGTATTGATTGATCCTGACAGAGAGTCAGACACCAATCATGGTCGTAACGTTGACATTGGGTCTACGTCAACGCAAGGAATTAGGTGTATCTAGTCTTAGATTGAGGGTCTATGTCATTGGGTTGTATTGATTGGGCCTGATAGAGAGTCAGATACCAATCATAGTGGTGTCGTCGACATTGGGTCTATGTCGACGCAAAGAATTAGGTATATCTAGCTCAAACAAAAGGTATAAGCGATTAGGTTGTATTGATTGATTTTGATAGAGAGTCAGATACCAATCATAGTGGTATCGTCGGCATCAAGTTTATGCCAACGCAAGGATCGGGTCTATCTGGCTCAGACGGAAGGTCTAGGCCATTAGGTTGTATTGATTGGTCCCGACAAAGAATCAAGTACCAATCATGGTGGTATCGTCGACATTGGGTTTATGCCAACGCAAGGAATTAAGGTATATCTAGCTCAGAGGGAAGGTCTAGGCCATTGGGTTGAATTGATTGATCCTGACAGCAAGTCATATACCAATCATGGTGGTATCGTCGACATTGGATTTGTGTCAATGGAAGGAATCATTTATATCTCACTCAGATGGAAGGTCTAGGCCATTAGGTTGTATTGATTGGCCCTGATGGAGAATCAAGCACCAATCATGGCCATATCGTCGGCATTGGGTTTATGCCAACGCAAGGAATTAGGTGTATCTGGCTTAGACAGAAGGTCTATGCCATTGGGTTGTATTGATTGGCCCTGATGGAGAATCAGGCACCAATCATGGCCATATCGTCGGCATTGGGTTTGTGCCAACACAAGGAATTAGGTGTATCTGGCTTAGACGGATGGTTTGTGCCATTAGGTTGAATTGATTGGTCCTGGCAGAGAGTCAGATACCAAGTATGGTTGTATCATTGGCATTGGGTTTATGCCAATGCAAGGAATTAGGTTTATCTGGCTCAGACAAATGGTCCAAGCCATACCACTCAGCTAAGACGAAAAGTCATGGACGCCGAGTTAATGGTATCATCAGTACTGGGATTGTACCGAAGCAAGGAAATCAGGTTTCTTTGACTTAGATGGAAGGTCTAGGTCATACCCCTGAGCTAAGACCAAAAAGGCTATGGGCGCCGAGTTAATGGTATCATCGATATTGGGATTGTACCAATGCAAGGAGATCGAGTTTCTCTGACTTAGACGGATGGTCTAGGTCATACCCTTCGGCTAAGACGAAGAGTCATGGGCGCTGAGTTAATGATATCATCGGTACTAGGATTGTACCGAAGTAAGGAAATCAGGTTTCTCTGACTTACATAGAAGGTCTAGGTCATACCCCTCGGCTAAGATGAAAATGTCATGGGCGCCGAGTTAGTGGTATCATCGATACTCGGATTGTACCGAAACAAGGAATCAGGTTTCTCTGACTTAGATAGAAGGTCTAGGTTATACCCCTCGGCTAAGACGAAATGTCATGGGCGCCGAGTTAGTGGTATCATCGATATTGGGATTGTACCGAAGCAAGGAATCAGATTTCTCTGACTTAGACGGAAGGTCTAGGTCATATCCCACGGCTAAGCCCAAAAGGCCACGGGCGCCGAGTTAATGGTATCATCGGTACTGGGATTGTACCGAAGCAAGGATCAGGTTTCTCTGACTTAGACGAAAGGTCCAGGTCATACCCCTCGGCTAAGACCAAAAGGCCATGTGCGCCGACTTAATGGCATCATCGGTACTGGGATTGCACCGAAGTAAATGATCGGGCTTCTCTGACTTAGACGGAAGGTCTAGGCCATACCCCTCGACTAAGACGAAAAGGCCATTGGCGTCGAGTTAATGGTATCATCGGTACTCAGATTGTATCGAAGCAAGGATCAGGTTTTCTGACTTAGACGAAAGGTCTAGGTCATACCCGTTGGCTAAGATCAAAAGGCCATGGGCGCCGAGTTAATGGTATCATTGGTACTGGGATTGCACCGAAGCAAAGGATCGGGTTTCTCTGACTTAGACGGAAGGTCTAAGCCATACCCCTCGGCTAAGACCAAAAGGCCATGGGCGCCGAGTTAATGGTATCATCGGTACTGGGATTGCACCGAAGCAAAGGATCAGATTTCTCTGACTTAGACGGAAGGTCTAGGCCATACCCCTCGGCTACGACCAAAAGGCCATGGGTGTCGAGTTAATGGTATCATACGTACTGGGGTTTTACCAATGCAAAGGATCGAGTTTCTCTGACTTAGACGGAAGGTCTAGGCCATACCCCTCAGCTAAGATAAAAAGTCATGGGCGCCGAGCTAATGGTATCATCGGTACTTGGATTGTACCGAAGCAAGGAGATCAAGTATATCTGGCTCAGACCAAAGGTCTAAGCCATCCCACTCGGTTAAGACAAAATGCAATGTCCTGGATTCTTATTGAATCTTTCGGATCCTTATCGGAGTGCTTTCGGATCGCTTTTGTGGGTCCTGAGTTGAGTTTTACGATCTACGTGGATTTTTCTCTGGTACAAGTTACAGAACCCTGTGATGCGTTTATTTCTCAGTTCATCGACTCGAGGATGCTACAGTTGCGATGTACTCTTTGAGAGGATCGTTTCGACTATTTTTTCGTATTTTTCTAAATTAGTGGATTTTTGGCACAAAAATCAGATTTTTGAAAATTAGGAAAAATTCCTAATTTCTTTCCCTTTTATTTTCCTTCCCTCTCTCCTCCCTCTCATTTCTCAAGTTTCCCTCTCTCTCTCGTTCTCTCTCCTCTCTGGTCCTCTCGACGCTGGGCACGCGACCGTGGCGAGCTGGCTAAGGCAGGAACGCGATGGAGTGAACCTGGAGCGTGATGGAGTGGCGGATTGAGCGCGACGCGATCCCTCGGTGGATTCAAAGCCGGCATGGTTTGTTCGTTTGGCGATTTTCGGCGTGGTTTAGTCGCTTGGGCGCACAGAATCTTCGGTGGAAGTAGGGAAATAGATCACTTACTTCTCCTCTGCGTTCTCTCGTAGTTTCACGCCGAACGGTGCACATATGAGTGGGTTTAGTTCAGTTTCGGGAAAAGCATGCTTGGGGGGTGTGCGTCGGGTTCGTCGGAAAATGGCGACAGTTTTAAACTAGATTAGTTTCTTGGTGACCCCCAGCATGTTAGCGTTCTAGATCCGTTATTTTTATCGCGATTGGTCGTCATTTGGGGCCGGTACAAGTCCGAGAACCCCGGTGACCCAATTAGGGTCGATTCGTTGGAATCGCTCGTTTCTTGTGATTGAGCTGTTGCATGTGTCCCTTCCGGGCTGTGGAAGGTTGTTTTTGTCGATTATGACTGTTTCCCCTTCGTTTAGACGCGAATGGGGAGTGGAACGGTCGGATCCGGCCATTCCCATGGTTTTCCCGCCGTATCGCGCTAGCGGTCGTTTCAGAGACCGTCTCTTGTCTCTTGCGGCCCAACGCTAGATCGCCACACTCCGTGGTGTGTCGATTAGTTCAGGTCGATTTAGGCTGGCGGCCTAAACTCAGACTGCCTCTTGCCTCTGGCGGCCCTATAGTGGTGTGCCAAGCTCAGTCGTTTCTCAAAATTAGTGTAAGTCGGTTCGAGTCTTAGCGGTTGTACGATAAATCGCTACTTGCTCTAGTGGCCCTTTCTTAGACCGCTAAGGGTCATTGACGTTAGTCAACGGGTTAAGTCGGTTTGGGCTGGCGGCCCAAGCTTTGACCGCCAACGTTCTGTAACGCTCCTTCCTTAGGCCGCTACGGTGTGTTTTGACCGGGTCAAGATTCTAAGTCGGTTTGCCTTGGCGGCCCAACCTTCGAGCGTTTCTCCGTTGTAGCCCGCCCTTCTTAGGCCGCTATAGTCCATCTGTCTTAGGTTAATGTTTTAAGGCGGTTAGTGTGGCGGTTCACTCCTAGACCGCCTAGTCCGTGTAGCGCGTCTATATTAGACCGCTTTTGGTGGTTTGACCGAATAGGTCAGTTCAGGGTTGACTGGGTTTAGCGGCCAAATCCTTGACCGCTACAGTCCCCTAGCGGCCCATTCTATGACCGCCAGCGTATGTTTCTCCGCTTATCTCCTGGGTGTTGTTTCCCGATGTGTTGGTTTCCAAGTGCCTCGGCTTGACCTCGTGGTTTGCCCATTGTCCCGTGGACGTCTTTTGATGTCCTATGAGGGCTATAACCATGTTATGAGATAGCCAAGTGTACTTTGCTATTGGTTATGTTTCTGTACTGCTTTAGAGTCGTTGTTAGATTTTGGTCAACCCAGTGAGACCCAGTGGTTGACAAGTAACCTTGTATGTGTCTCGACTATTCTGGATGGCTCGAGATAGTGGTTCTGGATGTCTTGAGGTACTATCCTACCTCGGTTTATGTGTCCAGGTGCTTTGAGGGTCTTGATGCTCCCTCAGATCTCAGCGTGTCGTTTTATACGGTCGTGTGGATCTGATGATCTAGTGTCGTTTTCCTGTGGCTTAGGATTAGGCCGATTGGCGGCTTGTCACCACCGTTGTGTGATGATCTTGACTCCGAGTCTTATGACTCAAGGATCGTTGTGTCAGCAAGTCTAGTTGCCATGTCCTGAGTCGGTTGGCAGTTTGGTGTACTGCCTTGGTGCTTCGCAGTACGTGTGGTAGTGCTTGCTTAGCCTGTCCGTACTTCAGCACCCGTGTTTCAGAGTCTCTGTGTCTATTTAGCCTCCACTAGTCGTAGCCTGACGACCTCGAGTGTCGGCCCACCTGGGAGTAGGTGGTGGGGCAATTCCCTAGATACAGTTTGTAGGCTAGTTTCCGTGGGCTCTCTTGCCTTGTGTAGATTCTAAGAAAATCCACTTAAGAAAAGAAAATGATAATATGGCTAGAAAAGCATGGGAAGAGAGAGAAAGGGGAGCATGCGTAGGATGCTAATGGAGGGTGATCGCCAGAGATGCGAGGGCCTCAAAGATATAACAATAAAGAATAGGAGGGATCGCGAAGAATACCTTAAAAGAAGCGGGGGAGATTGTGAGTGCACCTTCTCTTTCTATCGGCCGGCCGATGAAGAGAGTTTTCCTTTTGTTTGATTACCCTTGTAAAATTAACAAACACCAATAAATAAATATGGATTAGAAACCAAGATGTGTAGCATCAAATCCAAATATAAATATGGACATAGAAAGCATGGATATGAACACACCTTATTGGTGTTTGGCCTTTAAACCCCTATGCAAAAGGGTAGGTAAAAGATGATGTATGATGAAGAATAGAGGGAGATGTGCAAGTGTTGCACTAAGGGAGATGTGCTAGAGTGCACAACATGGGAAGATCTCAATATTGAGATAAAAAGAAATAAAAGAAGAATATGATATGATGCATGCAATTAACTAAAGCAAAAAATAAGAGATAGGAGGGGAAAGCTTAGTGGTTTTCTCCAATTTGGCTTCAAGATCTTCAAGGGAGGAAGAAGAACTCCATGGATGAAGCTTGTAGGTTCATGGGAGCCTCCTCCTTGAGCCTTCAATCTAGTAGCACCTCCCCTTGGATTGATATTGATGCCTTTTACACAAGGGAGAGAGGGGTCCTATTTATAGAGGTGAAATTCAGAGTTTAATTCCAAGAAAATTAGAAAACCATGTTTTAATGGGATTTGGAGGGAGATATTTATTGGGCAAGCGTCCTCCCAACCTTAGAAAGTCATAGGAACCCTTTCCCAAGTGGAAAAGGAGGTTAAAGTGAGGGAGGGAAGTGAAATTCGGAGTTTAATTCCATAAAAATTAGAAAACTGAGTTTTGGTGGGATTTGGAAAGGGGGATCCTTCCTTCAAGTGTCCTTACAATATTGGAAGCCATAGGAACCCTTTCCTATGTGGAAAAGGAGTTTAAGTGAGGAAGGGAAAGGAAATTCGAAGTTTAATTCCAAGAAAAATAGAAAACTAAGTTTTGGTGGGATTTGGAAAGAGGGATCCTTCCTCCAAGTGTCCTTACAATATTAGGAAGTCATAGGAACCCTTTCCCAAGTGGAAAAGGAGTTTAAGTGAGGAAGGGAAAGTATTCTGTTCGAAATCAAAATTCTGTAAGAAATGACGTCAGACCCAATGGTCGCTAATTAAAAGAGCGCCTGCTCGAAGTGCCGCCCATTCTGAGGCATTTTAGGACGGATTAGGATATTCCAAAATTAGAAAAGAATTGACGCCCATGAAGCGGTCGCCAATTTTGGACGAAGTTAAATGCTCAAAATAAGGCAAGGAAATTGGCGACTTTACAACCGGACGCTCATTTATGAATTAGCGACCTTCCGGGAAGTCGCAGAATCAAGGATAATCCGAATTTGGCTCAAAATAAGAATAAAAGAATTGGCGCCCTTGCGGCGGTCACTAATTAAAGAATTGGCGACCTTCCGGAGTGTCGCTAATTCATAGATTTCGAAAACACCCAAACTCGACTCAGTTGGAAATGGACGCCCCCTGCCCGGGCACTATCTAAATGGCGCCCGGGTCCCTGCCACCATTTGATTTAAGGCCCGAAAAAATGGAGAAAAAGCTCAGAAAAATCTGGAAAAAATAGGAAAAGATGTGTGAAAACTGGGGGAAGTTGGATATTCAAGAAAAGAGAGGAAAACCACTCAAATAAGTCAATTTGAGGGTCAAATGGGGCATCGCAGTGCGATAGGAGATATGCTCAAAATGATGTCAAATTTGGCGTGTCTACAGCTGTCCTGCCTTGGCGTTTGCTTTGCAAGGGAGTGACACGGAGTGGAATGGAATAAAATGGAGTGAAGCGGCGTGGAATGGAATGGAATGAAGTGAGAGCGAACTGAAAAGTAGATACCAAGGTGTGATGAGACACGCAACCAACATCACTTGATATGAATTGAATCAAAAGCTCGGAATGATGCAATCTTGAGGAGATTCAATGAAAGCAACAATGTTTGGATAAAGAAGGAGTGTGCATGAGAGCACGAAGGAGATAAAAAGAGTGATCAATTTCCAACGCGGTTGAAGTACCCCAGGTCACAAACCTGTAGGTTTCACCATTGGGGAGTGGTTACCAGCCAATGTAGACGTACTGCAGTCAAGGTGGATCAAAGGAAGAGAAATTAAACGAGAGATAGAAATCCAAACAAAGGAGTTTTCAGGGAAGCGGCCCAAAACGACAGCAAGGCGAACTGAGGATACAATTCGGCATGGAATATCTCTTTATCATGGACAATCAGAATTATCTTTACCTTCAAAATCAGCTTATCAGAAGGGTTTTCCAAAGTTAATTTAAATTCCTATATGAATACATGCTGGGTTTAAAGGGAAAAGTAAAGCAAATGAGAATATAAGATAATCAAAGATAATATTGTTTAACTGTCGAGACTGGGTCAAGAAACCCATTCGTGAGCTGATACTAAGCCGAAGCCCGTTTATCCGCGCACCAACTCACAAAAGGGAACCATCGTCCCCAGTCTTGGACGGCTCAACGGCCTATCTGTATGACTAAGACGCCTCTGAAATCGTCATCATTTTTGATGAAGGGGAACTCAGATTCCAAATTTATCAAAGCCATAAGGTCCTTGATATGATCTAATAGCGTAGATAACATATAGTAAAATGCATACAAGAGGAAGATGGTGATAGCAATAAGCATGAGGGAATTTAGAAAATGCAAGCGCCGTGGGGCCAGAGTGATGATACCCGGACGGTATGACCAAGAGCTTCTTTCCTGCGCTCAAAAATTCATTAGCCAAGATATAAAAGATAACAAGTAATGAATAAGGCGTTAAAGTATTGCAACCATAGAAGGGATAGAATTCAAGCATGAAAGCATTGAATAGCATTGAATAACATGAAAATATAGCATGTATCAAAGCATCAATAACATGTATGTATCATATCATGAATAGCATTCAAGCGTGCACAGCGTGAAAGGCATGAATAACATTTAACATAGATAGCATCATTAAAGCATAGATAGCATAGCATCATTGTTTGTTGTTTGTCACGAGGATGACAACTTTAGCAAATCATGAAGATTGAAGTTGAAAGAATCTTGATCAGAATAATGATGCCCAATGCAGGAGTAATTGGAAGATCAGCAGGAGTTGATTAAAAAGATTTGGAGATGAATAATCGAGTAATGCATAGCAAATCATGAAGATATGATCAATTGATGCCCAACGTGGCATATCTTGAAGATATCAAACAACATAGGGAAGAATCGAAAGATAGATAGCAACGAATGGAGAGGACTCATCCCGTGCTCTTGTCCTGTGAGAGCTGTTGTCCCTGCAAAAGCACCATCAACAAAATACAATGTATTTTTTTGATTTTGAAATATGCAAATTTTTATGAGTTTTGAAAAATATTTAAATTTTTATGGATTTTTGGAAGATATCTGATTTTTTTATGGATTTTGAAAATATTCAATTTTTTTAGATTTTGCTTAGAAATATTCAACTTTTTTTGGATTTTTCGCAAGAAATATTTAACTTTTTTTAAAATTTTTGGTTTAGACACGGCTAAAATAGCATCAAAAGATGTTTAAACCACTAGCTAAGGGTCCTTGTTCCTTCCCCTTTCGCTAAAAACTTCCCAAAGTCGGGCGTGCATTTAAAGGTGACGCCCTATGACCGGCTACCCTTGGTTAACAGTGCCCCTACCAAGGCCATACCCGAGAAACATTCGGTCTTGGAGGGAGAAGAGAAGAACAATTGGAGATAAGCTTTATGCAAGATGGGAGATATCGGGACTTGAAATCCTTCCAAGGTATTACCCCTCAAAGAGGTAGTCTGTTGCGCCGGGGCTTTGTGCCTTTGATTTTTAGACCCTTGACATACATACGACCAGGGTTTTCCCTACAGGGACTTTACCTCTCTTGACATGCCTTTATTATAATTTTACTTTTATCAAAATTTTGACTTGATTTTCATAATAGCCCTTTTTGGCTAGATGTATCATGAAAATTCACTTTAATTTGGGTCAAGACTGCCCCTATTTGAGACTTCTCTCGTATTGGGGAGTACCTAGGTTGGTCATCTCATCCGTCAACCTCTTGTACCTGTACTTGGCCGAGCAAAGAAAAGAAAAGACTTTTACGCATACTCATGGCATGGCCCAAGCAGCAACGGTGTTTTACCAAAGGAGACGGCTAAAGGGCGCCGTGAAGTGTATGAAGTGCCCAGCTAAGGGTTACTCTTAACAAGCGGGGAGAGAATATCAAACTCCCAGCGCGGGGTTCTTATGACCGAAGTGCTGCATAGCAAGCCTAAAGACTCTTTTCTGAAATTGACTTAATGAAAAGGCCTAAGATACAGATCTAGAATAACACTCTTGATCATGTTAAGAAGCACTTCATTTTGAAAAACTGTGCGTGAAGAATGATGAAATCAAATCATACGCAAAACATTAACTTACAACCTTATAGAAGGCGATCTTGATGAACATGGGATTTATCCTTAAGTGGCAGATAAAAGGATTGGAAGCCAAGGTTTGAAGTGGCTTAACAAGAAAGAGTGGTACCAAGACCATACTCAGACGAACAAGGGATAAAGAAAAAGAGGCGAGGGCTAGAACTCCCTCACTAAGGTCAGAGACCCTGATCACATGAATGGTCTACAGAAGAGAGGAAAATCAAGAAGTGGAGTGAGGACTAAAGCCTCGGAAGCAGTGAGAAAAGGACAGATGCCCAAAGCAATTGACGTGGAAGAAGTTGGGTCAGACCCGTGATTGGGAGGAATTAGAAGAAGAAATTGATAGATGGAAAGAGGCGGATCATGATGCGGGTAGGAATCATCCGGAGTTCCGAGGAGGAAAACCCAGGGACGGCGATGCCTTGCGGAAAAGGTAGGAAAAAGATGATTGAAGAGAAGAAAAGAATGAAGAGAACAAAGGACGGATGTCCTGGAGGAGTAGAAGATAAATCGAAAGAAAGATGAGGGTCCAGGAGGTTCCGGAGGAGGCAAGTAAGAGGGGACGCGATGCCCTGGGAGAATCAGTGGGAAGCCCGGAAGATCCGGACGTGAGGGTGTGTAGGGGCGCGAATCCTAGAGAGGAAGATCCGGAGGTTCCGGAGAGGGAAGATACCATGGGACGTGATGCCTAAGGAGAATCAGTAAGAAATCCAAAAATTCTGGGGGAGGAAGATACCATGGGGCGCGATGCCTCGGGAGAATCAGTGAGAAATCTGGAAGGTCCGGATGCAAGAGTTGGGAGTGGGCGTGATGCCCTAAGAGAAATCTGAAAGGGGCACAATGCCCAACGGGTGTAAGGGGACCCAGAGATCCCAAGATAGAAGTGAACGTGATAGTGAATGTAAGGATCCGGCGATTCCGGAAGGTGAGGAAGATACGGGTTCGGAAACCCGGGAGAGAAGTAATGCAATGAATGCAATGGGTGCATGGAATGCAAGGGGTGCATATGATGTAAAGAATGCATGGAATGAGAGAATTAGATCCTCTTCCTCACCCGTGGAGTTGCCCATAAAGAGAAAAATTTGGATGAATTGGTGGAAGGCCCTTTAATAAAAGATTGCCCACCCCTCCTCAGTGAAGAACGTGCCCAGCCCAACGGCTTGAAGGATTGAATCAATGTCCGAATACTCTCATGTGTTATGGTAATGCGGGATGAGAACCCCTTCTTTTGACATGGAAGTTGTATAATGATGGACCGTAGGGTAATGAGAGCATCAAGAAAATGTCGACCCATGAAGAAAGTGGCTTTGATAGTAAGCCGACATGGCATCAACTTACAAGACTTTTTCATGGTGAGCATAAGTGGAGATTTTTCAAAAATGCCTGGCACAATGACACGGATCGGCATCCGCAAACAAAATTTTGAACATTGAACAACATCGCCGAGACCGAATCCTTCTTGCCCGGTTCTTGAATATCCTTGGCACATGTGCTTGTAGAAACACGCCCACTCCGAGTGGTAGAGGAAGGGAAGATGGAAGCGGCAGGCTTAATAGATGGTGGTGGTTTAATGGAGAGCGTCTGTGGAAGGGTAAGCGGAGGTTCAAACATGGCGGGCTTCTCCCCTTGCTCGGAAGCGACTGGAATCGGCTCGAGTGTAAAAATAGGTGAGTCCTGCGCAGGACTAGCCACGGGTTCGGGTAAAGGTGTAGGTAAAGTTCGGTTTAGGGTAATTGGCTTTAGGGTTATAGGGATAATGGAGGCTTTGGGTGGTGAACAAGGAAGAGGTGTTATGGTTTGAAGTTTAGCGGGAGGTTCGACAGAGGCCGGTGGAGTGGAGGTTGATGGAGGCTCGGCGAAGCCGGGGAAGTAGAGGCAAGCTCGGATGGCTTTGTGGGGGCTAGTGAGGTAAAGGTTGATGGAGGAATAAAAGGAGAAGGTTTAGTGTGGTGGAAGTGCCGGATAGGGCGAGAGGTATTAGGGACAAGGGAAGACGCATGATGCACCGGTGTGGGTGATTGGAGTATCGACCATCATCATAGCACCAATTAGTCTCATAAATAGGGTTAAGGACAGTGGCTTCATCCTGAGCAGGGGTTCATCGGATAATGGGGGGAGTGGAAAACGGAGGAAACTTGGAGTGGGTGCCTCTCTAGGAACTTCATCATTTTGTGCCAGCTCCAATTCTTCATAATAATAAAAATCAAGTGGACGCCGTGGTGGAGGCGTAATAATGGGTGGTGGAATATAATGTGGTGGTGGAGTATAATGTGGTGGTAAAAATATAGCCGAGAGCGAAGGCGGAGGGCTTAATGAGTGATGAACATGGTGAATTGGTGGAGGGCGGACGACGTCCACTTGATCATCGAAATCTTGCTTACTTGAATCTATAATGCCATTATCTCTCCTCTCCTTCCAATCCTTTTCCATCTTGGTGATATTATTCATAAAATCATGAAGAGGGTTGACTTGAGGAGGAGGAGAAGGAGCGGGCCGCGGGCTTGTGACTCTCTTGAGTTGTTCTTCCATCGAAGCAATTTTATCAAGGAGAGCTTGTTGGAGGGGTGTAACTTGAATATTGGAGGGTTGGCATGATTGCCTTGGAGGGGCGGCTTGAGGTTGACCCAAAAAAGGACCCGGTTGGACCACGGTGTAAGGAATATGAGGGCCATGGGGTCGTGAAGGAGGAATAGAAAGAGGCGGGTGATGGATCACCCGAGAAGGAGTACGTGTAGAAGAAGGCAGATGAAAAGAGGGAGGCGGGTGATGGATCACCCGAGAAGGAGTACGTGTAGAAGAAGGCGGATGAAAAGAGGGAGGCGGGTGATGGATCACTTGAGCGGGAGAATGAATAGGAGAGGGAGGCGAGTTATGGGCCACCCGAGTGGGAGTGTTAATAGAAATAGGTGGGTGATGGGCCACCCGTGAGGAATTGGAGGGAGGGTGAGAAGGATAAGATGCACTCTCAACAATGGCCTCAAGGGCTTGGATTTGTTGAGGGGTGAGATGATCTAATGCACGCAAAACTTGGGAGACCTTCTCATCATGTGGAGGAGATAGTCCCGGGAAGTAGTGGCATGCAATGAATGCGAAGGACCATGAGATTGAAAATTGCCAATGGGTCGGGCAATACCATAAAAGTGAGGACGCGGTCCCTTAGAAAGATCATGGTGAGACTTATAAGCTTGAGGATTATAAGATATGTTAGGTTGATCATCCTCATGATTACAAATTGAATTAGACATGTTGGTTTTATTATCAAAGCAAGACATCATGCAAACAAACAATATTCAATCAAAGTAATATTGCAAATATATCAAACAAGTTGAGATGCTTACGCTTGATTTAGTTGATACCTTGATGTGAATTAGATGATTTTTAACAAGATTGATATGATTCACTCAAGGTAGGAACCTAGTTTCAATATGGTTTTGCTTCAATGCCAACTAGGTTTATTCTCACCATACATGGGCCAACTAACCCGGGGAACTTCAAAGGTACAACTTGCCCGACGTCCGTGAGGGAATCCACGGGTGCGGAGACTTATGGAGGCTTGGTTTAAGAATTTCCGGTCTAATGAGACGGAATGCTCAATGGAGGGTCATTCCTTCACCAAGAGAGGGTAGGAGGTCCTAAAAGGTGTAGGGAGAGGAGGTCTCCCAAGCCAAATGCCCTATATGCAAGTGCTAATGCAAAAGATAAAGAAAAGAAAGTATGAACAATGATATGAGCCAAACCAATGAAAGATAACGTAAAACACTCACATGGCCATACAAATCAAGGCAATCAACATAATATGAAGCATGTCATCCAAATTTTTTTTAAAAAGATCAGAGATAAGAAAGTGGAATTTTCCAAAAACTAACAAGTAAGCAATCACATAAGGAGAGGGGGATGTGCACGCGATGCAAAAGTTATAAAACAAAAAGGAAAGTGCTACGTGGAGCACAAAGGGAGTTGCACCGTGGGTGCAAAAGGGGAAGGGTAATCAAAGAAAAATAATGGTAGTCCCACTGTGATCGCCAATTTGTAGATTTTAAGAAAATCCACTTAAGAAAAGAAAAGGATAATATGGCTAGAAAAGTATGGGAAGAGAGAGAAAGGGGAGCATACGTAGGATGCTAATGGAGGGTGATCGCCAGAGACGCGAAGGCCTCAAAGATATAACAATAAAGAATAGGAGGGATCGCGAAAAATACCTTAAAAGAAGCGGGGGAGATTGTGAGTGCACCTTCTCTTTCTATCGGCCGGCCGATGAAGAGAGTTTTCCTTTAGCTTGATTACCCTTACAAAATTAACAAACACCAATAAACAAACATGGATTAGAAACCAAGATGTGTAGCATCAAATCCAAATATAAATATGGACATAGAAAGCATGGATATGAACACACCTTATTGGTGTTTGGCCTTTAAACCCCTATGCAAAAGGGTAGGTAAAAGATGATGTATGATGAAGAATAGAGGGAGATGTGCAAGTGTTGCACTAAGGGAGATGTGCTAGAGTGCACAACATGGGAAGATCTCAATATTGAGATAAAAAGAAATAAAAGAAGAATATGATATGATGCATGCAATTAACTAAAGCAAAAAAATAAGAGATAGGAGGGGGAAAGCTTAGTGGTTTTCTCCAATTTGACTTCAAGATCTTTAAGGGAGGAAGAAGAACTCCATGGATGAAACTTGTAGGTTCATGGGAGCCTCCCCTTTGAGCCTTCAATCTAGTATCACCTCCCCTTGGATTGATATTGATGCCTTTTACATAAGAGAGAGAGGGGTCCTATTTATAGGGGTGAAATTTGGAGTTTAATTCCAAGAAAATTAGAAAACCATGTTTTAATGGGATTTAGAGGGAGATATTTATTGGACAAGCGTCCTCCCAACCATAGAAAGTCATAGGAACCCTTTCCCAAGTGGAAAAGGAGGTTAAAGTGAGGGAGGGAAGTGAAATTCGGAGTTTAATTCTACAAAAATTAGAAAACTGAGTTTTGGTGGAATTTGGAAAGGGGGATCCTTCCTCCAAGTGTCCTTACAATATTAGGAAGCCATATGAACCTTTTCCTAAGTGGAAAATTAGTTTAAGTGAGGAAGGGAAAGGAAATTCGGAGTTTAATTACAAGAAAATTAGAAAACTGAGTTTTGGTGGGATTTGGAAAGAGGGATCCTTCCTCCAAGTGTCCTTACAATATTAGGAAGTCATAGGAACCCTTTCCCAAGTGAAAAAGGAGTTTAAGTGAGGAAGGGAAATGATTCTGTTTGAAATCAGAATTCTATAAGAAATGACGTCAAACCCAGTGGTCGCTAATTAAAAGAGCGCATGCTCGAAGTGCCGCCCATTCTGAGGTATTTTAAGATGGATTATGATATTCCAAAATTAGAAAAGAATTGACACCCATGAAGTGGTCGCCAATTTTAGACGAAGTTAAATGCTCAAAATAAGGCAAGGAAATTGGCGACTTTACAACCGGACGCTCATTTATGAATTAGCGACCTTCCAGGAAGTCGCAGAATCAAGGATAATTTGAATTCGGCTCAAAATAAGTATAAAAGAATTGGCGCCCTTGCGGACGGTCACTAATTAAAGAATTGACGACCTTCCGGAGTGTCGCTAATTCATAGATTTCGAAAACGGTCAAACTCGACTCAGCTGGAAATGGACGCCCCCTACCTGGGCACTATCTAAATGGAGCCCGGGTCTCTGCCACCATGTGATTTAAGGCCCGAAAAAATGGAGAAAAAGCTCATAAAAATTTGGAAAAAAATAGGAAAAGATGTGTGAAAACTGGGGGAAGTTGGATATTCAAGAAAAGAGAGGAAAACCACTCAAATAAGTCAATTTGAGGGTCAAATGGGGCATCGCAGTGCGATAGGAGATATGTTCAAAATGATGTCAAATTTGGCGTGTCTACACCTTGCAGTAGCGTCCTGCTGGGGGAGAAAACTAGCTAGAGGCCTGGCTCAAGGCATTGAGCTTGTGTGTGCACACGTGGTCAGGAGCGTTTTGGACGAATGCCGACGGGCGTGACCCTGACTAGTCACTCGTTACTGTAGTTCCTGGTTCAGTTCAGTGAGTATCTCAGTCTCCGTTGTTCTTGGCGTCCGTAGCGAGATACTTGTGGCGCAGTGTAAGACGTCAGTGGACGCATCTGGCTGTTCTTCTAGTGAGGAGGTGCTTCCGTCACTTAGCGCTTGACTCTCGTGTTTCTCGGAGTCTGTGTTTCCTTTCCGAGTTATTCTATTCTTGGCTTCGTCCAAGTTCAGCTTCCCCTTCCGAGTTGGTCTATTCTCGGCCTTACCCGAGGATAGCTTTCTGTTGCGAGAATGACGATCTAGTCATGTATGGATTAGTGTCTGTTGTCTGTCTCGATCTTTTCTAGGGCTTTTGCCTGGTTTCGTGGGCTTTAGCCTTTGGGCTAATGGTTGGCTGATGGATCAGTAACTACTGACTTTGTGAGATTAGGGTTCGCCCTTCTGTCGCTGTTTGGAGTAGCTTAGGGAGCCATGCTTTGCTCGGTAGCCATGTTCTCGTTCCTTATGGCTTTGGTTTTCCCTTTTATTTTAACTGTTCTACTCCTGCTCTCCCAGCTTTCTTTTACAGCTTTCTAGTAGTAGTTTTTCCGGCTTTCTTTCATGCTTTATTACTACTGCTATTTTAGTTGTTGTTCCGTGTTACTGCGTTATTTTTCAGTGGGGATCCGCGTGACCCCTACTGAGCCAGTGACACGAGGCTCACCCCTGTTTTTTAGGTGTGGCGCTCTTCTTCCTTCGCGGTTCCTGGTGTGGCGTGCTCGTAGTTGCCAGCGATACCTGCGTCGGGCTTCCCCCGACCTCAGTGTACGTTTTTCTTTCTGTTGGACTGTACTTGTCTTTCCTTTAGACTAGACTATGGTATAATTGTTAATCTAAACTGTTAATTAAAAAGTAATTTTATTTTTGCTATTTTAGCAAACCAATCTAATGAAATTTAATTTCTTACTGTTATATATGCGACTTCAATGTACTACACAATAATCCTTTTATCCCTTCGGTGCTTTACAGCTCTTGGGAGGCTTCACGGGTTCCAAGTGGTATCGGGTCTACTCGGTAGTCCTATCGGGTATATCCGGTATTCAGAGTCCGGGTCGTCATACAAAATGTCATGGGCACTGAGTCAACGGTATCATTGGCACTGGTATAACGCCAAGGCAAGGGATATCTGATTCCGGTGGGACTAGAAGTTGATATAGGCACATGGTAACTCATCACAAGAGCTCCAGAGCACAAGCTTATTCGTTGAGGGGTATTAGTTTTAGCTGATCGTCGAGCTGAGGAAGCGATGCATGGTATAGTTTCAAGTGTTTCCCATTGAGGGGTGAAAATTGGACTACCCCTCTATGGTTGACAATGACATAAGCTCCGCCCTCATAAACTTTCTGGACCACATAAGGTCCTACCCAGTTTTCGTTTAATTTGCCTTTGGGATTGGCCACCACGACTTCTTTTGTTTTGACCATGACTAGGTCTCCTTTCTTGAATTCGCATCCTTTGACAAGCTTGTCGAAGGTGCGGGCCATGCGGGCCTGATAGACTTGTATATTCTGTTGGGCCTTAAGCCGCTTTCCTTCCAAATCAGAGAGCTCCTCCAGTCTTCTTTCTATATTTTTTTGACCATCTTTAACCAATTCGTGCTAGATTGCAACTCGCAATGAGGGTATCTCCAGCTCTATCGGGACGACTACTTCCGAGCCATGCACCAGCGAGAACGGTGAGCAACCCGCTGGGGTCTTGTACACGGTGCGGTACGCCCACAGTGCCTCATACATCTTTTCTTCCCAATCCTTCTTGCTAGAGCTGATTGTCTTAGCGAGAAGTGTACAGAGAGTTTTGTTAAAAGCTTCAGCCAACCCATTTGCTTATGGGTTGTATGGAGTGGAGGTCCTCCAATCAACTTTAAACTTTTTGGCCAATCTATAGTCCTTCTGATTCCGGAAGTGACTTCCGTTATCGAAGATGATCCGATCGAGCACGCCGAATCGAAATATAATGTTTCGACGGATAAATTTGGCCACGATTTCTCCCGTCACTTCCCTTAGAGCCACGACTTCCGCCTAGCAGAAGAAATAGTCTGTTGCTGCTAAAAACTTGCATCCTGACTAGGACGCGGATAGCGGGCCCACAACATCTATGCCCCATTGAGCAAACGGCCAACTAGGTGCCGTAGGATATAGCTGTATCGGAGGTCTTCTCGGGACCGTAGCATGCTCCTGGCATTTATGACATGACTTGACATATTTGTAGCAGTCATCAAACATAGTTGGCCAGTAATAACCCAACTTCTTGATTTCAATTTTTATTTTTGGCCCAGCTTGGTGGCTACCAGCTGATCCGGCATGAATTTCCTTCATGACCTTCCAAGCCTCCTCCGCATATAGATATCGGAGCAATACCTTTCTTCGGGCATCCGCCATAATCTGGAACAATGTTCCATTTCTGACTTCATAAGAGTCTTTCATTCTAATCAATCTGATCTTTTCTTCCCTTTGTTTGGTCAATTGTTGGTGCTTAAACCATTGCATTAGGGGCTCTCTCCAGTCGGGTGAGCCGGTTACTTCTGCTGTCACGGTTTCGTATTCCTCTTCACCTGGCTCCTCTATCATACTAGGAACCTGGCGCCTGTTTATCACCAGTATATTGAGAGATTCATCTAGCGGGACTGCCAGCGAGCTTGCTAGCATTGCCAGCGCATCAGCTTGTGCATTTTGGCCTCGTCGACATGGTTTATTTTGATAAAGTAGAATTGTCCCATGAGCTGCTTTGCCTTGGCATGGTAGGGGAGTAGTTCGGGCTTTCGGACATCAGACTGTCCCTGTATCTGTTTGACAATTAGCATTGAATCTCCAAATACCTGTAGCATTTGAATCTCCATATGGAGGGTGACCTGGAGGTCGATGATTAAGGCTTCATATTCCGCCTCGTTGTTGGTGCAGGCTTTGTTAATCGAGCACGATGTATGCACCACTTCTCACTCCGGGGACTTGAGGACAACGCCTGCTCCTGCTCTTATCCTTGTCTGCCCAGACCGGGATGTTCATGTTCTGGATGCCCCATCAAAGTATAGCTGCCATACGGCCTGACGGACTTGGTCCACTTCTAAGGTTTCATCTTCAGGGAGTTCTGTGGCTGGCGGAGAATTTTTAGGCACCAGGTGCACTGCAAAGAAATATGCAATGGCTTGTCCCTTGATGCCTTTTTGCGGTACATAAGTGATATCGAACTCCATCAGGATGACGGCCAATTTACTTAGTCGTCCCTTCAGCACTGCCTGGGAAAGTATATACTTGACTAGATCAGCTCTTGATATTAGCCGTACTTCATGTGACAACATGTAGTGCCTTATCTTCTTGACCGTAAAAATCAATGCAATGTAAACTTTCTCAATCGGAGTGTATTTTCCTTCTACCCCAACCAACCTTCGACTGAGGTAGTAAAGAGCCTGTTCTTTTCCTTCGTCATTATTCTGGGCTAGCATTGCCCCCGCTGAATATTCAGTGGCAGCTATATAGAGAATAAATGGTCGCCCCTTGATAGGTTCCCTCAGCATTGGCGGGGTCTCCAAATATTCCTTCAGTTGGTCAAAAGCCCATTAACATTCTTGATTCCAACTGAACGGTGTATCTTTCATCATCAACTTATGGAACGACTGACATCGCCCAGACAGATTAGAGATGAATCTGCGGATATAGGCCAATCGTCATTGCAATGATCGCAATTCTATTAAATTTCTCGGAGGAGGCAGCTCCTGAATGGCTTTTATCTTGGCAGCATCTATCTCAATTCCCCAATATCAGACGATGAAGCCCAGGAATTTTTCGCTGGAAACGCCAAAGGCGCATTTCATCGGGTTCATCTTCAGTTCATATTGTCGTAGCCTTTCGAATATAACCCTGAGATCACTCAGATGGTTTTCTCTTTTCTTGGTTTGGACGACCAAGTCATCGATGTAGTGTGGACACTAAAAATTTCTCACACCATGTTTACGTGCAGGGGAATAAACAAAAGGAGAAAAGAGAAGAGAAGACGAGAAGAAGAAATGAAGAAAAGAGGGCCTCCAGCGGCACACTCCCGGTTGCCCATCAACGGCACACTGCCAAGCGCCTCCAATGGCACACCCTTGGTGCCCTCTAGCGGCACACCCTCCTTAAGCCCCTCAGCGGCACACCCGCTGGTGCCCTCCAGCGGCACACCTTGGCTTCCCTCTCAACGGCACGCCCCTGCTGCCCCCTGGCCGGCACACCCTGTGCCTAACTCTCACCCCGAAGACCTGCGCTCTACCTGGCACACCCCAAGCGGGTTATATCCGGCGCACTCCTCCAAAGCCGTCAGCGGCACACCCATGGCAGCACCCCTGCGGCATGCCTGCGAGCTCCTCCAGTGGCACGCTTTTGTAGGCTTCCAATGGCACGCTTTTACGGTCTTCCAGCGGCACGGGTTTTTGCCCGTTCAACGGCACACTTCGGCTGTTCCTCACCCAGCGCGGCTGGCAAGCAATCTTAGCGCCATGCCCCATAATCCTTGGTGCGCAGCGAGCTAGTTGAGGTGTCGCCCAGGGGTGGAGGCACGACAGCTACCCCCTGCCACCCAGGACGGGAGAGTCAACTCCCATTCAATGCCCGTCGAGTCATTCCCACCTTCGAACGCTCCTGCTGTTGAAGATATAAAAGGGACCCTTCTCCACGGCGAGAAATAGAGAGAGACACACAGATAGACAGACAAAAAAAAAGAGAGACAGAGAGAAGCAGACGGACAGAGAAGACAAGAAGAGGAAAAGAAGAAGAAGAAGAGGAGGGGAGGCTCCGGCTCCCCCCTGCTACTCGGTCCACCGCCCCTGTGCTAAGAGAGAAAAGAAGAGAAGAAGAGAGGAGAGTCTGCTGCTCCGCCACCCCGGCCTCTGTGCGAAGAGAGAAGAGAAGAAGATAGAAGAGAGGGAGATAAGAAAGAGAGTGAGCTGTGGGAGGAGAGGAGCCAGTGCTCCATTTTCCCCCTCCCCACTGTATCCAGTTCTTCCCTTTCCTCCATTCCTTTTTTATGTGTTGCAATGTATTAGCCCCCTTGGGGCACCCCTCTTATGAGAATAAAAGCAGGAGGCTTGCGAATGTTTCTTTTTGTGTCTTTCTAAGGCGCTTCTTCCGTGTTTGCATCCCTCTGGGTTTCACTCCCCTGTGTGGTTTTCCACTCACTGATCTTGAGGGCTGCACCCTTAGTCCACCCGCCTTACCCGGTGCACCCTTGGCCTGCCTTCACCCGACACACTTGGCCCCTCACCTCCATCCTCGTGAACTGACCCCAGCCCAGTGCACCCCTGGTCGCCCCAGCCCGGTGCACTCCATCCCTTTTCTTGCCCGGCACAGCCTTCATGGCCGGTGCACTCCCCGGGCTCCCTTTGCCCGGTACACTCCCCTTCAGCCTCTTTGGCCGGCACAGCCTTCATGGCCGGTGCACTCCCCGGGCTCCCTTGCCCGGTACACTCCCCTTCAGTGGCACACTGCCCGGCCACCCCAGCCCGATGCACCTTCTGTCTGCTTAGCCCGGTACAGCCCTCCAGCCTCTGTAACCTCCCTACCCGGCACACCCGTTACTCTTCCTACCCGCTGCACCCCAGCTAGTCTTAGAGGCACCTTCCACTCGTCTGTTCTTTCGGGCTTTTCGAAGTTTTATCAAAAGTGTTGTCACCCCCGGCACGCACCTCAAATTGTCGGGTTCCGCCACTCCATGTGGGAGCGTTCCCTTTCTTCCCCTTACCATCCGGGTCAAGGGGAGATGCTGTCGAATTTTCGTCAGAATTAACCTAATAACAACAACAATAAAAGAAAAGTAATAATGCAAAAAGAAATAACAAATGAACGGAATAAACACTAATGCAACGGCTTTGCCGAAATAACAACGAACCCCGGAGATCCCGAATAACTGAACACTCGCCTCTTCATGACGGTCTACCGAACATAGCCACGAACATGGTCTACATGAATAAAAGAAAACCAAATCAACTCCTCACATGCATTCCACGAATAAAAAGAAAGCTAATCATATGCATTTTATGAATAAAAGAAGACCCCCGTCACTTGCATTTCACGAATAAAAGAAACCCGAGTCAAACCCCCCCCTTTACTCGTATTTCATAAATAAAAGAAAACTCCCCACCTGCATAGACCTTCCCCCTTGAGCCAGCCATAGCTGCACAGACCTCAGGCGTTCCCGCATTAGTCTCCCTTCAGCCTTAGCCTCCCTTACCCGGCACACCCTTGCTCCCCCTAGCGGCACACCCCAGCTCGGGCCTTCCCCGGCACACCAGCCCAAGCTCCACCCGGTACAGCCCAAACCTACCCAACCTGGCACGCCGTTGGTCGACCCTGCCCGGTACGCCCCTTTGGCGCCTCCCCGGCACACCAGCCCAAGTCCCAGCCCGGTACGCCCCTTTGGCGCCTCCCCGGCACACCAGTCCAGGCCCCAGCCCGGTACGCCCCTTTGGCGCTTCCCCGGTACACCAGCCCGGCCTCCGCCCGGTACACCCTCCAACCCTTCACCCGGCACGCTCCCAACATAACAAATAATAATAATAACAATAAATAACAATAACGAATTCAAAAAAATGAATAAATAAATAATAATAATAATGGAACAAGTAATAATAATGATAAGCTAAAAGAAAATATAATAAATAAATAAATAATGATAAAAAACAATAAACAACAATAATAATAATAACAAACTTACAAAGAAGGGATAAATAATAATAATAATGAAATAATAATAATAATGATAAATTCAAGAATAAATAGATAAATAAGTGATAATAATAAAGAAATAAGCAATAATAATAACCAACTCGATGAAATAATAATAATAAATAAAAATAATAACAAACTCACCAAAAAATATAAAAATAACAAAAAGATAACAATAATAAAAGTTCAAACAATAATAAAGCGATGAGATCTGCTCCGCAGCCCCGTGTCTCCTCCAGACCCGGTGTACAGGGAATACCAACACCGCCCTCTTTAAGTCGGGTTCGAACCTTGGGGATCATCCCGATGTGGTAGTAATTCGACATTGCTCTGGGCCGACAGTTCGTCAAGCCGGACTCGTTCCCACTGGGATTCGTTTCCGCTCTTTCATTGAAATTGTCGTGAACTCGGCATACATTTGTACGGGTTTGCTTCCGCTTACGCCGTGACTTCAGTACGGGCCTTTGTCCGAACATAAAGTGGTCTATGCATGACCGACAAAATTCGAATGGAACGAGAAGGCTCTCGTCATCCCCGGACCCTTTGCATGGGAGTATTAATAAGGCCTTCCTGGGTAGTACTTAGACCATGGGTCCGCCCTAATCATGGTCACTGCCCGACCCATATCCTAGGTCTACAGCCCGTCATCTTTGAACACATCTTTGTTTTGGAATCTAGTCTCGGGGACACCTTCCCGCTGCCCTTCGGCACCGGAAATATTAACGATGCCCACGCAAGCCTGACTTCGACCGCGGGGGGGCCCACCGCAGTATGGTCGCAGCTCGATCTTGCACCGGGCCGACAAACTTATTAGTTTCCGACCGCTCTAACCGGGATTTAACTGAGTGTTTCCCGTTCCTTTGAACAATAAATTTGCCGTACACCGACATACATATACTCCGGGTTTTCCCGTGACGATTACGGTACTCTGAAGCCGGACGCTCGTCCGAATATTGAATGGTCCCCTGAGTGACCGACATGTTCCGAATGCTTGCTTCCCTAGACATAGGGCTTTTCGACTGATTCGAGATCGCTATCGTCTTGTTTCTCTTGATATAATTTCTTGGCCACGAGGCCCTTTTTCCCGGCGATTAATCAAGGGTGTTCCCCTCTCCGAGGGGATGTAAATGACGCCACTACCTTTATGGCGCGGCGGGTTTCGGTCCCGACACGAACTATACAATCGGCTGACCAAGTCAGATCGAGCGCACCATGGGCTTCTTCGGAGCCCGAATAAATCGTCACTTTGTGACTGGCACGCCCACACACTTAATAAACGAATAAACTAACAAGAGAATAATATGTGATAAAAAGTGCATCCACAAGTCTGGCATGCCCGGTGGGACCGAAACCACCCTTCATCTCTTCGTCGGGGATTCAGGGCCTCATGGCCTCCTAATAAACGTTGTTTACCTGTTTTGATGAATTGCAGGTACTATCTTCCCCAGTCCTATGGGGAGAAAAGCCGGACTAGGTGAATTTATCTTTGTCGCCTCGAAGATGCTACTCCGAGGCACCTACAACTTCCAGGAATCATGGAGGCCGCTAAGAAGAAGGGAGGGAAAATAAAACCCCCTTTCCCCCCAAAAAAAAAGAGAAGAAAAGAAGAAAAGAAAGAAACAAAAAAGGGAGAGAAAGAATTGGCGAGAGAGGGTTGTAGGGTCGTATCCGTCGACACCCGTGCTGAATAATGATTACCACTGTGGGATTGATGCGGTGGAGCGAACCACTCATCCCCTCCCTGAGGGGGTGAGCGCTCTCCTGCGTACCCACCTTGGTCTATCATGCAAAAAAAAGGAGAAAAGAGAGAAGAGAAGAAAAGAAAGGACAAAAAAAAGAGGAAGAAAAGGTGGCTAGAATCCTCGACCAAAGGAACAGGAACAAGGCCGGCATCTCGCCCGGCTCTAGGAGGGTTCAAGTCCGTGGTGCAATGCCCCGGTCCGTTCCACCTTCCTGCTACCTCTATCCGGCACAAGATGGTCCCTCGAGTGACTGTTCGAAGATCCAACAAGCCGCAACTGTGGCTTGATGAATTTCTGCCCGCTATGGGGAATGTTTTGTAGCGATGAGGCCAAGCACGGCCACCACTCCTGAAGAGAGCATGCATACACCCCGCCATGGGGAATAAGAAGAAATATACCCCATCATGGGGGCATAAGAGGCAAGAAAGAAATACACCCCGACCTGGGGGCACATGAAGAGAATACACCCTGATTTAGGGGCATAAGAAGAGAAGCAAACATACCCCGCTCCGGGGCATAAGAAGCAAAAGACAGCCCCCGCGCCTGGGACATAAGAAGAGAAAGACACCCCGCTCTGGGGCATAAGAGGCAGAAGAATCTATCCCGACCTAGGGGTACAAGAAGCAATAGAATTACGCCCTAGTTTAGGGGCACGTAAAAAAAAGAAAGCAACACACCCTGTCTGGGGTGCACAAGAAGCAAAACACACCCCACGGGGGCACATGAGATAAGACCACACCCCGCCCGAGGGGCATAAGAAGCAGAAGAATCCACCCCGCCATGGGGGCATGAGAAGAAAAGACTCTACCCCGCCATAGGGGCATAAGAGGCAAGAAGCTGCACCCCGCTCTGGGGGCACGTGAAGAGGAATATGCCCCGCCTTGAGGGGTAGAAGAAACAGAATCCACCCCCACTCTGGGGGGGGCATAAGAAGTAGAAGAATTCACCTCGGCCTCGTGGCACTTAAAGAAAGAAACTCACCCCCGCTCTGGGGGCGTATGAGACAAAAGCTACACCCCGGCTCAGGGGAATACAAAAAATATATACCCCACTCTGGGGCATAAGAAGTAGAAGAATCTACCCCGCCACGGGGGGCACAGAAGCAAAGAGGCACACACCCCGGCCTGGGGGCATATGAAGAGAAACACGCCCCACCTTGAGGGGTAGAAGAAGCAAAATCCACCCCGGTCCCGGGGCATAAGAGGCAGAAGACCCACTCCACCTAGGGGGGGGCATAAGAAGCAACAGAGTTTCACCCCGACCTAGGGGCATAAAGAGCAAAAGAACACCCCCCGGGTTTAGGGGCACTTGAAGAAGAAACTCACCCCCGCTCTAGGGGCATATGAGGTGAAGCTACACCCCGGTTTAGGGGAGTCTGAAAAAGAATTATACCCCGCCATGGGGGCATGAGAAGCAAAGACTATACCCCGCCTGGGGGCACAAAAAAAAAATACCCCGGCCTGGGGGCATAAGAAGCAAAAGATACACCCCATGCCGGGGGGCATATGAATAGAATACACTCCATCCTGGGGGCATAAGAAGCAGGAAAGAAATACACCCCGGCCCCATTTGAAGAAGAAACATACCCCGCCATGGGGGCATAAGAAGCATAAGATACACCCTGGCTTGAGGGCATATGAAGAGAAGTGTACCCCACTCTGGGGCATAAGAGGCAGAAGAATCCACCTCGACTCAGGGGTATCTGAAGAGAAATTCACCCCGCCTCGGGGGCACAAGAAGCAAGAATTACACCCCCGCCATGGGGGCACGAGAAGCAACACACTCCGACTCAGGGGACATGTGAGACAAAGAATACGCCCCGGCTTAGGGACATTTGAAAAGAAAAAAATATACACCCCGGCCTGGGGGCATAAGAAGCAAAAGATGCACCCCGTGCCGGGGGCATACACCCCATCCTGGGGGCATAAGAAGCAGAAAACACATCCCGCCTGGGGGCACACAAAAAAAAAATATACCCCGCCAAAGGGGCATAAGAAGCAGAAGATATTCCCCGGCCGGGGGGGGGGGGGGGGGGCACAAGAAGTAAAATACACTCCGCCATGGGGGATAAGAAGAAGAAACATACACCCCACCCTGGGGGCATAAGAAGCAAAAGATACACCCCGTGCCGGGGGCATATGAAGAGAATACACTCCATCATGTGGGCATAAGAAGCAGGAAAAGAATACACCCCGGCTTAGGGGCATTTAAAAAAAAATATACACCCCGGCCTGGGGGCATAAGAAGCAAAAGATACACCCCGTGCCGGGGGCATATGAAGAGAATACACCCCATCCTGGGGGCATGAGAAGCAAAGGATATACCCCGCCCGGGGGCACACAGAGAAAGAAACTCACCCCGGCCTGGGGGCACGCGAAGAAAGAAATACACCCTGACCTGGGGACATATGAAGAGAGGTATACCCCGTGTCGGGGGCATATGAAGAGAAATATACCCCACGCTGGGGCGTAAGAGGTAAGAAGTTACACCCAGCCCGGGGCATAGAAGCCATGAAGATTTCACCCCGCTCTGGGGGCATATGAAAAGAAATACACCCCACCCTGAGGGGTAGAAGAGGCAGAATCTACCCCAGTTTGGGGGCATAAGAAGTAACAGCTGCACCCCGGCTCAGGGGCATATGAAGAGAAGTCCACCTCGGCTTAGGGGTATCTGAAGAAGAAACATACCTCGCCTAGGGGCATAGAAGCCATGAAGAACACGCCCCGACTTCGGGGCATTTGAAGAAGCTACATCCCGCCTTGGGAGCACAAGAAGAAAAGAGTCCACCCTGGCTTAGGGGCATTTGAAGAAGAATCTACCCCAATTTGGGGGCACAAGAAGCAAACCACACCCTCTCTGGGGCACAAGAAGCAGAAGTCATACCCCGCCCTGGGGGCATACTAAAAGAAGTATACCTTAGTCTGGGGGCATTAATAAGAAAGGAAGAGCAGAACTAAAAGATAAGTCACGATGCAAACGTGGTCTTCGCACCCGCCTCTCCACACAAAAAGAAGAGAAGAAAAGAAAGAAAAAATCACGAGGCAAATGTGGTCTTCGCACCCGCCTCTCCACACAAAAAGAAGAGAAGAAAAGAAAGAAAAGCCACGAGGCAAACGTGATCTTCGCACCCGCCTCTCCACACAAAAAGAAGAGAAGAAAAGAAAGAAAAGTCACGAGGCAAACATGGTCTTCGCACCCGCCTCTCCACACAAAAAGAAGAGAAGAAAAGAGAGAAAGTCACGATGCAGACGTGGTCTTTGCACCCGTCTCCCCACAACAAAAGAAGAAGAAAAGAAAATAAAGAAAGTCGCGAGGCAAACATTGTCTTTGCACCCGCCTCTTCACACAGAAGAGAAAAAAAGAAAAGAAAGAAACAAAAGATAAGAAAAGAAAGAGAGTCTCGAGGCAGCCAGGGTTTTTTACCTTCAGCCTTCAGCCACTCAACAAATAGACATCCCATATGGTCGGCGTCACGACCTTTTGTCCAAGCCGACAAACCTTCCGCCGACGAGGCGTTAAACCGACAACACATTCCGCCGACGGGGCGTTAAACCGATAACCCATTCCGCCGACGGAGTGTTAAACCGATAAAACCTTCCGCCGACGGGGCGTTAAACCGACCAACACATTCCGCCGACGGGGCGTTAAACCGATAAAACATTCCGCTGACTGGGCGTTAAACCGATAACACATTCCGCCGACGGGGCGTTAAACCAATAACACATTCCGCCGACGGGGCGTTAAACCGATAACACATTCCACCGACGGGGCGTTAGACCGATAAGACATTCCGCCGACGGGACGTTAAACCGACTAACACATTTCGCCGACGGGGTGTTAAACCGATAAAACATTCCACCGATAGGGCGTTAAATCGATAAAACATTCCGCCGACGGGGCGTTAAACTGATAACACATTCCGCCGACGGGGCGTTAAACCGACAACACATTCCGCCGACGGGGCGTTAAACCGATAAAACTATCTGCCGTCGGGGCGTTAAACCGATAACACATTCTGCCGACGGGGCGTTAAACCGATAAAATCTTCCACCGACGGGGCGTTAAACCGATAACACATTCCGTCGACGGGGCGTTAAACCGACTGGATATTCAGCCATCGGGGCTTCAAGCCGACAGAGGTCCAGCCACCAGGCTTCGACCGAAAGATGTCCCATCATCGGCCCATGAGCCGACAGCTACCCCATCATCGGCTCCTAGCCGACAGCTTCCGAATCAAAAAAAAAATCCTTTCACTCTGGTTCGGATCCTTCCCCGACCAGAGAATTAAAGTATCAACCCTCCACTTTGGCTCGGATCCTTCCCCGGCCAGAGAACAAAAGAATACACCCTTTCACTTTGGTTCGGGTCCTTTCCCGATCGGAGAACAAAAGAAAAGACCTTTCACTTCGGTTCGGATCCTTTCCCGACCGGAGAACAAAAGAATAAACCCTTTCACTTTGGCTCGGATCCTTCTCCGGCCAGAGAATTAAAGAATAAACCTCCCACTTTGGCTCGGATCCTTTCCCGACTAGAGAATTAAAGAATAAACCTTTCACTTTGGCTCGGATCCTTCTCCGGCCAGAGAATTAAAGAATAAACCTTCCACTTTGGCTCGGATCCTTCTCCGGCCAAAGAATTAAAGAATAAACCTCCCACTTTGGCTCAGATCCTTTCCCGACCAGAGAATTAAAGAATAAACATTTCACTTTGGCTCGGATCCTTCTCCGGCCAGAGAATTAAAGAATAAACCTTCCACTTTAGCTCGGACCCTTCTCCGGCCAGAGAATCAAAGAATCAACCTTTCACTTTGGTTCGGATCCTTCCCTCGGCCAGAGAATAAAAAGAAACTCTTCTCTTCGGCTCTCGCAGCCCGCTTCACCAACCTTTGGCTCTTATGGCATGCTTCCCAGAATTCGGCCTTCACGGCCCGCTTCCTACAACTTTGGTTCTTGTAGCCTGCTTCCCGGAATTTGGATCTCGCAGCCCGCTCTCCTCAATTTTGGCTATTGCAGCCCACTTCCAATATCAACTTCGACTTTTATAGCCCGCTTCCTCAATGTTCTCTCGGCCCTTCGCGGTCTCCTTCCTCAGCACCTCGGCTGCGGCATTGATTCTATATGCACATACAAGATACATATACGTAACGACAGTACGTTCTTACGCAAAAAAAAGAGACCAAAAAAAAGAGACAAAAAAATTTGCTTGGCTGCCCTGCTTGCATGCTTGCTTATAATATAGAATAACACACTTCCTTGAAATTTTCTAGGACCATATTGCCTTGCTAAATAATGTCGCCCCGATTCCAGATGCACGTGCGTCACGGCATACGCTCGAAGAGAACTCAATTATGGCGGGTGCACACGTCAAGGGGAAGAGCCATGGCTAAATTGCTAAGCCCAACTCACAAAATAAACCTGAGGCAATGCTCCCCCACTCCATACTTAATGTGTTCAATGGTCTTCAACCATAGGGATTGCCCAAATTTCTTCTTAGCATTCTACGGATGCTTGAATTTCTGCACTAGCGTGAAAGGTAATCGTGAGGAAAAAGCTGCCTACCCCCACTTTAAAAAAAAAGAAGAAGATGTTGAGCTATAGTTTTGATGTTAACTAAACTTAGTGTGTAATGCTATGGTTTTGTGTGATTGAGTGAACGATGATAACTAAACTAAATGGTTGATTGTTCCTGTCGATTGGTTGAATATGATTGAGTTGAACATGTGCTTTGAATGCTTCCTATGCATACTCTTCATGGAGCTTGGTTACATGATGCATTCATATTGGACAAATGCATAGATCTTGATCTTTAGTCAATCATGTTTTCAAAGTGTTCACTTGTATATGTGCATGGCTAAAGTGTTCTCATACTTTGCTCACTTGCATAGAAATAATTCTTGACATTTATCTTAAAGCTTTTATGGTTCAAGTGTTTGTATGCACCTTGAACATGGGTCTTCATGTATGCATTTCATACATTGATCATATTGATTATTAAGCTAAAGTTCTAATCATTTTTATCATGGTTTTGTAAGTTAAATTCTTTGTATAATCCCTCCAAGATCAAAGGAGTCTGATGCCACAGAGTTTGGAAGGGTTGCAATGGAGTTTGGGGCTAAAATGTAGTGGTTTGGAATTTACTGTAGCTGGCGGTCGACCGACCTGTAGCTGGCGGTCGACCGAAATTACCAGAATTCAGAAAACTATAGTTTTTCTCAGAGCGGTCGACCGTCGGCTGATCCCGGTCAACCGAAAATAACAGCAAGCAATCTTCTACAGGGTTTTCTCAGAGCGGTCGACCGCTAGCCCACCTCCGGTCGACCGCCAGCCCCGAAGCCTCCAACTTTGACTTTTTGTTTCCAATCCGTGGAGAGATTCCCTTCCCCATTTCTTTAATCCCAATGCTCCCAATCACCCCAGAAATTGTGGATCTAGGTCTGGGGCTTGTCTCCTAACCTTCCAAGGGTTATAAAACCTCTCTTTGAGGTCATAAACCCTAAGAGACTCTAAGAGAACAAGAGGGATCAAGTTGGCTCAAGGAAGAGGAGGAATATCACTGTAGCCGTAAACAGTGATTCGGAGATCAAAGCCTCATCATAGTTGAAGATCCAAGATCTATTTTGAAGCCTTCATCTTCCCATGAACTGAAGCAACAACAAATCAACCAAGAGAGATCAAGATAGTAGCTATCAAGGGAAGGTTGCTACAACGACCGTGAACAACATTCCTTCAACCAAGTTCTTCATCTGATCAAAGCCATTACTGAAGCCATTCAGTCATCTTCCAAGGCTAGGGAGTTCCAATCAAGCAAGGGTCTTAAGAAGAGCTTAAGGGAAGGCTATCCAAGTGAAGAGAAGAAGAAGTACTGTAGTAGTGAACAATACTCCGTGCAAGGAAACCTACATTCAATACAAGGCCATTCAAGTCGAGTCTTAAACCATTCAAGTAAAGAAGTAATCAACGGAAGATCTGAAGCACGCACTCAGGGGGAGCCCTAATCAGGAGCATTCTAAACTGTGGTTTATTCATTTTAGCATCTTGTGCCTAGTGTTTTTCATTTATGTTTCTCATAAACTGCAAACATCAGTGTGTGTGTGGATCATCTCAGATCCGTGGTAGTGTGTGGTCGTCGTGGTGTTCCATTCGTGTGTGCGTAGGTCTTCCTAGATCTACATGTGTGTGTGGTTTTATTCAGATCATAGTGTTTGTGTATGTAAAGTGCTGCAAGTAAAGTGCTGCAATTGTCGCAGTAAGTGTGTGTGTCGTTGATCCGGTTGTCAGGTCGTGTTGGAGACCTCGTCTCCGTGTGTGTGTGTGTGTGTGTGTGTGTGTGTGTGCCCCGGCACGTCCCCGTGTATGTGTGCAGGCGTCGTCCTGCGTGTGTGGTTGGAGCGTCGTCTCCGTTTGGGGATTTATCCCCGAGTGAAGCCTCACCGGGTTTGGTGAGGGGTGGACGTAGGATTGCCATCGTTGCATCCGAACCACCTTAAAAACCGCTGTGCATTGTGTGTTTTTTGCGTGGTTTGATTGTATTCGTTATATGGTCGTGTGGGAACGGATAGATTGAGAGAATTGGTTAAAAAGTTTTCAAATTGCTAATTAATGTTTATCACATATTTTGTAAAAAGCCAAAAGTTTCTTTAAAATTTGTAAACACCCAATTCACCCCCCTCTTGGGTGTCATTGATCGCGGGACTTCAATTGGTATCAGAGCCAGGTTCTAATTCTTCATAGATCTAACGATCTAGAGAGATCCAGATCAATGACTACCAATATGTACACCCTGAGTTCTCCACCGATGTTTGATGGTTGTAACTTTGATTTGTGGTTAGGAAGAATGTTCAGTCTAGTCAATTCATACGACCCTAAGCTATGGAAGCTTGTCTTGTGGTCCCTATGAATTGCCTAAAGACAAAGCTATCTGGGCTGAAAATCATAAGCATAAACATGATCAAAATTGGTTGGTTTTAAAATTGTTCACTGCTGCAATCAGTTCTAATCAGTTTCCTTTTGTCTCCCATTGCAGGTCTGCGAAGGATATCTTGGATGGCTTAACCAAAGTCCGGGAAGAGCATGAAGACCAATGCCTTGTGGCAGGCACGAGCGATCAAGGGAGTGATCAGAAAGGATCATCCCTAGAGGTATACTCAGACTCTGAAAGCATATCTCTCGATGATCTATTGATTGCATATGATGAGCTGGAAAATAAATATAAGAAGCTAAAATCTGAAAACAAAAAATTAAAAAGGAATGCTGAACAGAACAACTGTAATTCCTCATGCAAAGAATGTCTACATTTAAAGGAATTGATTGATGGTCATGTGTTTGACATTGAAATTTACAAAGATCAAATCTCTTCTTTGAGAAATGAAAATAAAGAGCTGAGAGAGAGAATAAGTCTGATGAACAATGGTCAAAATGAATTTGTTCATGATCAAAAACTTGTTAAAGAGAATGAGAAACTGAAGGAATTGAACAAGGTCATTTCTGAAAGATTGTTGATTCTTGAAAAAGGAAAATCTGTGGTTGTTAGAGAATGTCAAAATGTGGATGAACTTAGGCAAGAAGTAGAATGTCTTAAGACTACCAATGCCATGTTGAATGTTAGTCTTTCTACTTGTGAAGAAGAACTTGCCAATTCTGGATTGTAAATTTCATCTCTTCAATATGAAATTCTTGACTTGAATGATTCGTTATCTAGATTTGTAAATTGTCAAGAAAATTTGGACAAATTATTGGGGGTGAAAGTGAATTTTTAAGGGAAGGGCTGTGCTATAATCCTGTGAACAAAAAGAAGTTTGAAAATAAAGTTTATACATCTTTTGTGCACAGTTCAAACATAGCCAACACATCAAATGAAAATCTGAAAAAGGAAAATCATGTTGCACACACACATGTATCCACAAAGAAAATCAACTTGCATCAAAAATCTAAAAATGCTGCTAGCATTTCCATGCATGTTAAACATACTTATGCTACACACACACAACCACCTAGAAAGAAACTCTCATGTTTTTACTGTGGTAAATCTGGGCATGTCATGCATGATTGTTTCATTATGAAGAATGATGATTTGAGAGCATGTGAAAACCAAGCTGTTTTGAAAAATGCAAAGAAAACATTCACCACAGAACCTTCTATGCATTTTAATCACTATGGTAAAAGGGGTCATACAACTTCACATTGCTGGTTACTGTTGAAGAGAAAGAACTCCCACTCAACACATCATGCTCACACACACAAATCAGTAGAACCCATGAGAAGAAAGAATATGATGCCACGAGCTTTCTACCATCACTTTGGAAAATCTAGGAACGTTAAGCATGATTATTTTCTAAATAAAAATGATGATTTGGATGTTGTCAAAAATTGGAAATCAAAAATATGATGCCACGAGCTTTCTACCATCAACGGAAGATCTAAAGCACGCACTCAGGGGGAGCCCTATACCGGAGCATTCTAAACTGTGGTTTATTCATTTTAGCATCTTGTGCCTAGTGTTTTTCATTTGTGTTTCTCATAAACTGCAAACATCAGTGTGTGTGTGGATCGTCTCAGATCCGTGGTAGTGTGTGGTCGCCGTGGTGTTCCATTCGTGTGTGCGTAGGTCTTCCTAGATCTACATGTGTGTGTGGTTTTATTCAGATCATAGTGTTTGTGTGTGTAAAGTGCTGCAAGTAAAGTGCTGCAATTGTCGCAGCAAGAGTGTGTGTCGTTGATCCGGTTGTCAGGTCGTGTTGGAGACCTCGTCTGTGTGTGTGTGTGTGTGTGTGTGTGTGTGTGTGTGTGTGTGTGTGTGTGTGTGTGTGTGTGTGTGTGTGTGTGTGTGTGTGTGTGTGTGTGTGTGTTGGGGCGCGTCCCCGTGTATGTGTGCAGGCGTCGTCCTGCGTGTGTGGTTGGAGCGTCGTCTCCGTTTGGGGATTTATCCCCGAGTGAAGCCTCACCGGGTTTGGTGAGGGGTGGACGTAGGATTGCCGTCGTTGCATCCGAACCACCTTAAAAACTGATGTGCATTGTGTGTTTTTTGCGTGGTTTGATTGTATTCGTTATATGGTCGTGTGGGAATGGATAGATTGAGAGAATTGGTTAAAAAGTTTTCAAATTGCTAATTAATGTTTATCACATATTTTGTAAAAAGCCAAAAGTTTCTTTAAAATTTGTAAACACCCAATTCACCCCCCTCTTGGGTGTCATTGATCGCGGGACTTCAGAAGAAAAAAAGGGAGAAACGTGAATCCGACTAGCCGGGAATCCCCACTGAAACAAATGAGGAGACTCGGGTGAAATGGTGAAGCGAATTTCAAAAAGGATGAAGCCTAGTAGCCGGGAATCCCCATTGAGACACATGAGGAAACTCGCGTCAAACGGTAGAATCCGCAATAAAATTATGATAAGGATGAATCCGAGTAGCCGGGAATCCCCATTGAGACACATGAGGAGACTCGCGCCGAACGGTGAAATCCGTTACCAGAATAAACAGATGGGGGCTGTGCAAAGCTACCAAATCGAAAGCCTGAAACCCATGTGTAGGCACTAGAGTAATCCTCGAGTGTCGTTTAGAAAACCTGCACATCCCAATGTTTAGGGCCTTTTGTTCGCATGTCTGCTCCTCCACTCCACAGAGAGTTGCCTTGGGTGAAATGCGTGAATTTAAGCTATGCATGCAAGACATGTGATATCCTCTTGACGGGTGCACCACCCCTTAGATGTGCCTTCTAGCCCGTACCGTGTCTGTAAATTATGGGCGATGTCCCTATCCCATCCCCTACAGAGGGAGCCACCTTACGTATATTTATGCTATGCCAGTTAACGAATGCATGCATGCTTGAATAAAGAAATAAATAATAGTAATAAAAAATAAACTCAACTTCGGCTCTTTGCAGCCCGCTTCCCAATTTCAACTTTTATAGCCTGCTTCCCAGAATTCGGCCTTCGCAGCCCGCTTCCAAACCTTTGGCCTTTGTAGCCTGCTTTCCCAATTTTGACTCTTTGCAGCCCGCTTCCCAACCTTCCTGCTTTTATAGCCCGCTTCCTAATTTTGGCCCTTGCGGCCCGCTTCTCAATTTCGGCTCTTGCAGCCCGCTTCTCAACTTCGTCTCTTTGCAGCCCGCTTCCCAGCTTCGACTTTTGCAGCCCGCTTCTCATCTTTGGCTCTCGTAGCCTGCTTTCCTTAATCTCGGCTCTTGCAGCCTTCTTCTCAACCTCGGCTCTTGCAGCCTGCTTCTCAACTTCGGCTCTTGCAGCCTGCTTTCCTTAATCTCGGCTCTTGCAGCCTTCTTCTCAACTTCGGCTCTTACAGCCTGCTTCCTCAATTTGGACTCTCGTAGCATGCTCCCCAATTTTGGCTTTTGTAGCCAACTTCCCGATTGCGGCTCTTGTAGCCCCGCTTCCCTGATTTCGGCCTTCACGGCCTACTTCTGCAACACCGATTCTGGCCCTTGCGGTCCACTTTCCTAGGTTCGGATTTCACAGCCGGTGCTCCCGGCGCATTAAAAAACAACAAAAGATCCCTCCACTCTAGAGCGGACCTTCCGTCCGGCTAGAGAATAAAAAGATCCTTTCACTCTGGTTCGGGCCTATCCCCCAGCCAGAGAACAAAAAGACTCTCTCCACTTTGGTTTGGACCTGCTATCCAGTCGGAGAACAAAAAGATTCTTTCCTCTCTAGATCGGACCTTCCGTACGGCTAGAGAACAAAAAAAAATCCTTTCACTCTGGTTCGGACCTTTCTCCCGGCCAGAGAACAAAAAGATCCTCTCCACTCTAGATCAAACTTTCTTCCCGGCTAGAGGATAAAAAGATTCCTTTCACTTTGGTTCGGACCAACCGGCCAGCCAGAGAACAAAAAGATTCTTTCTGCTCCAGATCGGACCTTCTGTCCAGCTGGAGAACTAAAAGACTCTCTCCACTCTAGATCGGACCTTCCGTCCGGCAAGAGAACAAAAGGATCCTTTCACTTTGGTTCGGACCTGTCGTCCAGCCAAAGAACAAAAAGACCATTTCCACTCTAGATTGGACCTTCTGTCCAGCTAGAGAACAAATAGACCCCTCCACTCTAGATCGGACCTCCCGTCCAGTTAGAGAATAAAAAGGTCCGTTCACTCTAGATCGGACCTTCCGTCCGGTCAGAGAATTGAAAGATTCCTTTCACTTTTGTTCGGACCCGCCATCCAGCCAGAGAACAAAAGGATTATTTTCACTCTAGATCGGACCTTCCGTCTGGCTAGAGAATAAAAAGATCCCTCTCACTTTGATTTGGACCTCCCGTCCAGATCATTGAATAAATAAACTCTTGTCTCCGTCCTTTCGGGTGACGAATACCCCTTTTGATTTGGACCTCTCGTCAAGATCATTGAATAAACAAACTCTTCTCTCCGTCCCTTCGGGTGACGAATCCCCCTTTGATTTGGACCTCCCGTCCAGATCATTGAATAAATAAACTCTTCTCTCCGTCCCCTCGGGTGACGAATCCCCCTTTGATTTGAACCTCCCGTCCAGGTCATTGAATCAACAAACTCTTCTATCTGTCCCTTTGGGTGATGAATATCCCTTTGACTTGGACCTTCCGTCTAAGTCACTGAATCAACAAACTCTTCTCTCCGTCCCTTCGGGTGACGAATATCCCTTTGATTTGGACTTTCCGTCCAGATCATCGAATCAACAAACGTTCCTCTCCGTCCCTTCGGGCGACGAATATACCTTTCAGAGGAATAAACCCTTCTCTTCGGCCCTCGTAGCCCGCTATCCACAACCTCGGCTCTCATAGCATGCTTTCCCACAACTTCGGCTTTCATAGCCTACTTCCCGGGTGCTGGCCCACGTGGCAGGGGTTCTCGACCTTAACTTCGGCCCACGGACCCGCCCTCCTCATCATGTTGATGAATCTCTTAGTAAGTCTGCACTCGCAGGCCCCGCTCTCTCATCCCTCGCTTGCGCCGCCTGCAGGTGGGGGGCATTTGTGGACACTAAAAATTTTTCACCCCATGTTTACGTGCAGGGGAATAAAGAAAAGGAGAAAAGAGAAGAGAAGACGAGAAGAAGAAATGAAGAAAAGAGGGCCTCCAGCGGCACACTCCCAGTTGCCCTTCAACGGCACACTGCCAAGCGCCTCCAATGGCACACCCTTGGTGCCCTCTAGCGGCACACCCTCCTTAAGCCCCTCAGCGGCACACCCTCCTTAAGCCCCTCAGCGGCACACCCTTGGTGCCCTCCAGTGGCACACCTTGGCTGCCCTCTCAACGGCACGCCCCTGCTGCCCCCTGGCCGGCACACCCTGTGCCTAACTCTCACCCCGAAGACCCGCACTCTACCTGGCACACCCCAAGCTGGTTATATCCGGCGCACTCCTCCAAAGCCGTCAGCGGCACACCCATGGCAGCACCCCTGCGGCACGCCTGTGAGCTCTTCCAGCGGCACGCTTTTGTAGGCTTCCAACAGCACGCTTTTACGGTCTTCCAGCGGCACGGGTTTTCACCCGTTCAATGGCACACTTCGGCTGTTCCTCACCCGGCGCGACCGGCAAGCAATCTTAGCGCCATGCTCTACGATCCTTGGCGCGCAGCGAGCTAGCTGAGGTGTCGCCCAAGGGTGGAGGCACGACAGCTACCCCCTGCCACCTAGGACGGGAGAGTCAACTCCCATTCAATGCCCGTCGAGTCATTCCCACCTTCGAACACTCCCGCTGCTGAAGATATAAAAGGGACCCTTCTCCACGGCGAGAAATAGGGAGAGACACACAGATAGACAGACAAAAAAAAGAGAGACAGAGAGAAGCAGACGGACGGAGAAGAGAAGAAGAGGAAAAGAAGAAGAAGAAGAGGAGGGGAGGCTCCAGCTCCCCCCTGCTGCTCCATCCACCGCCCCTGTGCGAAGAGAGAAAAGAAGAGAAGAAGAGAGGAGAGGCTGCTGCTCCGCCACCCCGGCCTCTGTGCGAAGAGAGAAGAGAAGAAGATAGAAGAGAGGGAGAGAAGAAAGAGAGTGAGCTGTGGGAGGGGAGGAGCCAGTGCTCCATTTCCCCCCTCCCCACTGTATCTAGTTCTTCCCTTTCCTCCATTCCTTTTTTTTTGTGTTGCAATGTATTAGCCCTCTTGGGGCACCCCTCTTATGAGAATAAAAGCAGGAGGCTTGCGAATGTTTCTTTTTGTGTCTTTCTAACGCGCTTCTTCCGTGTTTGCATCCCTCCGAGTTTCACTCCCCTGTGTGGTTTTCCACCCACTGATCTTGAGGGATGCACCCTCAGTCCACCCGCCTTACCCGGTGCACCCTTGGCCTGCCTTCACCCGGCACACTTGGCCCCTCACCTCCATCCTCTTGAACTGACCCCAGCCCGGTGCACCCCTGGTCGCCCCAGCCCGGTGCACTCCATCCCTTTTCTTGCCCGACACAGCCTTCATGGCCGGTGCACTCCCCGGGCTCCCTTTCCCGGTACACTCTCCTTCAGCCTCTTTGGCCGGCACAGCCTCCCTGGCCGGTGCACTCCCCGGGCTCCCTTTCCCGGTACACTCCCCTTTAGCGGCACACTGCCCGGCCACCCCATCCCGGCACACTGCCCGGCCACCCCAGCCCGGTGCACCTTCTGTCTGCTTAACCCGGTACAGCCCTCCAGCCCTCTGTAACCTTCCTACCCGGCACACCAGTCACTCTTTCTACCCGCTGCACCCCAGCTAGTCTTAGAGACACCTTCCACTCGTCGGTTCTTCCGGGCTTTCTGAAGTTTTATCAAAGGTGTTGTCGCCCTCGGCACGCACCTCAAATTGTCGGGTTCCGCCACTCCATGTGGGCGCGTTCCCTTTCTCCCCTTTACCATCCGGGTCAAGGGGAGATGCTGCCGAATTTTCGTCAGAATTAACCTAATAACAACAACAATAAAAGAAAACTAATAATACAAAAAGAAATAACAAATGAACGGAGTAAACACTAATGCAACGGCTTCGCCGAAATAACAACGAACCCCGGAGATCCCGAATAACTGAACACTCGCCTCTTCATGACGGTCTACCGAACATAGCCACGAACATGGTCTACATGAATAAAAGAAAACCAAATCAACTCCTCACATGCATTCCACGAATAAAAAGAAAGCTAATCATATGCATTTTATGAATAAAAGAAGACCCCCGTCGCTTGCATTTCACGAAGAAAAGAAACCCGAGTCAAAGCCCCCTTTACTCGTATTTCATGAATAAAAGAAAACTCCCCACCTGCATAGACCTTCCCCCTTGAGCCAGCCACAACTGCACAGACCTCAGGCGCTCCCGCATGAGTCTCCCTTCAGCCTTAGCCTCCCCTACCCGGCACACCCTTGCTCCCCCTAGCGGCACACCCCAGCCCGAGCCTGCCCCGGCACACCAGCCCAAGCTCCACCCGGTACAGCCCAAACCTTCCCAACCCAGCACGCCGTTGGCCGACCCTGCCCGGTATACCCCTTTGGCGCATCCCCGGCACACCAGCCCAAGTCCCAGCCCGGTACGCCCCTTTGGCGCCTCCCCGGCACACCAGTCCAGGCCCCAGCCCGGTACGCCCCTTTGGGGCTTCCCCGGTACGCCAGCCCGGCCTCCGTCCGGTACACCCTCCAACCCTTCACCCGGCACGCTCCCAACATAACAAATAATAATAATAATAACAATAAATAACAATAACGAATTCAAAAAAAAATGAATAAATAATAATAATAATAATAATGGAACAAGTAATAATAATGATAAGCTAAAAGAAAACATAATAAATAAATAAATAATGATAAAAACAATAATAATACTAATAATAACAAACTTACAAAGAAGGGATAAATAATAATAATAATTAAATAATAATAATAATGATAAATTCAAGAATAAATAGATAAATAAGTGATAATAATAAAGAAATAAGCAATAATAATAACCAACTCGATAAAAAATAATAAATAAGCAAATAATAATAATAAATAATAATAACAAACTCACCAAAAAATATAAAAATAACAAAAAGATAATAATAATAAAAGTTCAAACAATAATAAAGTGATGAGATCTACTCCGCAGCCCCGTTTCTCCTCCAGACTCGGTGTAAAGAGAATACCAACGCCGCCCCCTTTAAGTCGGGTTCGAACCTTGGGGATCATCCCGATGTGGTCGTAATCTGACATTGATCTGGGCCGATAGTTCGTCAAGCCGGACTCGTTTCCACTGGGATTTGTTTCCGCGCTTTCATTGAAATTACCGTGAACTCGGCATACATTTGTACGGGTTTGCTTCCGCTTACGATGTGCCTTCAGTACGGACCTTTGTCTGAACATAAAGTGGTCTATGCATGACCGATAAAATTTGAATGGAACGAGAAGGCTCCCGTCATCCCCGGACCCTTTGCATGGGAGTATTAATAAGGCCTTCCTGGGTCGTACTTAGACCACGGGTCCGCCCTAATCATGGTCACTGTCCGACCCATATCCTAGGTCTACAGCCCATCATCTTTGAACACATCTTTGTTTTAGAATCTAGTCCCGGGGACACCTTCCCGCTGCCCTTCGGCACCGGAAATATTAACGATGCCTACGCAAGCCTGACTTCGACCGCGGGGGGGCCCACCGCAGTATGGTCGCAATTCGATCTTGCACCTGGCCGACAAACTTATCTAATCGGGATTTAACTGAGTGTTTCCCGTTCCTTTGAACAATAAATTTGCCGTACACCGGCATACATATGCTCCGGGTTTTCCCGTGACGATTACGGTACTCTGAAGTCAGAGGCTCGTCCGAATATTGAATGGTCCCCTGAGTGACCGACATGTTCCGAATGCTTGCTTCCCTAGACATAGGGCTTTCCGACTGATTCGAGATCGCTATCGTCTTGTTTCTCTTGATATAATTTCCTGGCCACGAGGCCCTTTTTCCCGGCGATTAATCAAGGGTGTTCCCCTCTCCGAGAGGATGTAAATGACGCCACGACCTTTATGGCGCGGCGGGTTTCGGTCCCGACACGAACTACACAATCGTCTGACCAAGTCAGATCGAGTGCACCATGGGCTTCTTTGGAGCCCGAATAAATCGTCACTTTGTGACTGGCACGCCCACGCACTTAATAAACGAATAAACTAACAAGAGAACAATATGTGATAAAAAGTGCGTCCACATGTAGCATTCAACTTTATCGTAAAGCATCTCATCGAATATTTTTGTCATCACCCTCTGATAAGTGGCATCAGCATTTTTGAGGCCGAAAGGCATCCTCTTGTAGTGGAATATCCCCTTGGGCGATCGGAAAGCCGTATGGATTCTTTCATGTTCGGATATCCATATCTGATTATATCCAGGCGACCCATCCATAAATGATAGAGCCTCATGGCCAGTAGTAGTGTCAATCATGACTTCAGTGATGGGCACTGGAGAATCGTCTTTCGGACATGCTTTATTCAGGTCCTGAAAGTCCACACATATTCTGATCTGACCATTTTTCTTCTTGATGGGCACAATATTGGCCAGCCATGTGGTATATTGATTTTCTGCCACGAAGCCGACGTCTATGAGTTTGTCAACCGCTTTGCAAATCTGACTTATCAGCTCCAGCCTCATTCGCCGAGGTGACTGCTTCACCGATTCAGCTTTGGAGTCGATAGCTAGTATATGTTGAGCAACGGCAGGGCTGAGGCCTAGCATCTCTTTATAGTTCCAAGCAAAGCAGTCTCGGAACTCTTAGAGCAGTTGTATGTATCGCTCTCTCTCTTCTTGGAGAAGGAGAGCATTGAGAAAAGTTGGCCTAGGCTTACTTTTTGTGCCGAGGTTCACTTTGACTAGCTCATCAATAGTGGCCTGGCCGCCATCTTCTATCTCCAGGGGAGCCGGCTACAAGTCGATTGTCACGTCCCGACGCGAAATATCGAGGCGCGACGAGTCGAAACATTCAAGTGGATCAAGAGCATGCACATAAGGGGTCCAACCATAATGGAGAAAAGATACTATTATTTCATCAAATGGGGTTTTACAACACCAGTAAGCCTCAAAAGGCATAATTACATCTTCCAAATACACTTAATTCTGGCAAGAGCAATAATCAAATCTAGTCTCTCTCTTCACTTTTACCCTTCCCCATTTGTCTGGGGTTCCTCATCAGAACTACTTGAAATATTAATCGAAAACGCAGGGTGAGCACAGGGCTCAGTAGGACTTATATCTCTATATCAGGCATCTTTAAGTAATTAAACATTTTAGGCAAGGTAAAAGTGCTACGATGAGAATTGTGATTAAAATATGAAACATGAGCATGAGAGAGAGTAAAGTAATGCTGGCATATATGATCACAAGTAAGCAAGTTGACAAGAGTAAAATTTCAAGAACGATTATGTAGCATGTATAATAATTGAATTGGCCATTTCACGTAAGCATCTACGAGTATTTCATGTAAATCAAGCATATCAAGTATTTCACGAATGAGTTGAATGTCATAAATGAATCTAGCAAGCAAGTACTCGGTGCAATGCCACACCAGGTCAATATAGCTCCCATGTGCACAAGTACTTTCAGGCGCTCCCCCCCAGGACCAGACCGGGCCCCATTAATGCCAGGCATTGGTTATTATGGATCATTGATTCCAAGTATTTATTTAGACATCCACATAAGGTACATGGCCAAAGAATTTTCAAGAAAAGCTTAAGATAGTATAGCGCACAACTAGTCATTTAGTTATGGAGGACTTTAGAGGTGGCCCCTACAGGCTCAAGAGGTGGCTCCCGTCATGTAGCACTTTGCGCCATTCTGGCCTTAAGAGGTGGCTCCCATAACGTAGCACTTTGTCCCGTATGGTAGTTTATGGCTAAAGTATATATTTTAATTTCCATTTCCAAGGACATGAAGAGTAATTGAAGTTTACAAGAGAATTTGAAGGATGATTGAGGGCATAATGTTCAACGACATTAAGGTAATGAGGAAACGAGTTTTCGATCAAGGCACGATCAACTCTTTCAAAAATTCGTGTAAGGTATCTTTAGATTGAGTTTTTCCTTAGTCGGTGTTTAGCGAGAACACCAAGAATTCACGGTCAGGTAAGAGGTGGGACAGTGGGAGACTCCCCTTACGTTTGTAAAGATCTAATTAAATAACCACTTATCCACTTAAAGCGCTTGCCCGTGGACCTCTTTCCTTAGACATCGGTCTTTCTTGATAATCTTGCTAGCTACACGACTTTGTCGGAAACCCGAAATACTTAATTCATTTTAAGAAGAATCTAGGGTATGAAAGAGTTCAAGGTATAGGCCAAAGCCCAGGGAACAATCTAATGAAAGCACGAAATGCAAGAAACTAGAAGAATTGGTGTCCACTCAGGTCGCCGCTAATTCTAGAATTCGCGTCCAACAGGAAGGGCGCCAATTCAAGGATTAAATTAATTTAGAAAAAATTCTATATTTTAAATTAGTGTCCGTTCAAAAAGGTGTTATTTATTTAATTCGCGTCACCATAAAAGGGCGCTAATTCCATCTATTATTATTTTTCTTTAGTTTAAAATGAATTTATTGGCGTCTGTGTGCAAGGGCGCTAAATTTTAAATTCGCGTCTGTTTAAGGAGATGCTAATTCTATATTTTCTCAATTATTTAGTTTATTAATTAATCACATGAATTGGCGTCACGGGTATGGACGAGCATTTAATATTAATATTATATATATATATATATATATATATGAGAGATTAATGGTAGAGCTGAGGGTTTTTAAAGAATAAAGAGAACAAGGGAAAATAATACATAAGGCATAAAGATAAATAGGTGTATAGTAAGGTTAGGTGAAAACTTCTAAAAGGTTATATGCATCCTACACTTGTTACAAGATCAAGAGCCACCTCTACTGTTCATTTTTCGAGGTTACTATTCATTTGAATGACTAATGCAACTTTTTGTTTAAGAGGAATGTAGAAAAATAAATTATATGATAATTAAGAAAAAATCTAAGGTCTTTAATAATGAAATATAATAATTTTATTTTATCTGGTTTAAAATATAAGCATCTTCAAAGGTGGGTATGTTCATACGGTGTAACAAGATCATTACTGTTCATTGAACATAGTCACTTTTAATATATGAAGTTTTTCATGGATCTAAAAATATGAAAATTAAGATAAAATTATGGGGATTCCAAAAATATGCACTTTACAATTTTTAGATACATGGTTTCATGGATAAAATTTTTTAACATGTTGTGCTTATTAACTAACATAGGGAAAACCATGTAAAACTCAATATGAAACCTAGAGACGTGAACATGAACTAGCTTGCTAGTTAAGGGTTTTAGTTTGGGAGAGAAAACCTACCTGATTGAATGGAAGAGGAAGAAGAAAAATGAAAAGAATACCCAGAGCCTCCCTTCTCCTTCAAACCCTTCCCAACGTGTAAGGCAGAATGGGTGATTAGAGGCCTATTTATAGGGAAAAATTGGCCAAAACAGTAAGATTCCTCTCCCCTACAAATTAAACTCTAACTCAATGCTCATGGCCCATGTTAAACTATTTCACTAACCCACCTTCAATAGGCTACAACCAACATTTCAGTGTTTTACTTTTTGGGCCATCCTTTTAGAATTGTATTAATTTATTCTAAAGAATGTGTGTTTAAGATGGACTGGGTAGGAAGAACTTAGAGCTGAGTTTCAAGGGAAACAGAAAAAGCTGAAGAAGTGACTTGAGAAATCTACTAGGGACCTACCTTTGTGAGACGATAAGGTCCTCCCAAGAATGCTCCAGGGAGTGCAGAAAACTTAGGGAATGAAATGAACATGAATGGGAGAAGAGAAATGAGGGAAAACCTATGTAACTCTATCTCTCTCTTTCTCTCTCTTTGAGTTATAGTCTACCCTGACACCCCTGCATGTGGGGTTAGACTGTCAGACTACTCCCATCTGCAGACCTGCTCCATGCCCTGACATTTTATTGTGTTCTATTCCATTCGTCTGATCACGCCGCCCCATACCTCACAGAAGAATCCGGCTAGCTCAGACCCTGATAGCATTCGAATCCAAGAAAGATCTAGTGTGGTTAAGCCTTTATATTATTTAAGTCTAAGGAAAGCCTAGTACGGTCAACGTTCTAACCCTTTTATCGTTACTCTCACCGTCTAGTTTGACTTTCAGCTGCTTAGTCTAAACTTGTCTTATTATCCTTTTATTTATCATTCCTGCCATCTGGTTTGTCAGATCACTTAATAAACTGTGTAACTTGCAATTGTAGCACTTAATCCTTTGATTTATCGCCATTATCTCACTTATCCTTTCATTATATCATCTATTTTGCCAATATATCGCTTATCCCGTCAATATATCACCTAATTTTTATAATATCTCATCTAATCCTTCAATATATCGTCTATCACCTTATGTATCATCTATTCCTTCATTGTATTGTCTATCCCTTTATTATATCGTCCATTTAGTAAACGATAAAGCATTCATCCAATAAACTACTCAATAACGTTTCAACTTAGATGATACGTCGTCTATCCTAGCATCATCTATTCTCCTCCTTTCCATGTCATCATCTAACATCTATTCACTTAGACGAAGCATCATCCATCGCTTATCCCCTATCCACTTAGACGAAACATCGTCTATCGTCTATCGCCTATCCATTTAGAGGAAACATCGTCTACCTCTCACTACTTAGATGGAACTTCATCTAACTCTTACCACTGAGATGGAGAATCATCTAACACTTCACCACGTCATCATTTATTGCCCTTCTCACTTAGATGGAACATCGTCTAACTATCCATCTCTTAGACGAAGTATCGTCTAACCCCTCTTCACTTAGACGAACCATCGTCTATCTCTGGCCTTCCGTCTAACCTCAACAACATCTATCTATCGTGTAATGGGTTACGAAAAACCCACACTCCTAAATGGAAATAAATAGATAAATGGATAATGAATTCTGGGACTTCTTAATCATAATTATTTAATAAGATTTATCATACATTTTCTAGGGTGCTACACATCCTGGGCAAGAACCGAACAAAACTAGATTGAAATCAGATTTCAAAATCACACTTGTAGTTTCGGTGGCTCACTATGCCAAGTCTACTGCACAGGGAGTGGACGGTGCATAGCACTTGTTATCCAGCTTGAGGTGGATGCGGCGCATTGCGCCGATCACCCTCGTCCTCCAGGGATCCTAGGGTGAATGGTATGCCGCCACCATGGCCCGCTAGTGCTGATCGATAGCCTGGTCTTACCGGGCACCGCCTTTGATGGGCTGGCAACCAGCTAGTGGACCCACTGATGTCTGGCACTACCGTGATCGAGTGGTCGGTCTCCTGTAACTCTGGGATTTCTCCCATCTCACAGTGCTTCCAACTGGTGCCAGTTGATAGCCCAACGGTCTTGGATGCCCCCATCGGTGGCCTAGCGATGGGCCAGTGACCTCACAGAGGTCTGGCACCGCTACGATTGAGCGAAGGACCTGATCAAATGCTCCAGACATCCTCTTTCATGCACCATCTCCGGCGAACCCCATAGGGCACTGGCCGGGTTCCAGGTGGCATGAGTGGTGGTCCGTGATGTTCGTAAATGCTGCCACGTGTGCCCTAGAGGGCCGCTGTGCCCTTCCCCAGCTCTGGCGACACACCTTGCATGCGAGCAAAGCCTACATCGTGGGCAACATCACTGGCATTCCTAGGAACTATCGACGCCCAAGAAGATACCGATCGTCTTCCCTATCGACCATGTGATCTTCTCCGACGAACCGACCCCCATCTCCATAGAGATCGACCCCATCCCATGGGATTGGTCTTCAACCACTAAAATCCCAGAAAATAATTATAAAAATTATATAAAAATTCTCAAAATAAGCAAGAATCGTAAGCGATCAACCTGGCTCTGATACCACTGTAAGGATTTGAGCCGAGATTAGAAAGCACATAACAGAAACAAAAATTAAAAATTTATCTCGACTTGTGTTGATCACTTGGGTGTGATTCCCGATAACTATCTAGAATAAGAGATCCGATTTTACCTCTGGGATATGCGAATCGCAACGAAGTGAAAAGTGATCCTTCATTGCGATAATGAACCACGCAAATGTCCGGTCTCTAATGGTATCCACAGAGGAACAAACGATCTCCTCAGCGGTACTCCGGCATAGTCTCTACACTAGAGACATGAGGGAGAAGAAAGAAGAGAGCGAGGGGGTGCTCCTCTCAAGGAGGAGAGGGAGAAGGGGCGGCCCCTGATTGTGGAAACTCTAGATGCTTGGCTCAGGGTTCCCTCCATGTAACTATTTATAGACTCCTTGATTTTTTGTAAAAACCCCTGTAAGTTTAAAATTGCATAAATACTTATGCCATCCATTACCCTAATTTGTGTGACCCTCTAGACCTACTGTCAATCTATTTTTAGGCCCATTAAACTTAAGAGCTCCTTCTTAGCTTTTCCACATTAACAATTAACTTGGAATTAATTATTTAATCATCTTATGACTTAAATAATTAACTAATCATCTCATGATGGATAATTATCTCATGACTTTTTCTTGATTGGACTTTTAGGCCACGATAAGCACCAAGCAACACTCCGTGACCCTAGAAGATAAATGAGATCTATAAAATCACTTTGGAACCTTTCCCTCCACAGTTACTATATAGTTATAATCCTTCATTCATACACAATACCTTTGGTCATAATTAAGAGTATTATCATTCTGTCAAACATTTCTTATTTATGACCTAATGAACTCTATACTTTATGTCCCACTAGAAAACTCTTTTTTTTAGGGAATTGTGTAACCTGGCGAGAGATTTTCTCGAGTACCGCTCATAGGGCATTCTCTCTCATACTATATATGAGAGTGAATGATCTACTGTTGTCACTCAATTACCTTCGCATGTATTCCACTGTATCTAAATACCTGAGCATCTGAAACTTGTGACTTTAGTCCCTTTGCCAAGAATCAAAATAGAGGAGTCGTCATGCAAGGCATCTTTAGTGACTCATGTCCAAGGACCAACTGTGCTACTATGACTGAAAAATCTTTTGGTTGATAATTAGATATAATTACTATCCAGAATTTCATAATTGAATCAGTTCAGTGAACCGTATTCTTTTAATCAGCACCTGCACATATATCTTAGTGTCTCTACACCAATGACTATGAGATCAGTCACCCTCATTACATGAGAGGATATCATGTGCACTGGTCTATCTTGATTCTTTGATGTCCCGTCTCAAAGATCCTATGACTAGGAACATTTAGAACACATGCATCTGGAAGGTTAGTCTCACTATCATAATTTCATTATGATCCAACCTTCATAGCATGCGTTCAAAGACTTCATCACATCAAGTGAAAATACGCAATATAATAAAGAAGACATAGTGAAGAAAATGTTATAAATAATTTTAATATGAATGAGAATGTACAAGAAATGATGCCATCACTTCACAAGTGATTGGCTTGTAGGATATACACTTCTTACACTTAAACCCCTCGATGGCCTCCGTGACATACCTGTGGAACTCCTCTGACCCTTGATACCTCTCGAGGGCCCCCTGAGGACTAGCGTGGCGAGCCTCTTGTAGCACCTACTCGAGCATAGCAACCTGCTCTCGTGCCTCAACCATAGCTTGATGGGATAGAACCAGGTCCTCCTGGAACATTATGTAACGTGCCTAAGCGGCTATGAGTTCGGCGTTCTCTCCCTTCACGCAGGCCAAGTCCTCATGTATCTCGGCCAGCTAGGCATCCCTCTCCTGTAGCTAGTTATGGAGCTCGGCCTCAGTCTCTGACACACTCATTGACATCCCCTACCTCAAGGCCCAAAGTGCAATCTCAGCCTTTTGGATCTCAACCCGAGTCTCAGAAGACTCCTCAGAGAGGCAAAAATTGAGGACAAAAGCAGCAAGAGCCGAGTCCAAATCGTGTCACATCACAAAGTGGCAAAGGGTGGGTGAAAGCTTATCGTTCATGCATTCTATGTCCCAAGGATGACCCAGGAAAGCCATCAGATCCTCCAGGCTGGCATCATGGATACTCTCCACACGTCCAAGCTAAAAGACTAAGGAGGTACAGGGTCCTTTCCCTTACCATCAAGTTCCTCGTCCCTGGCGGGCAGCTTCACCTGTAGGTCTAAAGATTTGCCCCTTGCGGGCGACTTTGTGGAAGAGCACCCCTTGCCCCTACAGGCCTCTTTCTACTACCTCTTTAAGATCGGCTCGACCTCCTCCTCAATCGCCTCAGCCATAGCCAAGGCCTCCACCATCTTGAATGTTGAGTCACCAAAGATGTTGTTTAAGGTGACGTGCATGCCACCTGCATCATAAAAACAACACGGCTTAATAAGAACACCAAATGCGAGGAAACGAGCTCGAAGGATGCACCCGCAAAGACCCCCTTAGGGGTAGGCTGACCACGCCAAAGCAAACCATTGCCCCCACACAATCTTCCAAGTTGTACGGGGCCACCCGTAACAAGGCCGCCACCGTCTTCTCTTTACGCGATGACAATGTGACCTCCACCTTGGGAGGATATGTGTCCGTCCAAGCGGTTGGAAACCCCCAAGGTCAGCTTGATTGAGCAAAGAAGAACTGACCCTTCCAATGATGGATAGAACTTGAAATCGAGGTAAAAAGCTTTCGACCCTAATGAGCGGAAAGGTTGAACCAACTCCTAGAATGATCGTTCTTCATAAGCATAAAGAAAAATTGGAAGAAGGGAACAATCACTCGTAGTTTTAGCCCCGTGCAAAGGGCCAAGAAAGAAAAAATAAAGTGCCATGAATTTGGCATAAGCTGAGAAGGCATTGTGTTGTACACCCCTAACACTGGACAACAAAACCAGGAATGGGTAAATGGTAGCATGTCTTCATATAATCCTCCTATAAGGCAAATGAAGACTCGCATATATCGTTCACCCTAATGCTTGAGGACTCTAGGGCTATTACCTGAACATCCCTTGGGGAACCCGTAATATTGCGCCAAGGCATCCACATCACCCTGGGACAACTCTGGGAGACTCTCCCACACGCTACTCTCAATAGACGAAAGAAAAGGACCCGGAACCCCCACACTTGGGCAAGACTTCACAGCACCGGTGATGTCACTCCCTCGCAACTCAGTAGGAGATGCCTTCCCAGAAGAAATCTCTCCCTCTCCCTCTTTGGCACTGATGGCTTCCTCTGTTGCAGAGGCTCTCCTTTCTTCCCCTAGGTTGGAAACATCTGTGTCATCAAGCACGACCTTCCTCCAGTGTCGAGACAACTTTCTCCTCTCCATTCCTTCATCATGGGTGGAAGAGGTGGTGGGAGAGGACATGAAGCTCACCTGAGTAGGCGGGATCCAGGCAACCTTTGAACTGATGATCGCTAACCTCCACTCAAGCCCTCGGATGACCCTCTTAACCCTTAAAGCATCCCAAGTTGCCAAAGAGCAAATGTAAAGGGCCACTTGTAACACCCGAATCCGTTCGAAACCTAAAAATAACTAAGCACTTTACTTCTGGAACCTATACAGATTCTAGATTCTCTAAATCGAACCCCAACGCCTTGAACTGTATAGAAAATACGGGTTTAACGGATGTTAGTATACAAATTAAATAGACATCTTCTTTATTAATACGTAACTCCTCATAGGGATGTCAGAATAGGTCAATATTGGACTCATTGGAAAGATAATTGAAAATTTTACAAGTTTCATATTGAACACTTTTTCAAATTTTGACGTTTGGAAGGACAAAAATGAGATAAAGTGAACTAGTTCTTAGAAATCATGTTATTAAGAGTTTTTATATATATAAAAAAATCAAAACAAAAATCCTAAAATATCTACCCCCCACCCCCACGTGGCTCTCCTCCCCCACTTCCCTCTCTCCCCTCATTCTTATCCCTTCCCCATCCTTATCCTCTCCCTCCACTTCATCTTCTTATCCTCTCCCCCTCTCCCCTATACAAACCACCCCTCCCCCTCTCCCTCTCCCACATTCTCACCTTCTCCCCCCAACTCTCCACTCTCTCTCTACCCCTCTCTCCCACACATCCCTCTCTCTCTCATTCTCACACACACTCTCTCTCTCTCTATCTCTATCTTTCTATTTTTATTTTTTCTTTTCTATTCTCTTTCTACTCTCTCTATTCTCTCTCTACTTTCTCTCTCTACTCTTTTTTTTTCTCTCTCTATTTTCTTCTACACTCTCTCTATTTTCTCTCTCTACTCTCTTTATTTCTCTATATTCTCTATATTTTCTCTCTCTACTTTCTCTCTCTATTATCCCTACTCTCTACTTTCTCTCTCTATTTTCTCTCTCTAGTTTCTCTCTCTACTTTCTCTATCTAATTTCTCTCTCTACTTTCTCTCTTTAAATCTCTCTTATACCTTCTCTCTCTACTCTCTCTTTACTTTCTCTCTCTATTTTCTCTCTCTACTTTCTCTCTCTATTTTCTCTCTCTAGTTTCTCTCTAGTTTCTCTCTTTAAATCTCTCTTCTACCTTCTTTCTCTACTCTCTCTTCACTTACTCTCTCTATTTTCTCTCTCTAGTTTCTCTCTCATCTCTCTTCTCACTCTCATTCTCTTATTAATAAACGGAGAAGATAATACATCAGAATAATATAAATATTTGACAAAAAATTTGGACGGAGGATTTGAAACTTATTTGGATAATTTCGCCCTTCTTTACGTATCTGGAACGGGAAAATTATCTTTTCCTACGCAAGGACTTTTACGGGAGCTCGGGTGAGATACTAAAGTCAATTCGGAAATCCATCCTAAAGGTAGGCATGATAAACCGAGTGCATGTTATTTGTTATTTACATTTATTTGATTTGATTTTATTTGAAATGTGATTTAAGTCATTGATTTATTTAACCTAATGATATATGTTTAGAATCAGTTATTTATTTAGTTACCATTCTGTAAAAATATTATTTTTCTCTCTAATTTCTCTCTAATCTCTTTCTACTTTCTCCCTCTACTTTCTCTCTCTACTCTATCTACTCTCTCTCTACTCTAATCTCTTCGAATGTTATATAATAGTAATTTATTTAGTTAATAAATTTGACCCACTACCCTTTGATTAAAATCTAATTCCTGATATTAAAATACGATCTAGTTATTTTGTAAAGTTCAATGACAAGTTTTAAGTATTGAGACGACTATGTAATAAGCATCATAATAAGAATAAAAATTTGATTAAGCATATGGACTGTGTCACTTTAAGGAGGTGTGGGGCGACAAACCGTAGTTAGCTTCCGCTATGGGATTAGACCCATTTCCGAGGACAATCGGACTTCTGAAAAATCCGGAACCCAGAATAAGAAAATTATCTGGAGAATGGTGGAGTATTAACTCCCGATCCTGCGTTGTTGATCAAGGCCGACAGGCTCCAGCGTTTAGACCATTTATCTTTATGTCGACGTATGGATGCCTAGGTATGTGTTTGCTACTGCTTTTAGTGACAGGATGCCTGTCCAACATATGCTGCCAAATAATATGAAGCTCAGATTTGATATATGACTTTGATATGATCTGAAAATAAGTTCATCTGTATAAGCTCTGATTTAGCTAAGATATGTATTATGCCATTTATATGTAAGTCAGATAAGATTTGTTATACGCATTCGCTTATAAATATGAAAATTATTTTGCTCTATTATATTTCATTCGCATTCATAGTATATGTACAATCCAGTGAAATTGTGATTAGCTTTATATCATGGATTTACACAGTTTAGTATATGATAAACATGTGATTAGTTTTAATGCCTACTGAGTCTTTGGACTCACTTTCGTTGCCTAACCATTTCAGGAAATTGACCAGTGTGCATCTTGACTCCGACGGACGGTAGGTCGGAGGATGATCTCGGGCGTAGTTTGGATTCCGCTGCGTAGAATAAATAGATTTAGTTTTCCTTTAAATAATGAATGTAAATATGACTTTTGGATAGAGATATGTAGTACTCTATATACGATGTAAATTATGAGTGTTTATCTTATGGAAATGGTATGGTTATGTTTCTTTTGGAATATGTGATGGTTTGGCCTTTATTACCTTACAAATATTCGGCCCACAACACTTCCGTACATCCGCTGTGACGTCCCCGGACACGATACGGGATCGCGGGAAGGGGGTGCCACAGAGAGTGGTATCAGAGCAAAGTTGTGAGGCTTGAAATTATTTGCAGCCATCTGAATTTATATACCATACCATAAGATCGTAGGAATTTATTTTAGAATTTGATATCAAACCTAAAATCATACTAATTCGGATTAGTTCTCCCTCGCAGGAGATGGCTGGGAGTGATAGGGTTGAGGTTAATACTTCTCCCGAGGAGTCTGCGCCCTCAAATGGGACATCACAAGGAGTTGTCGGGGAAACAATTCATGGCGAGCTTGCTCCCGGTGGGCAATGTGCGTTACCTATTCAGGGTGTGCCAGATTTAGGAGGGTTCACACAAACTTTTCAAGGGTTAGTGCATGCTATGCAGTTACAGGCCCAAACTCAGGCAATGATGCAAGCCCAATTACAAACCCGTGTGCAAGAACAACTAAATAGGGCAGCAGGCGCTACCCTGATGGAGAAATTCAGACATATGAGTCCTCCTTCTTTTAAGGGGGAGAGTCACCCGGAGATTGTGGAAAACTGGGTGAGAGAAATTAAGAAGATTTTCATGGCCATTAGATGTGCAGAGCAGGATAAGGTGATATTAGCTACATTTATGTTGAAGGACCATGCGGACGAGTGGTGGAGGTCTACACTTAGAACCACTTTTAGAGGTAGAGAGATTGAGATTAGCTGGAATGAATTTCTTGATCTTCCATACAAAATTTCTCCCTCAGCATGCGAAGGAAAAGAAAGAAGTTAAATTTTTAAATCTGACTCAAGGAGGTATGTCAGTTGCCGATTATGAAGTAAAATTTACTGAATTGGAAAAGTGTGCCCCTCATATTTGTTCAGATGAGCTTAGAAGGGTGAAGAAATTTGTTAGAGGTTTAAAAAGTAACATTAGAAGTAGAGTTACAATCCTTGAGCCTCAGACTATGGCAGCAGCTTTGAGGACTGCTTTTATTGCAGAAACTGAGTATGGAAAATTCTTAGTGGAAAGACAAAGGGATAATGCAAAAGGGGGTAATCTTGGTTCAATTGTGAGGAAAGATAAGAAGCCAAAGATGACTTTTTCAGAGAGAGTTCAACCAGTTAGGAGAGATAATATGCCAGCTTGTCAACAGTGCGGGATGTAACATAGAGGTAATGAATGTTGGCAGGCTGCAGGTAAATATTTTTCATGTGGTCAGACAGGGCATATGATAAGGGATTGTCCCACAAGACCAAGACAAGATCAGCAACCACAACAGCAGCGGAGAGTTAAAGTCAGAGTATATGCACTAACAAGGGAAGACACCCGAGATGCCAATGCAATAGCTGAAGGTATTCTTCTTATCAATGATATGCATGCAAAAGTTTTATTTGATCCGGGTGCTACACATTCTTTTATTTCTCTGAGATTTACTGAATTATTGAAAGATAAATAAATTGTGAACATTGATGAGATGTCCATTAACACACCAACTGGGGAGATAGCTAGAACGACTTCTGTTATTCCTAGCATTGATGTGGTGATTCAGGGGAGGATTATGCCAGCATGTGTGTATCTGCTGGAAATGACTGATTTTGATGTCATCTTGGGAATGGATTGGTTAGATACAAATTTTGCCCTTCTAGATTGTCATGGAAAGAAAGTAATTTTTCAAAAATCTGGAGAGCAGACATTTCACTATCAATGCCCAAGGCACCGTTCTAGTAAAACACTAGTTTCAGCACTTGAAGCTTTGAAATTACTTAGAAGTGGATGTCAATGTTATTTGGCTAGTATAATGACTATTCCTTCTAATGAAAATAAGAAAACCACCTCAGATATTGATGTTGTCAGGGAATTTTCAGATGTGTTTCCTGATAAACTTCCGGGTTTGCCACCACACCGAGAGGTGGAGTTCACTATTGAACTCTCACCGGGTACTTTACCCATTTCCATTCCTCCCCACAGGATGGCACCAGCCGAATTGGCAGAGTTGAAGAAACAATTGCAAGAACTACTAGATAAGGGGTTTATTCGACCAAGTGTGTCACCTTGGGGTGCTCCTGTTCTGTTTCTTAGAAAGAAAGATGGGTCACTTAGATTATGTATTGACTATAGGAAATTGAATCAAGTGACCATTAAGAATAAGTACACTTTATCAAGAATTGATGATTTATTTGATCAGCTACGAACTACCACGGTATTTTCAAAGATTGATCTCAGATCTGGATACCACCAACTAAAGATAAGAGAATAAGATTTCTTAAAAACTACTTTCAGAACACGATATGGGCATTATGAATTTTTGGTTATGCCATTTGGGTTAACTAATGCACCAGCAATATTTATGGATTTGATGAATAGAGTTTTCCAACCATATCTGGATACATTTGTAGTGGTGTTTATTGATGATGTGTTGATCTACTCTCCCACTGTTGAAACTCATCAAGAACATTTGAGAATTGTGTTGGAAACTTTAAGGAAACACCAACTCTATGCGAAATTCAGTAAATGTGAATTCTGGTTGGATAAGGTCTGATTCTTAGGGCATATCACTTCTGGTGATGGAGTGTCTGTTGATCCAGCTAAGGTTGAGGTAATTTTACATTGGGAAAGGCCGAAGAATGTCAGTGAGATTAGGAGCTTTTTGGGTCTTGCGGGTTACTATCGCAGGTTTATTGAAGGGTTTTCTTCTATTGCAGCTCCTATGACCAAATTGACTAGGAAAGGAGTTCCTTTTGAATGGTCAGATAAATGTGAATTGAGCTTTCAAGAATTAAAAATAAGGTTAACTACAGCCCCAGTGCTTACTTTACCTTGTGGGTCAGGAGGATTTGTGATATATACAGATGCCTCTAGAAAAGGATTAGGATGTGTCCTAATGCAGAATGACAAAGTAGTAGCTTATGCATCTAGACAACTAAAGAATCATGAGGTGAATTATCCAACACATGATTTGGAGTTAGCAGCGGTGGTATATGCTCTAAAAATTTGGCGACATTATTTGTAGGGTGAGCAGTTTGAAGTATTTACAGACCATCAGAGTTTAAGATATATTTTCTCTCAGAAAGAATTAAATTTAAGACAGAGAAGGTGGATCGAATTTTTGAAAGATTATGACTTCACCTTGAATTACCACCCAGGAAAAGTAAATGTGGTAACAGATGCACTCAGCAGGAAGAGGCTAATGGCAATCCAGTTGCGCCAAACTTGGAGAATGACATCTGATGTAGTGGAGTATTCTCCGATATGCAAAGGGAGAAACTTATTTCTGGCCCAACTAACTATTCAGTCTGCAATGGTTGAGCGAATTGTGCAAGCACAACTGAATGATCAGCAGTTACAAAAATTGATTGGCACACCGAGATTTACTCAAAGTGCAGACGGGGCAATCAAGTTTCAAGGAAGATTGTGTGTACCTCGGAATGAAGAAATAAATAAAGATCTCTTGACTGAGGCACATAAATCACTATATTCTATTCATCCAGTAGTACAAAAATGTACAAAAACATGAAAAGACAGTTTTGGTGGATTGGCATGAAGAAGGATATAGCAGATTTTGTTAGTAAATATCTTACTTGTCAACAAGTAAAAGCAGAGCATCAAAGACCAGCAGGACCATTACAGTTGATGGAAATTCCACAGTGGAAATGGGAGCATATCACTATGGATTTTGTGATGGGATTACCATTGACTAAGAGAAAACATGATTCCATTTAGATAATTGTTGACATGCTTACTAAGTCAGCCCATTTTCTGGCAATCACAAAGACACAATCATTAGAGGATTTAGTCAATTTGTATATTAGACAGATTGTGAGACTTCATGGTGTGCCTGTGTCTATTATTTCAGATAGGGATGCAATGTTTACAGTAAAATTTTGGAGGAGTTTACAGAACGCACTGGGTACATAATTAAAATTTAGCTCAACTTTTCACCCTCAAACAGATGGACAATCAGAAAGAACCATTCAAACATTAGAAGATATGTTGAGGGCGTGCAGTTTAGACTGACGAGGCAGCTGGGATGAGCATCTGACTTTAATTGAGTTTGCATATAATAACAGCCATCATACAAGCATAGGAATGGCACCATATATGAAGTATTATATGGTAGACCGTGTAGGTCACCTGTTTGTTGGGATGAGGTTGGTGAGCGGAGATTGATTGGGCCACAGATTGTATAGGATTGTGTAGAAAAGGTTGAGTTGATTAGAAAAAAGATTACTTACAGCTCAGAGTCGACAGAAAAGTTATACTTATCAAAGAAGGAGAGATCTACAATTTGTTGTCGGGGATCACGTATTTCTGAAAGTTTCGCCTACTAGGGGAGTAATGAGATTTGGCAAGAAAGGTAAACTCAGTCCAAGGTATGTTGGACCATTTGAAATCTTAAGAAGGATTGGAGAGGTGGCATATCAGCTGGCTTTACCACCATCATTGTCAGGAGTTCATGATGTATTCTATGTGTCCATGTTAAGAAAATACATGCCAGACTCATCACACGTTATAGATCATGAACAGTTGGAAATTCAGCCGGATCTTACATATGAGGAGAAGCCAGTTCGCATTCTCGATCGGAAAGAACAAATGCTGAGAACGAAGACAATCCCATTGGTGAAGGTATTGTGGAAAAGTACCTCAACAGAAGAAGCTACTTGAGAGATGGAAGATGAAATGAGGAAGAGATATCCACAACTATTCGGTACGTATTGCGTAAATCTTTAAATTTCGCGGACGAAATTTGTTTAAGGGGGAGAGATTTGTAACACCCGAATCCGTTCGAAACCTAAAAATAACTAAGCACTTTACTTCTAGAACCTATACAGATTCTAGATTCTCTAAATCGAACCCCAACGCCTTGAACTGTATAGAAAATACGGGTTTAACGGATGTTAGTATACAAATTAAATAGACATCTTTTTTATTAATACGTAACTCCTCATAGGGATGTCAGAATAGGTCAATATTAGACTCGTTGAAAAGATAACTGAAAAATCTACAAATTTCATGTTGAACACTTTTTCAAATTTTGACGTTTAGAAGGACAAAAATGAGATAAAGTGAACTAGTTTTTAAAAATCATGTTATTAAGAGTTTATATATATATATAAAAATCAAAACAAAAATCCTAAAATATCTACCCCCCACCCCCACGTGGCTCTCCTCCCCCACTTCCCTCTCTCCCTCATCTTCTTATCCTCTCCCCCTCTCCCTATATAAACCACCCCTCCCCCTCTCCCTCCACCTCATCTTCTTATCCTCTCCCCCTCTCCCCTATATAAACCACCCCTCCCCCTCTCCCTCTCCCACATTCTCACCTTCTCCCCCAACTCTCCACTCTCTCTCTACCCCTCTCTCCCACACATCCCTCTCTCTCTCATTCTCACACACACTCTCTCTCTCTCTCTATCTCTATCTTTCTATTTTTATTTTCTCTTTTCTATTCTCTTTCTACTCTCCCTATTCTCTCTCTACTTTCTCTCTCTACTCTTTTTTTCTTTCTCTCTCTATTTTCTCTCTCTACACTCTCTCTATTTTCTCTCTCTACTATCTTTATTTCTCTATATTCTCTATACTTTCTCTCTCTACTTTCTCTCTCTATTCTCCCTACTCTCTACTTTCTCTCCACTCTTCTATTTTCTCTCTCTATTTTCTCTCTCTAGTTTCTCTCTCTATTTTTTCTCTCTAATTTCTCTCTTTAAATCTCTCTTATACCTTCTCTCTCTACTCTCTCTTTACTTTATCTCTCTACTTTCTCTCTCTACTTTCTGTCTACTTTCTCTCTTTAAATCTCTCTTCTACCTTCTTTCTCTACTCTCTCTTCACTTACTCTCTCTATTTTCTCTCTCTCTACTTTCTCTCTCTATTTTCTCTCTCTACTTTCTCTCTCATCTCTCTTCTCACTCTCATTCTCTTATTAATAAACGGAGAAGATAATACATTAGAATAATATAAATATTTGACAAAAAAATTGGACGGAGGATTTGAAACTTATTTGGACAATTTCGCCCTTCTTTACATATCTGGAACGGGAAAATTATCTTTTCCTACGCAAGGACTTTTACGGGAGCTCGGGTGAGATACTAAAGTCAATTCGGAAATCCATCCTAAAGGTAGGCATGATAAACCGAGTGCATGTTATTTGTTATTTACATTTATTTGATTTTATTTTATTTGAAATGTGATTTAAGTCATTGATTTATTTAACCTAATGATATATGTTTAGAATCAGTTATTTATTTAGTTACCATTCTGTAAAAATATTATTTTCCTCTCTAATCTCTCTCTAATTTCTCTCTAATCTCTTTCTACTTTCTCCCTCTACTTTCTCTCTCTACTCTCTCTCTACTCTCTCTCTCTACTCTAATCTCTTCGAATGTTATATAATAGTAATTTATTTAGTTAATAAACTTGACCCACTACCCTTTGATTAAAATCTAATTCCTGATATTAATATACGATCCAGTTATTTTGTAAGGTTCAATGACAAGTTTTAAGTATTGAGACGACTATGTAATAAGCATCATAATAAGAATAAAAATTTGATTAAGCATATGCACTGTGTCACTTTAAGGAGGTGTGGGGCGACAAACCGTAGTTAGCTTCCGCTAGGGGATTAGGCCCATTTCCGAGGACAATCGGACTTCTGAAAAATCCGGAACCCAGAATAAGAAAATTATCTGGGAAATGGTGGAGTATTAACTCCCGATCCTGCGTGGTTGATCAAGGCCGACAGGCTCCAGCGTTTACACCATTTATCTTTATGTCGACGTATGGATGCCTAGGTATGTGTTTGCTACTGCTTTTAGTGACGGGATGCCTGTCCAACATATGCTGCCAAATAATATGAAGCTTAGATTTGATATATGACTTTGATATGATCTGAAAATAAGTTCATCTGTATAAACTCTGATTTAGCTAAGATATGTATTATGTCATTTATATGTAAGTCAGATAAGATTTGTTATACGCATTCGCTTATAAATATGAAAATTATTTTACTCTATTATATTTCCTTCACATTCATAGTATATGTACAATGCAGTGAAATTGTGATTAGCTTTATATCATGGATTTGCACAGTTTAGTATATGATAAGCATGTGATTGGTTTTAATGCCTATTGAGTCTTTGGACTCACTTTCGTTGCCTAACCATTTCAGGAAATTGACCAGTGTGCGTCTTGACTCCGACGGGCGGTAGGTCGGAGGATGATCTCGGGCGTAGTTTGGATTCCGCTGCGTAGAATAAATAGATTTAATTTTCCTTTGAATAATGAATGTAAATCTGACTTTTGGATAGAGATATGTAGTACTCTATATACGATGTAAATTATGAGTGTTTATCTTATGAAAATTGTATGGTTATGTTTCTTTTAGAATATGTGATGGTTTGGCCTTTATTACCTTACAAATATTCGGCCCACAACACTTCCGTACATCCGCTGTGACGTCCCCGGACACGATACGGGATCGCGGGAAGGGGGTGCCACACCACTGGCTTGGACACCTATCTCTTACACGCACCTGCACTAATAGCACAATGTCAGTTAAGAAAGGCTGCTAGGAAACTGAACTGAATTGTACCTTCCTAAAGCTGAATGGATACCATCACACTCAAAGGCCGCCTTTGTAACATGGGCCGACTGACGATTCAAAGGCTGGGGGGGCAAGTGATATGGGTGGATCCATACGTCCAAACATGTGGCAAAATCCAACCGCTGGAAAGCCTCACCTGCCAAACTTCTCCTGGGAGAAGAAAACTTGTGAGTAAGTTTCTCTTTATCATAAAAATATGAGAACAGTAAATTATCAAACTCTCCCCCCCCCCCCATGATCAGATTGGATAATGCATCTTTTTTGTATGCCCTCCTGCTTAATTTTATTAAAAAAATCTGAAATACATGAAATGTATCATTCTTGTGGGCCAAGAAGAAACTCCATGCAAATCTAGTAAAATCATCCAAAATGACATACCCAAATCTTTTGTCATTTATGCTTTGAGTCCTAGTAGGACCAAATAGGTCCATGTGCAGGAATTCTAATGGCCTAGTTGACAGTGGTTCATGCCTTGTTTTGAAGGATTTTCTAGTTTTCTTTCCAAAGGCACATGCATCACAAACTTTTGAATTTGATTTGAAGGAGATTTTAGGTAAAGCCCTTAACTAGATCATGCTTGACTAACTTATTCAGGATGTTGTAGCTTATATGACCTAATCTCCTATGCCAATTGAGTGTATTATTTTCAGAGTTAGTAGACAAGCAGAGGTTATTTGCAGAAAAGTCATCCAAGTCTACTATGTAGATATTATTGACTCTATGGCCTACAAATTTTATTCTATCATAATTAATTTCAAAAATCTTGCATGCATGATTGTCAAAGGTGACCCTGTGACCCTTGTCACAGAGCTGACTAATGCTTAGCAAATTATGTTCAAGACCATCTACAAGTAAAACTTTCTCAATGGTATTGGAGAAGTACTTACCAATGATGCCAGTTCTAATAATCTTACCTTTGTTCTTTCCTCCAAACTTGACCATTCCACCAACCTTCATTTCTAGCTAGCTAGATTTGGTCTTGTCTCCAGTCATATGCCTCGAGCAGCCACTATCCAGGTACCAATGGTTGTGCATTGCTGCTAGGCTAACCTGTAAAGATAAATTATGCAGAAAGCTTTAGAACCCAAGAAAATTTGGGTCCACATGCATCATTTAAACCCATCAATAGGCTTTTGGGTATCCAAACTTGCCTTACAGTCTTCTTTGCATAAGAGTTGGACTTCCCAACATTACCATTCCTGCTGGTAGCAACTGTCAGATTTGATTTTACTTGGGCATGTTGGGTGAATTTATTTTTCCAATTTCTTCCAAAAGGATTTTTGGACTGATTCATAAACTTCCTGGGTTTTTGGAGAGCACGTGGGTTGAAGACATTTTGAGAGTTAGAGAAGTATGCCCAAGGTTTTCTGTTCATATTGTAGTTCATGTTTTGGACAAACTGTGTGTTCCAATTGACCTCCGTTATAGTTTTGGCAAAATTCATTGCTTCTGGTCTCTGGATGTCCTTGTTACTTTTTGAACTGGATGTAGTGTCGAGTTTCTCTTTTCCTTTCTCTTGATAGAACAAAATTGTCTGGAATTCAAACTGTTTCTTATTACATGGATTATATCCAAGACCTTCTTTATTGAAATTCACTTTGGTTCTTAGCATGGCATCTAGATTTGATTTTCCTTGACCAAAATTTTCAAACATAGCTTGTTTGTCTTCTAGTTCCTTTTGAAGCTTGTCACAGGTTTTCTGAATTTCAAAGTTAACACTTTTGACAGCATCAAATTTTTCAGAAATTAGTTCATTCTCTCTCTGAATTTCCTGAAATTTTAGTTTAAAATCATCCCACTATTTCTTAACCTCTTCATTTTCCATTTTCAGGCTCTCATTATCAACTTTCAATGAATTAAGTTCTTCCACTTGCATCTTGATATTTTCCTTTTCTTTTTCAACTAAGGTTTGATCCTGAATGGCAGCATTCAATTTTCTTTTTATCACTCTGCGTTCCTTGGTCAGGGAATTAAATTTATCTAGCAACTCACCATAAGCATCTTCCCAATCATCTATTGAATTTTGTTTGAAAAGATTGCTTACCTCCTCATCACTGTGTGCCATGAGACACAAACCTTCTTCTTCTTCTTCAGAGGATTCATCTTCAACGTCCTCCTCCTCATCACTCCAATTTCACAACATGGCTTGCAGTTTCTTCCCCTTGGCTTAGGTGGTCTTCTTCATCAATTCGGGACACTCACCCTTGATATGACCTGGTTTTTTACACTGATAACAAACAATCTTATTAGATCTCATATTCCTATCAGACTTGGAGTTAGAACTTTTACCTATTGGCTGTGGCCTTTGCTTCCTGAAGTTCTTACCTCTAGTCCTTAGGAACTTTTTGAACTGTCTAGTGAGATAGGCATGATCATAAGAATTGTCTAGATCTGAGAGGTTCTCAGAATCCTCACTGCTCTCTCCATTACTTTCTGACACCTTGAGAGCTATTGACTTATTCTTCCTATGTTCCTCTACATTCTTTTTGAAATTGACATCATATGTCATTAGTGACCCAATCAATTCATCCACTGTCACAGTGGACAGGTCCCTAGAATCTTTGATCATAGTGACCTTAGTGTGCCACAATGGGGGAAGGGACCTGAGTATTTTCCTAACCAGCTCACTATCAGTGTAATCCTTGCCTAGGGCCTTAAGATTATTAGTGAGTTGTGAGAATCTGGAAAACATTTCGCTAATGGTGTCATCACACTTCATTTTAAATAGTTCAAATTCTGAGACTAGCATGTTTACCTTGGATGCTCTTACCTGGGATGTTCCTTCATAAATTAGTTCCAGCTTGTCCCACATTTGTTTGGCAGATCTGCAGGCAGACACCCTTTGATGCGGGACGGACCACGGACTTGACTCCAATTGGAATGTGATCCTTGGACTCTATGCAAACTCGCGATCGTCCCTTAGCGAGGGAAGCGTCGGACGTGCACGGTTGAGAAACTAGCAGTGAGCTAGGGTGGTCGGCTCTCTCTTGTACCCGGATCGGGTCACGGGACGGTCACGCTTTCTCTCGCAGCAGTGGTAATGCAATAATATGAAGCGAGCTAATTACCCTATCATGCTCTCTAGCAACGGCATATGAAATATATACGAATAAAGCAAGTTGCCGAGCAAGGGAGAGAACACGATACCTCCACGCTCCCGGCGTGGGGAAGACGATCCCGGCCGAATTCGATAACTCCTGGTAACAGTAATGAATTAAATTACAGTAATGAAATATCACCCACTCCACGCAGGGAGGTAAAGGGCTACACAAGTGGGCCCGAGAGGACCAATCTCGGGTTGACGGGCTGCACTTGATCACCCCGTCGGCGCGGTTCGGACGGCGTATGCTGCTGGTTGTGGGGTCCACGCGCTGGTCGGAGGGGCCGTGTGGGACCGGGGTGGCACCACTGTTGTGGGGACGCCTGGGGAAGCGCTTCCTGGGATGGCGGCGCGCTGGTTCACCGGCGGGAGGCCGGGCGGCTCCGATCGACACCGGTCGGAAAGAGTGCCCACGGATCTGCTGCTTCTATTTTCAGGCGCGCGCTCCGGCGAGATCGGCTGCTGCGATCAATCCTGATGTCGGATCGAAGCACAGAAGGTATCGTTGGAAAGATCTTTCGAAGTACTTAGATCTATGACCAGAGAGATGAACTGGAGCTGCACGGATCTGGCCTTTGTTGATTTTTGAAGTTGCTGTTGGATAGTTCCCGAAACCTCAGAACAGCAGAGCAGTTTCCTGAGAACTACATTTTACCGCAGAGTAGACCTCAGATTCAGACCTTGATCTCTTCATGAAAGTTGTGGAGGAGAGAGAGAGGAAAACGTTAATAATTTTTGTGAAAGGTTTTGTTGAGATTTGGGTGGGGGAAAGTATTTTAGACTGGCGTGTGATCGGATCTGGACAGAGGTAGGTAGAACTGTAGAGGGATCTAAAAGTGAAATTTAAAAAATAGGTGGAGGCCTGTGAAAGTTCCACGAAAATTCTTGGGTGGAGGGGATGGTGGGCAGAACCTCCAGTAATTTTGGGGGTTCCAGAAAAAATCAAAAAGGGGACCAAGAAGGCGAAACTCAGGGTGGCTGTGACTGGATCTGAACAAAAGGCAGAACTGGTGGGTGGAGATGCACGAAAATGGAAAATTATAAAATGGGGCTATAATTTTTTTTCAATTTTTTGGAGGGTTATGATGAACCCTAGAACGTACCCTGAAAATATCAGCTCCATAAGATGAGAGCATTAGGAGCTAAAATTCTCTGAGTGGCCTTCTATCCAGCAAGATAGAACATAGACAGAACTTCTGACGGTGGCTCGTGGCGGCTCGATGGCGGCACGAACGGCGGCGACGGCGGCACAGAATGAAATTAGACGTGAAGGGGCTAAGATAGAAGGGACACAACCCTGAAATATAGAGGAGGGAGATGGAATTTTAGAGGGGAGAGGGAGAGGGGCGCACCAGCTCTTGGACATTCAACAATTTCTTCTCTTCATTAATTCACAAATAATAGAAATACATGGCTTATATAATAAATGGAAAAAGACCATGAATACCCTCAGATCTAGGATATGGAGGGGTATTTAAGGAACATCACATTTGGTCCAAACAAAATAAAAAAAATCAATTCCTAATTAATTCTAAAGGGGGGGCGCCCCCTTGACCAAGGGGGAGGGTAGGTGGCCTACCCTTGACTTTCCAACCCATTTGTCTCCCATGTGGTCAATTAGCATTCAACCCTTCTAGATGGCCACCTAGGATGGTTGACCAGCCCCACATGGGTTAGGTGGACCAATGGGAAAGGAGGGAGGGCCCCCTAGCTGGACCTACTACACATTTGCATAAAAACCCACTAAGACTTACAATTGCGTACCCATATAACACAAGGGTATACATACAAATATGAAAGGACATAAATGCCAACAAAAGGTGGACGGTCTTGCTTCGATGTCCCCATCAATTCTCCCCGGGTGGGAAGAACTCGACCCCGTCGAGTAAAGGGGGTGACTGCTCGAGTAGCTCCGGCGGATCCGTCACCGTACCAAGTAGCGCGGGTACGCTCCACTCCAAGTGATCGTCATCTGCTCATTCCGTATATACTCGATATACGCATGCTGCTATGGGAAGGGGCTAGTGGTGGAACACTCCGGGGTGGAGTCACTCTCAAGGGGAAGGAGGCGGCTCGAAGACTCACTAGGAATCACCGCTGAGTCCCTGTAGGTGACTAGATCCGGGGCATAGATGTAGAACTGATCCCATACTCATCGAGCGAGTCCACTCGCCTCTCACTCATAAGAGACCGACAACGAGCTCGCACAAGACACATGCAGACTCACCATGTACTAACACACGTATGCAAACCACACAAACAATCGACTCAAAACACACCACACAAAACAAACCACACAAAGAAACACACTGACTCATGCATGACCCTAGACTGAAGGTGGTAACATTATCTCCACTAAGTGACTGCATCCTGAGCTGCAGCAAGCTCCTGAGCTTCATGCTCAGCGGCGAGTTCCGGATCGGCCTCATAGTCAACAATCTCGAGCCCAAAAGGTGAGGCCTCTTCAACCCCTAGGGCTAGTGTGGCACGAGTGGGACATTGGCTGGCGATGTGGCCAAACCCATGACAATGGAAACACTGCAGTCGTGACCTACTGCTCTCTCTGATAAGAGGGGCCTTACCCTTATCCTCCCGACGGGCAGGGGGTGTAGGCAACAAGGGTGGAGGTGTAGGTGCCGTGGGCAACAGTGGTGGGGGTGCCGGTGCCAGAGGACGGGCTATGGGTGCCGGTGGTTGGGGTGGAAGTAGATCCCGTGGTGGGGGAGGTCGAGGTCTAGGAGCGAAGTGCTCCTGACGGGCGGGCTCATGAGGACGAGCCATGGGTCCCCTCGGGTATGACCCTAAGGAGCCACGTGAATCAGCACTACGGGAAGGAGCGGAGCCCCACCGTGGAATAGACTCGAACTCTCCCTCGAATTGCTCCGTCTCGAGAGCAACTTGGTATGCATCCTCCAACTTATCCACCTTGCGGCGGAGAAGCTCATACCGTAGGTGCGGCCGTAGACCACACCGAAATCGGGAGACGGTAAGGGAGTCTTCCTCTGTGGCATCACATCGCAAGTAGTATTCATGAAACTCAACGATGTAATCAGAGACGGACCGATCTCCTTGGGTGAGACTTTGCCACCTCTCTATGAGACGCTGGCGGTAGGAGGTAGGGAGGTACTTCTTCCTAAGCTTTTCCCTCATCTCGGTCCAAGTATCGATCGGAGGCTCATGACGATGAAACAATAGGTTCTCCATGTTCCTCCAATAGGTTTGTGCTTGGCCTAAGAGTTTCATCCTGGCGAACTTGACCTTCCGTTGGTCCGACATCTCAAACCACTCAAAATATCGGTCCATGCCAGCCTCCCAATCAAGATAGATCTTTGGGTCTAAGGACCCGTCAAAGGTGGGAGGGTCTGCCCGAACGGTCCTAAGGGCCCGTTCATCCATATCTTGGTCGTGGGTACGCCGTGTAGGGCGACGATCACGACCATATCCCCGATGCTCGTTATCGGACTCATAGTCATGCACCTCGGGGACTTCACGCCTCCTAACATCTACCCCTTGAACCCTTTGAACCGCGGGTTGATGAACCGGCTCCGGTTGACCTTGTGTAGGCGGAGGGGGTGCCTCAACTGGGGCTCTCGGGGGTACCTCGGCTGGGGCTCCCTCTAAAGTGGCAACTCTCCCTACCAGGCCCTGAACGGACTGGTCCGACTCGACGGCCTTATCCTCTAAGACCTTCATCCTTTCTTCTAGACGGGCACCTAAGCCATTCATCCGCGTACTCAACCCGTCCATTCTATCCATTCGAGTACTTAACCCATCCATGCGTGTATTCAACCCTCGCATTTCTCCCATAAGGGCTTGGAACATTTCGGCCACCGACGACGCATCAAGGCTAGGGGCTCGAGGATCCGCCATAGGTGGTGGTGGGGGTGAGTACTGTGTACCTCTACGAGTGGGCATGCAAACGCACGGACTAGGAGACTCCGACTAATGCAAACACGGACTAAAACAAAGATGATGCACCTAGACTTAACCAAAACTCGACACGTGGCGGAGTTAATCGATCCGAAGATCACTCGCGCAAGTGTGTGGCCTTCCTGATAGGCGTAGCCTAACGTTCGGACAACACCTTTTAATATACCGAGTAAAGGGATGCAAATGTAACATAGACCGACTTAGACGATGACTAGACGCCAATGACGCCTTTTTTTTGTTTTAAACACCCTAGACTCAAACTCGCTCTGATACCAAACTGATGCGGGATGGACCACGGACTTGACTCCAATTGGAATGCGATCCTTGGACTCTATGCAAACACGTGATCGTCCCTTAGCGAGGGAAGCGTCGGACGTGCACGGTTGAGAAACCGGTAGTGAGTTAGGGTGGTCGGCTCTCTCTTGTGCCCGGATAGGGTCACGGGACGGTCACGCTCTCTCTCGCAGCAGCGGTAATGTAACAATATGAAGCGAGCTAATTACCCTATCATGCTCTCTAGCAGCGGCATATGAAATATATACGAATAAAGCAAGTTGCCGAGTAAGGGAGAGAACACGATACCTCCACGCTCCCGGCGTGGGGAAGACGATCCCGGCCGAATTCGATAACTCCCGGTAATAGTAATGAATTAAATTACAGCAATGAAATATCGCCCACTCCACGCAGGGAGGTAAAGGGCTACACAAGTGGGCCCGAGAGGACCGATCTCGGGTTGACGGGCTACACTTGATCACCCCGTCGGCGGGGTTCGGACGGCGTATGCTGCTGGTTGTGGGGCCCACGCACTGGTCGGTGGGGCCGTGTGGGACCGGGGTGGCACCACTGTTGTGGGGATGCCTGGGGAAGCGCTTCCTGGGATGGCGGCGCGCTGGTTCACCGGCCGGAGGCCGGGCGGCTCCGATCGACATCGGTCAGAAAGAGTGCCCACGGATCTACTACTTCTGTTTTCAGGCGCGCGCTCCGGCGAGATCGGCTGCTGCGATCAATCCTGATGTCGGATCGAAGCACAGGAGATACCGTTGGAAAGCTCTTTCAAATTCATTCAATCTAAGACCAGAGAGATGAACTGGTTCTGCACGGATCTGGCCTTTGTTGATTTTTGAAGTTGCTATTGGACAGTTCCCGAAACCTCAGAACAGCAGAGCAATTTTCTGAGAACTACATTTGACCGTGGAGTAGACCTCCGATTCAGACCTTGATCTCTTCATGAAAGTTGTGGAGGGGAGAGAAAGGAAAACGGAAATAATTTTTTTGAAAGGTTTTGTTGAGATTTTGGTGGGGAAAAGTATTTTAGACTGGCGTGTGATCGGATCTGGACAGAGGTAGGTAGAACTGTAGAGGGATCTGAAAGTGAAATTTAAAAAATTTGTGGAGGCCTGTGGAAATTCCACGAAAATTCTTGGGTGGAGGGGATGGTGGGCAGAACCTCCAGTAATTTTGGGGGTTCCATAAAAAATCAAAAAGGGGACTAAGAAGGCGAAACTCATGGTGGCTATGACTAGATCTAAACAAAAGGCAGAACTGGTGGGTGGAGATGCACGAAAATGGAAAATTATAAAACGGAGCTATAATTTTTTTTCAATTTTTATGGAGGGTTATGATTAACCCTAGAACGTATCCTGAAAATATCAGCTCCAGAAGATGAGGTAATTGGGAGCTAAAATTCTCGGAGTGGTCTTCTATCCAGCAAGATAGAACATAGATAGAACTTCCGACGGTGGCTCGTGGTGGCTCGATGGCGGCACGAACGGCGGCGGCGGCGGCACAGAATGAAATTAGACGTGGAGGGGCTAAGATAGAAGGGCCATAACCCTGGAATACAGAGGAGGGAGATGAAATTTCAGAGGGGAGAGGGAGAGGGGCGCACCAGCTCTTGGACATTCAACACTTTCTTCTCTTCATTAATTCACAAATAATAGAAATACATGGCTTATATAATAAATGGAAAAAGACCATGAATACCCTCCGATCTAGGATTTGGAGGGGTATTTAAGGGACATCACATTTGGTCCAAAAAAATAAAAAAAATTAATTCCTAATTAATTCTAAAGGGGGGGGGGGGGCGCCCCCTTGTCCAAGGGGGAGGGTAGGTGGCCTACCCTTGACTTTCCAACCCATTTGTCTCCCATGTGGTCAATTAGCATTCAACCCTTCTAGATGGCCACCTAGGATGGTTGACCAGCCCCACATGGGTTAGGTGGACCAATGGGAAAGGAGGGAGGGCCCCCTAGCTGGACCTACTACACATTTGCACAAAAACCCACTAAGACTTACAATTACGTACCCATATAACACAAGGGTATACATACAAATATGAAAGGACATAAATGTAAATAAAAGGTGGACGGTCTTGCTTCGATGTCCCCATCACCCTTGAGTACTCGTTTGGATGAATTGTGCACTGCATCATGTTCATTACGCTCCAATTGACTGTGGACAAGTGATTCTGCTCTCTTGTCCATTAGTTTTCATCTTCTGGGAACTAAAATGAACCATGACTGACTACTCTCCAGATTTCATGAGTTTGTGCTCGCAGAAATATCTCCATCCTATTTTTCTAATAAAGATAGATCCGTCAAAAAATGATGGTCTGTTAATTGAGTGCCCTTTCAGCTAGATAGCTTCGAACATTGCCATTATATAATCTTCCCTGGTCGTTGGACCACATTGTGGGAAGCCTTGCTCTGATACCAATTGATGAGAATGGCAAGACAGATCTAGAGGGGGGGTGAATTGATATGTCCCTCCTAATAGACCAATTTAAAAATTAATCTAACACCTAATTCTTGCAACGCCAAACGAAATGATGGAAGAACAATCTGGTTACAGACCAGCAAATAAACCAAATAACAAACACTTCAAGGGCAACAAACAGAGAAGGCTGAATTGGAGATGAACTTACAATATGCACAGATATCATTATTAACAGAATCAGTAGACTTGCTCAAAACGATAAGATCTAATTCCACAACACATGGCTCAATCTGGTACGAGGCGAATGTATAGTCCAGAGACAAATTCACGCAAAGTGGAGCCTTCCAGATAGGCCTGACCTATCGTTCCAGCACCACCTTTTAATATACCAGAGGAGCTAAATAAGGAATGAGGATAGACGATAAGGAGATCAAACCACAACTGCACATAGGATTTTTTAGGTGGTTCAATTGCTATCCAGCAACCTACATTCACCCCTCATCGGATCAGGACGAGGCTTCACTTGCACAAGCAAACCACAGATCACTCCGCTACAAAAGCTGATCACACAGCTTGACACTGGAGGAACACACTCCTCCCTTACTCTGAAACCTCAGAGTGAAATCGTGTTCAGCAACTGCTGGACACACCACTGACTTGCGCCCTACAGGATCAGTATCATTGTGTATAGCAGCACTCGAGGAAAGCTATCCTCACACTATGTTTACCCTGAGCGAACCGTGATTAGCACGAACTAACCACACCTCTGATCAATGCAGTAATGCATGATCAGAGAGACAACTACAGTAATGTGATTTTGAATAAGAAAACAAAAGAACAAACGGAATTGAACCAAAGTAGAAAATATAAAATGTAGCTTTGAATGAGATTCAAGAGCTTTTTCAGATGAACGGATCAGATCTACTCCTTCCGGATTAGGGTGCACTCTGATTCTCACACTCCTTCTCTCTCTTTCTCTCTTCCGTGCTCACGAAGTGGATCTCTGCTTCAATAATTGGCCTTTTCTCCTTTGAAGGTAGCAACTTCTGCTCCAGGGCCTTGCCCGACATTTATAGACCAGAGAGTGAACTTTTCGTTGGATAAAGTGGATTAATCTTCTAATTTCTGATTGGTCCAAGTGGCAAAGTTAATATTCTGGCGGTTAGGAGAGTTCCAGAATTCAGGCCACCTGTGCTGGATCATAAAGTGAAGACTGAAAAACGAAAGCATGTGATTCATTTGGAGTTCTCACGAGTTCTTCTGAATAAGACGGGTTGCGTCAACGCATATGCTTCATGGCGTCGACGCCTTGTTACTGAAGACTCTCAGACAGAGAGTTGTGATGTCTGGGTTGACTCTGAGAGTCGACTCTCTCTCTTGGTTCTAAGCAGATATTTGCTACTATGTCGACTCTGCTTAGTTACCAGCGTAACTTCTGCTGCCTGGTTTAATTGCGTCAACTCTACATCTTCATTGCGTTGACTCTATCATGTGATGTTTATAAGACTTGAAGTACAGCTAATGAGTCGGCTCCATTTGAGCTTGGAGTCGACTCTGTCTTGATTTTGCACACAGTTCTGCTGAGGTTTAGCTGTTGCGTCGACTCCAATCGACTACTGCTTTGACGCAGTCTTCAATTTTAAGAAGCAAGGTCTCTTACAACGTCGACTCAAGTGCTTGACCGGGTCATCTCCATTGGAGCTTTTTAGTTCACAACAGGACCATTGCGATTTGGTGTCGACTCAAAAAGTCGACTCTTCCTTGAGTTTTACTGGATTACTTCTGTCATCCTGCAATTTATCATATACCCACTTTAGACAATCTGAATCACCAAAACATTTAGAAAATCAATTCAATTGATTCTGACTGACTGACTAATGATTCATATTGTACTGACATCATCATAACACATAGAATGCAACAACTTCGAATTTCAAGAATAATGATGGCAAGGCGTCGGATCTCCAGGGCATGACGTTCAAGTAACCCTTATGCCAACACGGATCTCACATGGATTGTGCACACGTTACTGAGGTGGGGAATCCTAAAATTCTTCCATGTTGTCCCAATTACGATTTCTTATCACCGCACAAGCGGGTCTTAAGGGGCAACTTTCCATATCTTCCACGATCACACAAAATCTCAACAAGGTAACTAGTGCCACAGGTTGGATTCCTCGCCTATAAAAGGTTGGTCTTAGTAACGTCTAAAAGTACATACACACAAATACCCTGAGCCCTGGCATTAGCAAAGAGGCAATTCCCCTCTTTCTTTCCAGAAATCCTTTCCAGTTGCACTGACTTATAGGGTGTTTGGTTGTAATTTTTTACCTCTTTTTACTCTTAAAATAAAAATTAGAATAGATAACCCACTTAAACACATTTGATAAGACCTTAATTTTTAGGATGAAATCTCGTTCAGTTATAACTTTCCCCAAAATAAAAGCAGGTCTTGCCATATTTTTTTTTGAGAGAGGAACTCTCATCTTCTCGTGCCATCCCTCTTCACTGTGATCATCCACCCCACTTCCCCATGTCAGTTGACGTCTAGCGCGCCTACCCCCCTCATGCCCGCCGTCCCCATCGAACAGAGGTGAGGAGGAGGAAGGAAGGGTGAAATGGAGACGACCGCGTCTTCCCGGGGCTCCGGCTCTGAGCACTGCGACATATACGAATCAGGAGGAGGTTGAGCACCATGGGGCATGGCACCTCCAGATTGAATGGCTCCGAGCACTGCAATGACCAGGAGGAGGTTGAGCGGCTGTCCCTGCTATCCAGACTCCGGAGGCGGCTCCAGCTCTCCCACCGCCACTCCAACTAGAACCTATTGCTCAAGAACCTCGCCGCCGCTGACGACTTCGTCGGGATCGCCCGCATTGAGCTCAACAGTGTACGCCCTCCTCCCCCTGCTTGGTCCTTGCATGATGATGGTCATTTGTTTGCAGAGGTTACGAGGGGTTGGGGGCGAAATGCCAGTGCGCTATTAGCGTTTGGCTCCGCCAGAGGCTGGTTTTTTATGCTCCTAGTTTTCTCGGTGAATGTTCTCTGCAGGCGGAGATGATGTTTAAGGATAGGTGTCTCGCTTGCCTCTCTCTTGGGGAGCGAACATATCGCACGAAGAAGTCTGACCAGTTGAGCACCACATTTCTCCTTTCGTGCCTCAGATGTCTATTGCTTGGTGTTTTTGTGTCAAATTTATCATGGTTCATAGATGACAAATCTGTGTTGGCTGTCAGTTGTGTATCTCGCCATCTTTGCGATGGTCTTATTGGATACAAAAGATCGATTTTGTTCTTTGTTCTTGTTTTGTTTCCTATGCATGATCAATCTCCCTTCCCAAATCCAGTACGATGAAGGTGTGTTTCCAATGGTAAATTTAATTTATGGTGGAGAGGCATCAACACCCCCTGCTCCACTTGCGACGTCGGCGCGTACAGCCCCATTGCCCTCCCCAGAGCTTCGAGCTCAGCTCTGGCCCCTCCATGTCATCGGGTTCATCTATCGTTACCTCAAGCCTGAGAACGTGCTCTGATTTGCAGATAGTCACGTCGTGTTCTCCGCCCGGTTAAGGGCTTCCAAGTTGTTCTACCAAACAAGTTCACACAAAATTCAAATATTACGATATTTTTGTCAAATATATAGTTATCTGTTTTCATCAATTTCAAAAAATAAGTTAAAAAGTAACATAATATATTTTTCGGTAGAAATAAATTTTTTAAAAAAGTGCTCCCAAACACCCTATTAAACATCAGGGCCCTCTTTGGTAATAGAATTGTCGGGCCGCTGTCGGGACTTCCGCTAACCGAAGAGAGAGAAGGGCCCACCCTTCTCTCACACAAAAGTCTTACCCGGGGGTCGATTACCGTGTTCGACCTCAAAGGGTCGAACACGGTAACCGTGTTCGGAAACCAAAGAGGGCCCAGAGGATTTTGCTGAGGTAACCAACCCCCTGATAAGAACTTCTCTTTCTATTGCAAGAAGATTGGCCCCACAGCTCGGTGAAGTCCTCCGGCCTCCTTCCAGATCATGCTGATCATTCAATTGCATCCTCGGCGCAGACGACCACCTACCTTACTTCTCCATCAGTCCCGATCCATACAAATCTAAGTGTAACATACGCAGCAAGTGATTTCAGAAGTTCTGCAATATTGATTTTTTGTGTTTAACATGTTTACATTTGTTGTGTCCTTTTGTGTTATCTATTATGCATAGTGATTGATGTGGAAATTATTCCCAAGGGTTTCCTTCGTACGTGTGAGATTGTGTGTAAAAGTACTTCTCCAAACTCATTTCTTTGTTTGTCTTGTTCACCTTCCTGTAAAATAATTTATTGGCATTGCTGGGTTTGGATATCAAAATCTTATGAATTTAACTTTGATTTGAACTATCAAGGGAGTTTACCTGGTCACGTGCTCAATCCTCGGGAGATGCGTGACCCAATTTTTTTTGGTTGTTCAGGTTTCTCAGTGACAAAAAAAACTTTGATTTGAACCACGCCAGGGCTCAATATCCAACATATGCCTAGGCATAACCGAGATAGCTATGTTGCTTGCACTATAAAAAAAGACTTATTTGTTGTTTAGGGTCTTTTGCTTTATGCTAATTAGTGGCAACCGAATTATTTGTATATTATACATTTTGCATTTATGACATAGCAACTTGTTTAGATTTATACTTTGAGCTACTATAAGACAGCGCCATTTGCTGTGATTTATATTGAATTATTCCCTTATTATGTGTTTCAAGGAAATATTGTAACTAAGAAAACAACTATTCCCCTCCAATGGGTTAAAGTATCCAATGTTTGTGGAAATGCTATTTGGATGTTCCGATGAATCTGCTGATGCCAACTATACTGCAACTTCTTTTATTTTTGTTTTTTCTTTACAATAACACAATTGTTGTGCATGTTACAAACACTTATATTTTAGTATTTAGGGAAACTGGTTACATGGTGCCAAAAGTGGCAAAATATAGAGTCTAAGAAAGAGAGGTGAGGCTTGGATACAGAGCTTGAGAAAAAGGAGCCTGGGTACCCAAGGGCAAGCCAAACTTTAAGACTGTCATTTGGTAGCTCGAGGAGCTTCTGGGTAGCTCTAGGGGCACGATGGTTGCCATTGTCTGCATAGGGTCGATCTTTAGATGCCGATAGGCGCAATTCCTAGTCGACCTCCACACAGCTTGAATCTCAATCGGTGTCCTTCTCTTGGGTTTTGTAGCCTTCCTAGGCGAGTCTCAAACGCTCGTCCGGGTCAGTCATCGTGTTACTTGGTACCCCTCCTCGTCGATGATGGGTATGCGATTGAGAGGAGAGGATAGTGGAATTGACCGCTCCTCCGTGGGCCGAGGAGGCTTGCTTTTGGTTCATCTTGTATAGGACTTGAGTCTATGAAGGCATAGATATAGTACCTGGGCCACGATTCCCAAGATAATGCCACTGTGGTGATCTCCCTTCACACTGGGGGCTCAAGGACAAGCATGTGGTGGCACCTCCTTGAAGAGTACTCGAGCTATCGCACCAACTATATGCAATTGGTGCTACCCTTGGCAGAGTTTCTGGAGCCTTTCTTGGTGGCTCCCAACCCTAATCGGTGGCTGCCTTCCACCTTGGGGGACCTGGATCTGCCGGACATTGAGGGTCTGGTCAACCTTCCCATGCTGCATGCCCGCTGTGAGTGTGCCTTTTTGGACTTCTCAGCTGGACCATCAGAAGCGTGCCTCCTCTTAAGTGTACCTTGTCAAGCCTAAACCTGCAAAAAGTTCTTCACTGGGGTGGGGGTTCCCTAAGAGAACCCTCCAATGCTTAAGTTAGCAAATGGATGGAGGGAAAAGAGAAGGGCTCCCAGAAGGTGGAGGTAACTCAAGATGAAGTAAACAATTGGGGAAAGGCAGGATAGGATGGCCATGGCTCCACAGTGAGAGTTTATGACATCTACTCAGGAGATTTCTCACAGGGCGTGATGGTAGGGCCTTACCCCTCTGGTGTACCTAGAGGATGCCATTGAGACCCCTTTTATAGGTGAAGGCTGGAGAGGGATGCCATGGTCGACGAGCCTCGGGACTCTAAAATGACTCCACTATCTGGAGCGACAGTTGAAGTTGCAGTCATTATGTAATGTCCCGGGTTTTTCGGATCTAGATCCGTGGGTTTCGGATCGTCTTTCCGCGGATTGCGGATTGTGTCTGAGTGAGCTTCGGACTTTTATATCGGATTGTCGGGCCCATTAGTGGTGTGCCCGTGAGTTTCCTTGGGTCCGTGGTGTTGTGAGGAGCACGCCGGTATTTTTTTGAATTTTTCGGAGCGCCTGTGTGGGTCCCGGGTTACGTTTTGAGTTTTACGCGTATTTTTGGCTGTCGGACCTTCGGAACCCCGTGTAGGGTGAACCGTTGCGTTCTCCGACTCCAGGACATTACCACTGCGTTGTGCGTCTTCTGAGGATCAGGGAGGTCATTTTCCCCTATTTTTCATATTTTTGGTAATTTTTGGATTTTCTATATATATAAACCCCCTTTTTTTCTCTCTCCCCATCTCTCATTTCTCTCTTCCCTCTCTCTTCTCTCACGTTCTCTCCTCTCCCCCTCTTACTCCGGGCGGCCGACGGAGGCAGCGAGGGTGGGGCGGTGTGGCTCGTGGGGCGTGGAGCGACGGGCACGGGACGAGGATCTCGATGGTGGAGGCGGTTCGTGGGATCGCGAGCCGGCGAGGGTTTTGTGGCGATTTCTTCGTAGATCGGCGAGCTCGGGGTGTGAAATCTTCGGTGGAGATAGGGAGATGGACCCCCAGCTTGTGCTCTTCCTTTCCCGGGAGTTTTGTAGGCCGTGGTGAGCCGAGAGGACATATTTGAGCTTTTTGGGGAAAATCCATATTTTGGGGAGTGGTCGCCCGATCTACCGTTTCAAGCCACGTTTTCACGTTTTGAGGGTCTAGATGCATGCTAAGGGTTCTAGGGGAGCTTCCCCCTTGTTTTCCCCCTCATCCATGGATGTTTGGGGGCGTGGTTTGGATTTTTGGGCTTTTCTCACCGGCCCGTTCTCGGGCTGGTGTGGCGGTCCTTCCAGAGACCGACAGAGTCTCTGGCGGCCCAGGATAGGTGCGCCAGACGTTGTGGCGGCCCAAGGCGGGTGCGCCACAGGGCACTGTTTTGTCGACAGGGCGTCCGTCGGCCTGGCGGCCGCACGATAAACCGCCAGAGCGTGTAGCGCTCCAGGGTTCGACCGCCAGAGGGGCGAGTCGACCGTTGGTTTTGACCGTTGGGTTCACGTGTCCTCTAGCGCACCAGGGCTGGTCCGCTAGAGCGTGTGTGGCGACCTGAGAGTGGGGCGCCAGAGTTAACGTGACATGTCCTCTAGCGCTCAGATGTTGGACCGCTAGAGCGCTGTGGCGGCCCAATGTAGGCGCGCCAGAGCCAGCGTGGCTTCTTCATCTAGCGCTCCTGTGTTGGACCGCTAGAGTCCTGTGGCGGACCAGTGTTGGACCACTAGAGACTGTAGTGGCCCAAGGTTGGACCGTCAGGCTCTGGGCGGCACCGAGTGGTTTGCAGTCTCGTTTCTCTTCGACCGTGGTTTCCGTGAGTTACGGTCGGCCTCGTGAGTGTCCCGGACACCCTATAGGTTTCGTGTCCGTGTTTCTGGAGTGTCTAGAGGTGCCGTGTTACCTCGACTAGCATGCCCATGGGTGTGTGTGTTCTGGGTTTTGTGTTACGCTCGATCGAGTCACCGTGTATCGGTGTGAGTGCGGTGGGGTTCCCCCGCATGTCGTAGGTTTCTGCGGAAGATGGTTCCCGAGTGGGCCAAGTGTTTGACCTTGGACTGCGAGTCCAATCATCTGGCCTGGGGCTAGAGGTTTCCCACTTTTCCTAGGGATGGGGAATCGGCGTGACGGCTTGTGAGCTGCCTTGGGAATCATGCTTCTGTACTTTCCGTGTGGGTCATGTGTGTGGCCCTAGACTGTGAGTCCAGTTACCCATCCTGCGGATATAGATTGACATGGATGGCTCCGGCTTTTGGCAACCAGTTAATTACCACAGAATCCCTCACCTATGTTCTGCTTGTCACAAGATTGGTCACAAGGCAGTTGATTGCAAAAAGAATTCCAATAACAACAAGGGCAACTGCATTGTTCCCAATCTTGTTCCTAAGAACCACAGTCAGGTCTTTAGACCCCGGAAGAACAGCACACCCACTGCTCGACCAATTGCTGCTAAAGCTAACAAATTTGAAATACTGAACAAATTATCTGAAGATGGAGAAGGGAATTCATTAGCCAATGAAGGGGATTCTCCTGGAGCTCCAGCAGGGATTAACTTGGGAAGTATGGACCATGGACTTCAGCAAATTTTTGTGCCTCCTATCAAAACTGCTGACTCTTTGAGTCTGGAACAGCACTCTGATAAAGATTTGATGTTACACCACAGGGATTCAAAAGAGAAGGAAGAAATCCACATCTTATACTCCTCGGATAAGATCCTACCAAATACCCAAGAAAATTTGGATATTTCTTTAAAGCACAAGGAATTGCCTGCCTACTCTATTTCTGTTAGCCATGAGGATGACCCACCATCCTTCAGTGAAGGGAATACAGTGAATACAGGCCATCTATTCACTTACACGGGATATTCTACTCAGGCAATTGAGGTCTCAATAGTACCTTCTATTGACACTGAAGTTACCCATGACAGTAATTTCAAAAATTAGTGCCCAGCCATGGTTTCTAACCAATTGAGAATGGATGAGTCTCCAACATTAAAACAGAGATCCTGTCAGGACAACCAGTTTGATCTCAAACAGAGATGCTCGGAAATAGCCTCCCAAGTTAAGATTCACAACATCATCTCTTTAAACAAGACACATCCAGGTGTTATCACTAGAGGTATGAAAAGGACAGGCTCCACAGGTAACATTTATTCTCAACACAAGGATTCATGACATTCATTATTTGGAATATTAGAGGGATTGGGAATGACTTATCCATCGGTCGTATCAAATTCCTTGTCAAAGAGCATAATGTGGATTGTATTGTTATATTAGAACCCAAGATCAATACATCCCTTCTAGACAGAACCTGTAAAAAGATTGGTATGCACAAATATTTGGCTAACCAGGATGATAATGCCCACATTTGGGTGATGTGGAAAGAGCCTTTAGAGTTTACTATTCTAAGTTCGGATAATCAGCAATTGTCAATTCTGCAGTCCAACCCCAACCTGCCTGCTTTCTATGCTTCTTTTATCTATGCAAAATGTTGTCCCTCTGATAGACAATCCCTATGTGTAACGACCCGAGAATCCGATTACCGGGAAGGCCCGATAACCCGAGACTCGCACCGCCGCCCACGAGCCAGGAGGGCTCGGAAGGGCTAAAAGGAGTGTGGAGGCACAAAGAAATAGGAAATAAAGCAGGACAACTCAACAAATAACAGAAATAAATAAACAACTACAACAGAGTCCAGTCCAACAGAAAGTACAGTCTAAAGCAGTAAAGCGTACCACATGCCAAGTGAACACTCGGCCCGGCAAGCTGGAAACTGAGAACCTCCGCTCCGCACCCTCGAACCACGAGGAAGAACCGCTACACCTGAAAAGCAGGGAATGAGTCTCCAAAACAGAGACTCAGCAGGGATCCCGCGGAACCCCAACCGGAAACAACGGCGGTAGCGGAAAGGAAGCTACAACTACAGCAGGAACAGCAAACCGGTGGCCGGTCAAAAACTCGGCACTACAGCTACTCCTACTGTACCAGAAGGCACACCTCGATCACGCAGTCGAAGCTACCGAACCACACTAGTACCACCTACCGAAGCAAGAACACACGGCAACCACGCCGTAGAGGCCTGTCCCTCGGACACAGCCGACCTGGACACGCTGTCCAAGGTGCAACCCCGACCATCCGATCGCGGGTACCGCACAACAAGACCCAACCTCGGTAAAGCCACTAGCATTAGACCCTTGGCGCGAAAACCAACACACGCGCCACGGCGAAACAACCGAACTCAACGGTCAACACGACCGAAAATCCGAAGGTCGAAATCACAGAAACTGATAGTCTGTCACTCCGTACTCGACAGGAGTACCACCCACTAGAAGCACAGCCGGTAGCGTCCCCTGACGTCTTACACCGCACCGCAAGTGAACTGCCTGACGTGGTAGCTCCTACCCGAGGCACGAACACCGTACAAGTAACTACAACAAGTGACTAGCTGGGGTCACGCCCGTCGACGTGGGTCCAACCGCCCCCAACCACGTGTGCACACACAGACCGCGCGTCCCTGGTCTGGTCCTCTGACCGGTTTTCCCCTCAGCCGGACTCTGGCTGCAAGACGTGGGGCCCGACGGCAACCGGTCCACAAACCGCCTCTAAGGGTAAGCCCGTACACCACTCCCTGGTGCGACTAGCACACGCGTACTAGTAGGCTACGACTAGTGGAGGGTCACTGAAGGAGTAGACTCTCAAGTCAACGGAAAACAACGTCCGCATCCGACAAAGTACGGGGACCATCCCACGTACTAGCACCGTCGCACGATGACCACAGTCGGAGAAGAAACGGGACTCACAGTCCACAGCCGCGCACACACCCTGCGCGAGAGTAGAGAAAACCCAAGTGACGCTAAGTCACTGGGCTCTGGACAGTCCTCTAGACGCCCTACACCCAACGGTCCTTGAGTCACAAGACTCGGGGTCAAGACCGTTGCACGCAACAGCACAAGGCCGTCAATCTAGTCCAAGCTCTAGGTCTAAAACCACTGTAGCACGAATACCGAGGCAGCTCACGAGCCGCCGAAACCATTCCCTTGGGAAGGGAACTCACAGGACTAAGGCCACACACACGGCCCACGCGGAAAGCACAGAAGCACGATTCCCAAGGCAACTTGCACACCACCAAGCTGTGGCCCAACTCAAGGAAAAGAGGGAAGCCTCCAGCCCCAGACTGGACAACTGGGCTCGCAGCCCAAGGCCTCACACAGGACCCACTCGGGGATCGCTTTTCGGAGAAACCGATGACACACGTCAACACACGGTGACACGAGTCGAGAACTCTACACCCGGGACTACAACGTACCACGACACCTGGCCCCGACGACGTGCACAACATCCGTCAGGCCACGGGTCGGCACGTGGTTCGAGAACCACACACCCGGGACTCGAATCAGTCAAAACGGAAACACCGGGTTAGACTGGCACATGTGCGGTTCACCCTGGGCCGCTCAAGGGATGTGCGGCTAGGGTACAGCCGCTCAAAAGACATGCGGTCAGGCAGGAGCCGCACAAGGCTCTAATCGGACTAACCCCAAATGGAGGATGGGCGGTTAGGGCTGGACCGCCCAAGGGGATGTGCGGCCAAGGATCGTCCGCACAACCTAACCGACCTACTCCAGTGCCGGTCAAAACGGTTTTGACCAAACCGCACAACCCAACCGACACTAAACTGTTGACCAAGGGTCAACTGGGATATGCGGTCAGCTCCTGGCCGCACAAGCCCACGGAAGGACAGACGGCTGGGTACCAACCGTCCATGGGGGAGACATGCGGTTCTCACCTGGCCGCACATCAAATGTGCGGTCTATCGTGCGACCGCACAACCCTAAAACCAAGAGAAATGAACGGGCCAAAGGCAACCGCCCTCGCGATGGACGGGCCCGGTTCGACCGCCCAACCATCACGGCGGGTAAACCCAGGGGGTCTCCCGATCGTAGCCTTTCCACGCCCCGTTCGTGCCGAAACGAAGGGGATACAACCACAACCACCCTGGCAATCACGTGGACTCCGACCGGAGTCAAAACGACGCACGAATCGCGAGAAACGAGCGATTCTACCGAAGTTACCCAAAAAGGGTTACCGAGCTTCTCGGAGCTCTACCGGTCCAACGGGACCACCAATCGAGACGAAATCAAGGGGAAAAGAACGCTCTCGCCCCAAGGAATCCGTTGACAGTAACCGATCTGGAAACCGTCGCCGTTTCCCGACCGACCCTACGAAACCCACAAAACCACGGTTTCGCTAGAACGGACCCAAACACAGCTGTTTCCGCGCCGAACGACGTGCAATGGCAGGGGAAACGAGCAGAACGCAGTGGTGTTCCGTCACCCTACCTCCACCGAAGAAACCGTGCGCCGAAGCGACTAATCCACGCCGAAAACCGCCCGGAACGCGAACGACGCCATCTCGGAATCCACCGAGGGATCGCGCCCGCCTCCGCCTCGATCCTCATCCATCCTTGCCCGCGCCTCGCCCGCGCCGTCCCCGCCTCGCCCGTACTCCGCCCCGTCGGCCGCCGGAGAGAGAGGGAGAGAGGAGAGAGCGTGAGAAGAGAGAGGGAGAGAAATGAGAAATGAGAGGGGAGAGAGAGAGAAAAGCTATTTATAGGGAAATCCGGAAAATCGGAAAAATCCAGAAAAATAGAAAATCACACCCTCGCGATCCTCGGAACGCACCGATCGCAACGGTACCACTCGCGCCCTGGTGAACGGCCCGGTTCACCCGCAACGAGGTTCCGAAGGGAAAGCCGAAACCCACGCCGGGAATCGGAAAAACACACGCGGAAAAAGCCGCGGAACGCCTCCGGGCCTCCGAAACGACTCCGGATCGCACCGATCCGAACACGAAAGATGTCCGAAACGAAATTTCAGACAAAACAGAGTTGGACAATCCGAGAAACCAGATCCGGAGCCCACGAAAAGGATCCGAAGAATCCGGGGCATTACAGCCCTCCCCCCTTAAAGGAATTTCGTCCTCGAAATTCAGGACCAAGCACGAAGTCCCAGGGGAAGAACACAGAATCACTGACACGCTGTCAGAGCCCCAGCACAGAAAACCTCGATTCTCACGAAAACACCGATCCTGAGGGACACAGCCAGACTTACGATCACAAGCAACACCTCGCTCCTCGCGCCGAGCACACAGGCCAACAGAGCAGGCATATACCAAAGGACACAGTCCGGCATCACCTCAGACAACGCGAGAATCCACCGTGGCGCCGCAGCCACGATCTCGCTCACCGAGGAAACACAACCCTCGACACGAGCAACAGCTACTGATCCACCCCAGGGTCAGCAGACAAAACACACATCAGCTTCACAACCAGCTGACAGGTCGCACACCCTTCTCAAGGGGACAACCAACACAGAGCCTCCACCAGCTCAAGCAGCCAGCTCAACAGACCGCAACCAGCACATCGGCTCAACACCAAGAAACACCCCACACATGGCAAGCCGAAAGCCGGACACAACACCGTGCCAATTCTCGTCAGAAGACAAACTTCGACAAAGTCCAGATCCCATCCGGAAAGGCACATCACAGAAACGACCACCAAAGATCTCGCTGGCACACGGCTCTCGCCACGCTCGAGCCCCAACAACCAGCATCTTCTGTCTCTGAAAAGACCATCCACTGGTCGCCAAATACACGTCAACGGGAAACCTCCACCGGCCCAACAGGCACGATCCAATTCACAGCAGGCCATCCGCTGACTCACCCATAGACCGATGCCACATCTCGAGCTACACTCCTCTCGGACTCCGCATCCGAGCTCGATCATCGCGCCAACTCGACCCTCTCGGGGAGCACGACGAAACCAAATGACAGAACATGGCGTCTTCAGTCATCACCTCGCGGGACTCAGACTTATAGGGAACCACCCCATGCTAATCACCAAACCAGGGATAACCTTGCGACACCAACGTCCTATCAAGGACCACCAACCGACGCTAATCTCACAGAAGGCCTCCGCCCACAAGCGTCACTCATCCATCTGGTCTCATCACATCCTTCGATCAAAACCAAGTGGACACCTGCCAATCCCGATTCCGCCCTTACCACAGAGCCACGGGACACCACCTGGACAGCGCTCGTGGGTCCCTAAGCAATAAACATCTCACCGTCACAATCCGACAAGACCGTAGAACCAACGGAAGCCCACAGCCTGCCAGAGACCACTTCTCCAAAAACGATCTTATCCGAGGACACGACTGGGAACACAAGTCGGGCACCAAGCCGCCGACTCTGACCAACACATCCTCGACCATCGTCAGGCGACATCCTCAACAACCCCATCCAGGTCCAATACCGACGCCTGACACGGCTTCCAACACAGGAACAGGGTACTCATGCGGCGCACTAGCCAGCACTTTTCCCAACACTCCATCCTGCCAGTGCCAAGAACCATAATACCTCGAGCAACGGCACGGCAAAATCACGTTTCACACCGAGGAACCAATCCTCCAATGCTCAACGCAAACTCAGGAATCCGCCCGTAGCAACCAATGCTACGATCCTGAACCAATGGGTTACGAGCCCACCACGCTTCCGCTGCGCACTCTGATCCACGCGCGCACAGCCGAGAAAGCAAACACCGCCCAACCAGCACTCGTCCTTCCGGAACAGCGCCAGCACACCCTCACACGACAAGGGAATGGGCACAACTTCTCACAGACAACCACCTTGCCAAGACAAGGAGCACGTCTCGCACGGACTTCATGGCACACAAGGCCAACCAATCCGGGCACACAATGCAAGACGGCAATCCTTAGCCGAACGCAATCTCTCCAACCAAAGGAGAAACCAGCGCACTTCGACCAACGGAAGAACTCCACGCTCGACCTGACCTCGAACCTCGCGCACGCTGGAAACAGCACCATCCAGCACCAAGGAAAACCATCGCTTCCATCAGGTCAGCGCCTCCGACACACTCGACGAGTGTCACGTCGGACCACAATCACAGCATCTCTCGATGCACCACCGCTGCAATTCCTCGAACTGCAACACGGCATGCCAAGAGCCGCCACACGAGCCATAACCGACAACCGCCGATGCTCACCCTCGAGTCCCGAAACTCGCCGTGGAGCCTTCACATCTCAAGCCAACTCCAGGGCGAACACAACCCATCCACTGACAGAAGCACAGGAGCAAAGACTTAACGGGACATCTCTGCCAAATCCTGCCTCGAAATCAGCAGAACGATCAGGACCGACACGTCATTTCTGACGCAACAGAGCACGACAAAACATCAGGCTCGACGAAACAGCAACCCACCGAGAAGATCCTCCGCTCACCCGAGCACACTTCTCGATCAGGACACCTCAGGAGCTGGACAAACCTCAAGCTGGAGTGACCAAAAACCGACAGCAGCTCCCTCAGAGCACGCTCACGGCCACTTAACCAAGAACAGTCCGCACCAGCCACCTGACCACGCTGCAGGTTCCTCGAACGCAGCACCGCGAACTCACACCTGCTAGCAACCTCTGCCCAACGCAGCACAACCAGGGCCACCACCGATGAGGGAGAAGGCTCTCGACCTCGATCCTTAGACCCCATGTTGGCACGAAAGCCGCGGGCAGCAACCACCTTCACAGCGCCGCACAGCGCACCCAAGCGAGAAACAAGGCGAAAAACAAGCACAAAACCCTAAGCCAGCTGCCGACTGTACTGGACCTTATGGACTCTGATCACTGCAATATCTCGAATTCCTATGTACGTCCACAACCACCGCTCTGATACCAGCTGTAACGACCCGAGAATCCGATTACCGGGAAGGCCCGATAACCCGAGACTCGCACCGCCGCCCACGAGCCAGGAGGGCTCGGAAGGGCTAAAAGGAGTGTGGAGGCACAAAGAAATAGGAAATAAAGCAGGACAACTCAACAAATAACAGAAATAAATAAACAACTACAACAGAGTCCAGTCTAACAGAAAGTACAGTCTAAAGCAGTAAAGCGTACCACATGCCAAGTGAACACTCGGCCCGGCAAGCTGGAAACTGAGAACCTCCGCTCCGCACCCTCGAACCACGAGGAAGAACCGCTACACCTGAAAAGCAGGGAATGAGTCTCCAAAACAGAGACTCAGCAGGGATCCCGCGGAACCCCAACCGGAAACAACGGCGGTAGCGGAAAGGAAGCTACAACTACAGCAGGAACAGCAAACCGGTGGCCGGTCAAAAACTCGGCACTACAGCTACTCCTACTGTACCAGAAGGCACACCTCGATCACGCAGTCGAAGCTACCGAACCACACTAGTACCACCTACCGAAGCAAGAACACACGGCAACCACGCCGTAGAGGCCTGTCCCTCGGACACAGCCGACCTGGACACGCTGTCCAAGGTGCAACCCCGACCATCCGATCGCGGGTACCGCACAACAAGACCCAACCTCGGTAAAGCCACTAGCATTAGACCCTTGGCGCGAAAACCAACACACGCGCCACGGCGAAACAACCGAACTCAACGGTCAACACGACCGAAAACCCGAAGGTCGAAATCACAGAAACTGATAGTCTGTCACTCCGTACTCGACAGGAGTACCACCCACTAGAAGCACAGCCGGTAGCGTCCCCTGACGTCTTACACCGCACCGCAAGTGAACTGCCTGACGTGGTAGCTCCTACCCGAGGCACGAACACCGTACAAGTAACTACAACAAGTGACTAGCTGGGGTCACGCCCGTCGACGTGGGTCCAACCGCCCCCAACCACGTGTGCACACACAGACCGCGCGTCCCTGGTCTGGTCCTCTGACCGGTTTTCCCCTCAGCCGGACTCTGGCTGCAAGACGTGGGGCCCGACGGCAACCGGTCCACAAACCGCCTCTAAGGGTAAGCCCGTACACCACTCCCTGGTGCGACTAGCACACGCGTACTAGTAGGCTACGACTAGTGGAGGGTCACTGAAGGAGTAGACTCTCAAGTCAACGGAAAACAACGTCCGCATCCGACAAAGTACGGGGACCATCCCACGTACTAGCACCGTCGCACGATGACCACAGTCGGAGAAGAAACGGGACTCACAGTCCACAGCCGCGCACACACCCTGCGCGAGAGTAGAGAAAACCCAAGTGACGCTAAGTCACTGGGCTCTGGACAGTCCTCTAGACGCCCTACACCCAACGGTCCTTGAGTCACAAGACTCGGGGTCAAGACCGTTGCACGCAACAGCACAAGGCCGTCAATCTAGTCCAAGCTCTAGGTCTAAAACCACTGTAGCACGAATACCGAGGCAGCTCACGAGCCGCCGAAACCATTCCCTTGGGAAGGGAACTCACAGGACTAAGGCCACACACACGGCCCACGCGGAAAGCACAGAAGCACGATTCCCAAGGCAACTTGCACACCACCAAGCTGTGGCCCAACTCAAGGAAAAGAGGGAAGCCTCCAGCCCCAGACTGGACAACTGGGCTCGCAGCCCAAGGCCTCACACAGGACCCACTCGGGGATCGCTTTTCGGAGAAACCGATGACACACGTCAACACACGGTGACACGAGTCGAGAACTCTACACCCGGGACTACAACGTACCACGACACCTGGCCCCGACGACGTGCACAACATCCGTCAGGCCACGGGTCGGCACGTGGTTCGAGAACCACACACCCGGGACTCGAATCAGTCAAAACGGAAACACCGGGTTAGACTGGCACATGTGCGGTTCACCCTGGGCCGCTCAAGGGATGTGCGGCTAGGGTACAGCCGCTCAAAAGACATGCGGTCAGGCAGGAGCCGCACAAGGCTCTAATCGGACTAACCCCAAATGGAGGATGGGCGGTTAGGGCTGGACCGCCCAAGGGGATGTGCGGCCAAGGATCGTCCGCACAACCTAACCGACCTACTCCAGTGCCGGTCAAAACGGTTTTGACCAAACCGCACAACCCAACCGACACTAAACTGTTGACCAAGGGTCAACTGGGATATGCGGTCAGCTCCTGGCCGCACAAGCCCACGGAAGGACAGACGGCTGGGTACCAACCGTCCATGGGGGAGACATGCGGTTCTCACCTGGCCGCACATCAAATGTGCGGTCTATCGTGCGACCGCACAACCCTAAAACCAAGAGAAATGAACGGGCCAAAGGCAACCGCCCTCGCGATGGACGGGCCCGGTTCGACCGCCCAACCATCACGGCGGGTAAACCCAGGGGGTCTCCCGATCGTAGCCTTTCCACGCCCCGTTCGTGCCGAAACGAAGGGGATACAACCACAACCACCCTGGCAATCACGTGGACTCCGACCGGAGTCAAAACGACGCACGAATCGCGAGAAACGAGCGATTCTACCGAAGTTACCCAAAAAGGGTTACCGAGCTTCTCGGAGCTCTACCGGTCCAACGGGACCACCAATCGAGACGAAATCAAGGGGAAAAGAACGCTCTCGCCCCAAGGAATCCGTTGACAGTAACCGATCTGGAAACCGTCGCCGTTTCCCGACCGACCCTACGAAACCCACAAAACCACGGTTTCGCTAGAACGGACCCAAACACAGCTGTTTCCGCGCCGAACGACGTGCAATGGCAGGGGAAACGAGCAGAACGCAGTGGTGTTCCGTCACCCTACCTCCACCGAAGAAACCGTGCGCCGAAGCGACTAATCCACGCCGAAAACCGCCCGGAACGCGAACGACGCCATCTCGGAATCCACCGAGGGATCGCGCCCGCCTCCGCCTCGATCCTCATCCATCCTTGCCCGCGCCTCGCCCGCGCCGTCCCCGCCTCGCCCGTACTCCGCCCCGTCGGCCGCCGGAGAGAGAGGGAGAGAGGAGAGAGCGTGAGAAGAGAGAGGGAGAGAAATGAGAAATGAGAGGGGAGAGAGAGAGAAAAGCTATTTATAGGGAAATCCGGAAAATCGGAAAAATCCAGAAAAATAGAAAATCACACCCTCGCGATCCTCGGAACGCACCGATCGCAACGGTACCACTCGCGCCCTGGTGAACGGCCCGGTTCACCCGCAACGAGGTTCCGAAGGGAAAGCCGAAACCCACGCCGGGAATCGGAAAAACACACGCGGAAAAAGCCGCGGAACGCCTCCGGGCCTCCGAAACGACTCCGGATCGCACCGATCCGAACACGAAAGATGTCCGAAACGAAATTTCAGACAAAACAGAGTTGGACAATCCGAGAAACCAGATCCGGAGCCCACGAAAAGGATCCGAAGAATCCGGGGCATTACACTATGGATCTCTTTAAATAATATTCACTCCTTGATGCAAGGTCCTTGGATAGTAGCTGGGGACTTTAATTGCATTCTTGATGTTGATGAGAAAATTGGAGGGCTTAGTCCCAATCTGAAGTCCATCGCTGACTTTAAGGATTGTATAAATAGCTGTGGTCTCCTTGATGCTGGTTTTATGGGTTCAAAGTATACTTGGCACAACAATCAAAAGGGTAGCAAAGGAATCTGGGCCAGGCTTGATAGGGTCCTGATTAACTCCAACTGGTTGAACTGTTTTCCTGTCACTGTGGCACATCTGTCAAGAGAAGCCTCGGATCATGCTCCCCTTCTAGTCAAACAAGTTGTGCCTAGCAAATTTCATAGTAGATTTTTCTTTCAACAAATGTGGACTACACATGACCTCTTCCTTCAGGCGGTGGAACAAAATTGGAAAACCAGTCCTATTTCCTCTTCAGCCATTACCACCCTATGCATCAAACTCAAAGTTTTGAGGAAAATGCTTCTGCTCTGGAACAAACAGGTGTTCGGTGATGTGCATAACAACCTCTTGACAGCTGAGGATGATGTATTAAAGGCTAAACATATTTATGATTCAGCCCCTACCTCTAGCAATCTTGAGACCTTATCTGCTGCTAAGAATTCCTTGGCAAATCGCATTATTCAACATGAAATGTTTTGGAGACAGAAATCAAGGATTCGTTGGCTTAAGGAAGGTGATAGGAATACTAAGTTCTTTCATATGACTGTGATGACTATAAGGAGGCGCAACTTCATCCATCAGCTTCGAAATGGATCTGGCTCTTTAACCTCTGATCAATAGGAAATGAGGCTAATTGCAGTGGAACATTTCCAAAAGGAATTCACTTCTCAGCAACATTTCATAGACAATGCTATTATAGACTGTGTTCCCCACTTGATATCGACAGTAGACAATAGCTTTCTCTGTGCAGTCCCTGATGCGAATGAAATAAAAGAAGTTGTTTTCTCTATTTCAGCTGAGAGTGCTCCGGAGCCAGATGGTTTTACCGGATATTTATTTCAAAAGGCTTGGCCGATCATTGATAAAGAGGTGACTGCAGCCATCCATGAATTTTTTGCTATCCGAAAGCCACTTCCAAGGGAGTTCACTTCCACTCTGATAGCCCTTATTCCTAAAGCTAAAAATGCAACAGACATAGCTGATTATAGACCTATTAGTCTATGTAACTTCTCTTATAAAATCATCTCCAAGGTCATTTGCAACAGGTTAAGCAGATATCTGCCAGTTCTCATTTCTGGGGAGCAGTCAGCCTTCGTTAAGGGGAGGCATATTGTGGATAACATAGCTTTAGCTCAAGAAATGGCTCAGTATCTTGGTAGGAAAACAAGAGGAGGCAATGTTATATTTAAATTAGACATGGCCAAGGCATATGATAAAATTGAATGGGACTTTCTTTTTGTGGTATTAAAGAGATTTGGTTTCAACAACAATTTCATTGATCTCATTGAACTATTGGTCAGCAATTGCTGGTTTTCAGTCTCTCTCAATGGGGAATCAGCTGGATTCTTCAAGTCTACCAGAGGCCTGAGACAAGGTGACCCAATAGCTCCCTATCTATTCATCCTTGCTCAGGACCCCCTTAGCAGATTTCTTCAAAAAGCTTTCATGGAAGGTGTGGTTAAGTGATTTGCTGGGCCCCGAAGATGTCCTACTGTATCTCATCTTCTTTTTGCGGATGACACCCTTATTTTTGCTAATGCTTCAGCTGCTTCTATTAAGAAGCTAATGGATATTCTTCAATCATATGAAAAGGCCTCGGGCCAACTCATTAATATAAACAAAAGTGGCTACTTTATACAATCCAACAGCCACCAACATCTCTCTGGCAGAATTGAGAAACTAACAGGTTTTTCCAAACAGACCTTCCCCCATAAATATTTGGGATTCCCTCTGGCTGTTGGCAGAATCAAGAAGGTTTACTTTACGGGCATCATCACAGCTATCCAAAGGAAAATTGAAGGATGGAAAGCTAGATTTTTATCCCTAGGAGCTCGCCTCATTCTTATAAAGCATGTCTTGTCATCTATCCCAATCCACATTCTAGCTTCCACTCCAATCCATGAAGGTCTTCATCAAACTTTGGAACAATCATTTGCAAATTTCTTTTGGGGCTATTCACAGTATGGCAATCGCAAACACTGGAAGTCCTGGAAGCACATATGCAGACCAATCTCACAGGGAGGCCTGGGGATAATATCTCTCAGAATTATGGAAGTTGCCCTTCGGATCAAAATGCTCTGGAATGCCTTGTATTCTGATTCTCTATGGGCAATTTTTTTTAGGGCCAAATATATCAAAAATAACCATATTAGTCTGGTTAATTTCAAGGAAATGCATGGCTTTTTCAGAAAGAGTTGGCAACGTGCAAAAAATCTTATTGTTCAACACCAAAAGATAATTCTTGGCAATGGGCAGACCACTAACTTCTGGAAGGACATTTGGCTTGGGGACAGAAATTTAGAATCCTTTGTTCCTCATAACTTCATCTCTGATAGCAATGTCTCTGTCCGAGATATCCTCACTGACCCATCCTCTGAAGTTATCAACAATATGGATTCTTTTCTACCTGGAGATATCAAAAGAGCTCTGCCTCTCATCCAACTATCTCATTACCCGGATAAGGCTATTTGGTCCTTATCCCCTAGTGGTAACTGCTATGTTTCCTCTATTCACACTCAGTTAAGCATCTCTCAGCAAATGGACAGTTTTGGCTCCTGGAAACGTATATGGTCCCCTTGGATCCCTACTAAAATCTCAATTTTTCTATGGAAGGTTATTCATAACTGTCTGCCTTTGGACAAGAAAATTAAGCAGTCTGGCATAGTTATCTGCTCCAAATGTAGGTGTTGCAAGGACATCCGGGAGGAAGATATTAACCACATGTTTGTTGGCAGTGAATTGGCTACCAAGGTTTGGACTTATTTTCAATCAAGGGGCATTTCAATATCTGGTAATACTATCAGGAGTCTAATTACCCGTTCTATCCTTAAGGAAACAGGCAAGTCTGCTTTTGGTCTGCTCTCAACTGTCATTGTAGCTTATGGATTGTGGGAAATTTGGGCTGCCAGAAATGCTTTCATCCATGACAATAAATCCATTTGTTCCCACAGCCTGATTCAGAAGATTCTTGCTCAGGTTAAACTGCTAGTCCATTTATCTGAGCTATAGGAACCGAGCTATAATAAAATGAGTATTTTGGCCTCCTTTGACATATCAAGCCATGCCTTTAAGAGCCAAAAGATGATACTGGTGAAATGGTTGCTTCCTCCTTGGCCCATTTTAAAGCTCAATACTGGTGGTGCATCTAAAGGAAATGGTACTTTGGGAGGTGGAGGTATAATTCGGGATGGCCATGGTACTTTTCTCTTGGCATTCTCTCATTACTATGATCAACATAATAGCATGGTTGCTGAATCCAGAGCCCTTTTGGATGGTTTGAAATATCTCAAGGCTATGTCCATCCAGGCGACTATTATAGAATGTGATTCTCAATCCCTTGTTCATATTGTTAACCGCAAGTCACCATGCCCGTGGAGGATTGCAGTCTACATAAGAGAAATATGGAGCTTGTTATCCAGTACGGACTCTATTTCACACATCTTTCGTGAAGCTAACCAAGTGGCCGATTCCTTGGCTAATCTAGCATGTTCAGTGAAATGTAATTCCTTTTTTCTTTCTCAACAACAACTCCCCATGTACATAAAAGGGGTAGTTCGTATGGATAAGCTAGGTATGCTTAGCATTCGATTGATGTAACTTGTATAGCTTTTTGATATCAATAAAATTTACCCTCTAGTGTGCAGTGGTGGAGTGGCTTTCTCTCTACCCCTGGTAGAGGGTGCACTCTCCTATTGCACCTAGGTAAGGTTTTTCCCAAAAAAAAAGAAAGTTACCCCTCCTGGGGCTGGAGGTCCCTTGAGATCCCTTTTTAAGGGGGATGGTCTTGGTGGCTCGTGAGCTATCTCGGTATTTGTGCTACCGTGGTTTTAGACCTAGGGATTAGGCTAGATTGACGGCCATGTGTTGTTACGTACAACGGTCTTGACCCCGAGTCTTGTGACTCAAGGACCGTTAGATTTAGTGAGTCTAGAGGACCGTCCAGAGTCTAGTGGCTCGTCGCCACTTGGTCCTTCTCGACTTTCACGTAGGGTGCGTGCGTGTTTCTCGGAGTTTCTCCTTGGAGAGTGGTCACATTGGTGACTCCCCACTAGTCGTAGCCTTCCGACACGCGAGTGGTCCCACCAGGGAGTGGTGGTGAGGCTACCTCGAGAGATGATTTTTAGGCTGGTTACCATCGGGCCCCACGTTTGACGCCAGAGTCCGGCTGAGGGGAAAACCAGTTAGAGGGCCAGACCTAGGACGTATGGTCTGTGTGTGCACACGTGGTTTGGGGCAGTAGGACCAGCGTTGACGAGCGCGACCCCAGCTAGTCACTTGTTCTGTGGTTACTTGTACAGCTTCTCAGTTCCCGTTGGGCCGGAGGGAGACACCTGAGGCTCGGTCTAAGACGTCAGTGGACGCATCCGGCCTTGCTTCTGGTGGGCAGGTACTCCTATCACGTGAGACGTGACTCTCCTGTTTCCGGGTTCCGTTTCCCGTCTGCGAGACGTGGTTTTCTGGACCGTCTGGTGTTTCCGAGTTAGTGGCCAGGGTGCTAGTAGCTTTACCGAGGTTGCGTCTTGTTGGTGCGGTGTCCACGACCGGGTAGTCGGGGTTGCACCTTGGACAGCGTGTCCAGGTTGGTCGTGTCCTGGGAGACAGGCCTCTACGGCGGGGTTGCTGTGGGTTTTTACTTCGGTAAGTGGTACTAGTGTGGTTCGGTAGCCCCTGACCGTGAGATCGAGGTGTGTTTTCCTAGTATAGTAGGAGTAGCTGTAGTGCCGAGTTTTGACCGGCCACTGGTTCGGTGTTCCTGCTGTAGTTGTAGCTTTCCTTTCCGCTACCGTCGTTGTTTCCGGTTGGGATTCCGCGAGACCCCTATTGAGTCTCTATTTGGAGACTCATCCCTGCTTTTCAGGTGTAGTGGTTCCTCCTCGAGGTTCGAGGGTGCTGTTCGGAGGTTCTCAGTTGTCAGCTCGTCGGGCCGAGTGTTCACTTGGCATGTGTTACGTTTTACTGCTTTAGACTGTACTTACTGTTGGACTGGACTCTGTTGTAGTAGTTGTTTATTTATTTCTGTAAATTATTGAATTGTCCTGCCTTATTTCCTATTTCTTTGTGCCTCCACACTCCTTTTAGCCCTTCCGAGCCCTCCCGGTTCATGGGCGGCGGGCCAGGATTCGAATGGTATCGGGTTCTTCCCGATATCCGGATCTTGGGTCGTCACGGCTGGTATCAGAGCGGTGGTTGTGGACGTACATAAGAATTCAAGATATTACAATGATCAGAGTCCATAAGGTCCAGTACAGTCGGCAAGTGGCTTAGGGTTTTGTGTTTGTTTTCCGCTGGATTTCTCGCTTGGGAGCTTGAGTGCGCGGTGTTGGCGCTGTGAAGGCGATTGTTGTTCACGACTTTCGTGCCGGCGTGGGATCTAAGGATCGAGGTTGAGAGCTTCTCCCTCATCGGTGGTGATCCCGGTTGTGCTGCGTTGGGCAGAGGTTGCCGGTAGGTGCGTTGCTGCGGTGCTGCGTTCGAGGTTTTTGTAGTGAGGTCAGGTGGCTGGCGAGGACTGTTCGTCATTAAGTGGCTGTGAGCATGCTCTGAGGGAGCTATTTTTGAGTTGGCCACTTTAGCTTGAGGTCTATCCAGCCCCTGATGTGTTAAGGTTGTGGTTTAAGGTGGCAGAGCGGGTGTTCTGATCGAGAGGTGTGCTCGGGTGAGCTGAGGATCTTCTCGGTGAGTTGCTGATTGTCGAGCTGATGTTCTTGTCATGCTCTGTGGCGTCAGAAATGACATGTCGGTCCTGATTATTTTTACGAATTTTGAGGCAGGATTGGGCCGTGGTGTCCCAGTAAGTTCTTGCTCCTGCGCTCTTGTGCGCGAATGGGTTGTGTTCGCCTTAGATTTGGTTTGAGTTGTGAAGGTTCCGCGGTGAGTTTCGGGACTCGAGGGTGAGTGTTGACGGTTGTCGATTATGGCTCGTGTTGCGGCTCTTGGCGTGGTGCGTTGTAGTTCGAGGAATTACAGCGATGGTGCATTGAGAGATGCTCTGATTATAGTCCGACGTGACACTTGCTGAGTGTGTCGGAGGCGCTGACCTGATGGAAGCGATGGTTTTCTCGGTGCTGGAAGGTCCTATTTCCAGCATGTGCGAGGATTTAGGTCAGGTCGAGCGTGGAATTTTTCCGATTGGTCGAAGGAGTGTTGGCTTCTCTGTGGGTTGGAGAGATTGTGTTTGGCTAAGGTTCGTCGTCTTGCATCATGCATTCGGATTGGTTGGCCTCGTGTGCCATGAAGTCCGTGCGAGACGTGTCATGTGTTTTGGCAAGGTGGTTGCCTGCGAGTGTTGTGCCCAATTTCCCTGGTTGTGTGAGGGTACTGGCACTGTTCCGGAAGGACGAGTGCTGGTTGGGCGGTGTTCGCATTCTTGGCTGGTGCTGGAACTTTTCGATGCGTGGTAGATCGGAGCCTGCGGAGTTGCAGAGATTGCCAGATTGGGAGTGAATATGTGCTTGGGGTTCGAGGTAACAGAGCTTTCCTCACCTTATTTTCTGAGGTTGACCAGCCGAGTTGTAGATTGTCGGGATGGCGAGTCCCGAGTTACCGTGTTGGTTGTACGTGTGGATCAGAGTGCGCAGTGAAAGCCTGGTGGGCCCATAACCCACAGGTTCATGATCGTAGCATTGGTTGCTACGGGCGGATTTCCTGAGGTTGCGTTGAGCATCGGAGGATTGGTTCCTCGGTGTGAAATGTGTTGTTGCCGTGCCGTTGCTCGAGGTATCGTGGTTCTTGGCACTGGCAGGATGGAGTGTTGGGGAAAATGTTGGCAAGTGTGCCGCATGAGTACCCTATTCCTGTGATGGAAGCCGTGTCAGGCGTCGGTGTGACTCGGAAGGGGTTGTTGAGGATGTCACCTGACGGTGATCGAGGACATGTTGGTCAGAGTCGGTGGCTTGGCGCACGACTTGTATGAGAGGTTGTGTCCTCAGATGAGATCGTGTTTTGAGGAAGTGATCTCTGACAGATTGTGGGTTCCTGTTGGTAGCTGCGAGTGACTGGTAAGGCTAGTCTCGTAGCCGACCACGGTAGGATGTGTATCGTTGGGGACCCATTGTGTATTGGTCGTGGTGTTGGCGACCTAGTTGCCGTAAGATTGGGTGGCACTTTTCCTCCCCTAGAGATGTGTGCCATAAGTTGTTCAGGTGGTGTCCCGTGGCTCTATGGTGAGGGCGGAATCGGGATTGGCAGGTGTCCACTTGGATTAATTGAGGCGAAGGATGTGATGAGACAAGACAGAAGAGTGATGCTTGTGGGTGGAGGCCTTTTAGTGAGATTGGCGTCGGAATGGTGGTCCTTGATGGGACGTTGGTGTCGCAATGGTTATTCCTGGTTTGGTGACCAGCATGGGATGGTTCCCCTGTAAGTCTGAGTCGAGTGAGGTGATGACCGAAGACACCAAGATCTTGTCATTTGGTTTCATCGTGCTCCCCGAGAGGGTCGAGTTGGCGTTATGATCGAGATCGAATGCGATGTCGGAGAGGAGTTCAGCTCGAGATGTGGTAATTGTCTGTGTGTGAGTCAGTGGCTAGCCTGTTGTGAGGTGGATCGTGCCCGTTGGGCCAGTGCAGGTTTCCTGTTGACGAGCAGTTGGCGACCAGTGCATGGTCTTTCACAGACAGAAGATGCTTGTAGTTGTGCATCGAGATTGGTGAGAGCTGTGTATCGGTGAAGCTGATGTGTGATTTGTTTGCTGACCATTGGATGGATCGGTAGCTGTTTCTCGTGACGAGGGTTGTGTCTCCTCGGCGAGCGAGATGGTGGCAGTGGTGCCATGATTGGTTTTCGTTGTGACTGAGGTGATACCAGACTTGTGCTTTTGTGTTGTGCCTGCTCTAATGGCCGGTGTGTGTGCGGCATGTCGAGCGTGGTGTCGTTCGTGGTGTTAGTCTGGCTGTGTCCCTCAGGATCGGTGTTTTGGTGAGAATCGAGATTTTTCGTGCTGGGGCTCTGACAGCGTTGTCAGTTGGTTAATGTGTTCTTCCCCTGTGTCTTGGTGCTAGCTAGTCTAGAATTTTGAGGATGAAATTTCTTTAAGGGGGGAGGGCTGTAATGTCCCGGGTTTTTCAGATCTGGATCCGTGGGTTTCGGATCGTCTTTCCGCGGATTGCGGATTGTGTCCGAGTGAGCTTCGAACTTTTATACCGAATTGTCGGGCCCATTGGTGGTGTGCCCATGAGTTTCCTTGGGTCCGTGGTGTTGTGAGGAGCACGTCGGTATTTTTTCAGATTTTTCGGAGCGCCTGTGTGGGTCTCGGGTTGCATTTTGGGTTTTACGTGTGTTTTTGGCAGTCGGACCTTCGGAACCCCGTGTAGGGTGAACCGTTACGTTCTCCAACTCCGTGATATTACCACTGCGTTGTACGTCTTCCGAGGATCAGGGAGGTGATTTTTCTCTATTTTCCATATTTTTGGTAATTTTTGGATTTTCTATATATATAAACACCCTTTTTTTCTCTCTCTCCCCATCTCTCATTTCTCTCTTCCCTCCCTCTCTCTTCTCTCACGTTCTCTCCTCTCCCCCTCTCACTCCGGGCGGCCGACGGAGGCGGTGAGGGCGGGGTGGTGTGGCTGATGGGGCGTGGAGCGACGGGCACGGGACGATGATCGCGATGGTGGAGGCGGTTCGTGGGATCGCGAGCCGGCGAGGGTTTCGTGGCGATTTCTTCGTGGATCGACGAGCTCGGGGTGCGAAATCTTCGGTGGAGGTAGGGAGATGGACCCCCAGCTCGTGCTCTTCCTTTCCCGCGAGTTTTGTAGGCCGTGGTGAGCCGAGAGGGCCTATTTGAGTTTTTTGGGGAAAATCCATATTTTGGGGAGTGGTCGCCCGATCTACCGTTTCAAGCCACGATTTCACGTTTTGAGGGTCTAGATGCATGCTAAGGGTCCTAGAGGAGCTTCCCCCTTGTTTCTCCCCTCATCCATGGATGTTTGAGGGCGTGGTTTAGATTTTTGGGCTTTTCCCTCCGGCCCATTCTCGAGCTGGTGTGGCGGTCCTTCCAGAGACCGCCAGAGTCTCTGGCGGCCCAGGATAGGTGCGCCAGACGCTGTGGCGGCCCAAGGCGGGTGGGCCATAGGGCACTATTTTGTCGGCAGGGCGTCCGTCGGCCTGGCGGCCGCACGATAAACCGCCAGAGCGTGTAGCGCTCCAGGGTTCGACTGCCAGAGGGGCGAGTCGACCATTGATTTTCGACCATTGGGTTCACGTGTCCTATAGCGCACCAGGGTTGGTCCGCTAGAGCGTGTCTGGCGGCCTGAGAGCGGGGCGCCAGAGTTAACGTGACATGTCCTCTCGTGCTCCGGTGTTGGACTACTAGAGCGCTGTGGCGGCCCAATGTAGGCGCGCCAGAGCCAGCGTGGCTTCTTCGTCTAGCGCTCCTGTGTTGGACCGCTAGAGTCCTGTGGCGGACCAGTGTTGGACCGCTAGAGACTGTAGCGGCCCAAGGTTGGACCACCAGGCTCTGGGCTGCACCGAGTGGTTTGCAGTCTCGTTTCTCTTTGACCGTGGTTTCCGCGAGTTGCGGTCGGCCTCGTGAGTGTCCCGGACACCCCGTAGGTTCCGTGTCCGTGTTTCTGGGGTGTCTAGAGGTGCCGTGTTACCTCGACTAGCGTGCCCATGGGTGTGTGTTCCGGGCTTTGTGTTACGCTCGATTGAGTCATCGTGTATCAGTGTGAGTGTGGTGGGGTTCCCCCGCATGTCGTAGGTTTCTGCGGAAGATGGTTCCCGAGTTGGCCAAGTGTTTGGCCTTGGATTGCGAGTCCAGTCATCCGGCCCGGGGCTGGAGGTTTCTCGCTTTTTCCAGGGATGGGGAATCAGCGTGGCGGCTTGTGAGCTGCCATGGGAATCATGCTTCTGTGCTTTCCGTGTGGGTCATGTGTGTGGCCCTGGACTGTGAGTCCAGTTACCCAGCCTGGGGCTGGAGGTCCCTTGAGTTCCCATTTTGAGGGGGATGGTCTCGGCGGCTCGTGAGCTGCCTCGGTATTTATGCTACCGTGATTTTAGACCTAAGGATTAGGCTAGATTGATGGCCTTGTGCTGTTGCGTATGACGGTCTTGACCCTGAGTCTTGTGACTCAAGGACCGTTGGATTTAGTGAGTCTAGAGGACCGTCCAGAGTCCAGTGGCTCGTCGCCACTTGGTCCTTCTCGACTTTCACGCAGGGTGCATGCGTGTTTCTCGGAGTTTCTCCTTGGAGAGTGGTCACATCGGTGACTCCCCACTAGTCGCAGCCTTCCGACACGCGAGTGGTCCCACCAGGGAGTGGTGGCGAGGCTACCCCGAGAGACGGTTTTTAGGCTAGTTACCGTCGGGCCCCACGTTTGACGCCAGAGTCCGGCTGAGGGAAAAAACAGTCTGAGGGCCAGACCTAGGACGTATGGTCTGTAATGCCCTGGATTCTTATCGGATTCTTATTAGGTCTTTCGGATCTTCTTCGGAGAGTTTCGGATCACTTTTGTGGGTCCTGAGTTGAGTTTTACGATCCATGTGGATTTTTCTCTCGTACTAGTTACGGAACCCTACGGTAAGTTTATTTCTCAGTCCATCGACTCGTGGATGCCGCAGTTACGATGAACTCGTCGAGAGGATCGTTTCGACTATTTTTGCGTATTTTTCTGAATTAGTCCATTTTCGGGCTAACTATCGAATTTTTGAAAATTAGGAAAATTTCCTAATTTCTTTCTTTTTATTTCCTTTCTCTCTCCTCCCTTCTCATTTTTGCCGCCGCGACCTCTCTCTCCCGTTTTCTCTCTTCTCTTGCCCTTCCGGCTCCTGCTGCAGACGGAGGAGGCTCGGGCAGGTAGAAGAGATGCCGTGGGGATGGTCGGATGCGCGAAGGGGCGAGGATCGGTTTTGGCGCAATCCCAAACGGTGGATTCAAAGCCGACGGTCGAGCTCGCGACGTGGTTTTCGATGTGGTTTAGTCCCTTCAGCGCACGGTTTCTTCGGTGGAGGTAGGGAGAGGGATCACCCACTTCTCCTCCACGTTTTCCCAACAGTTTCACATCGTTCGGTGTGAGAACGAGCAGGTTTGGGCTCATTTTATCAAAACTGTGGTTTTGTGGAGTTTGTGGGGTTCGCCGAAAAATGACAATGGATTTTAGATTAGTTATTGTCAATGGACTCCCTGGAATGTCTGCGTTCCATAGTCACTGATTTCGTCGTGATTGGCGGTCATTCGGGACCGTTAGGAACCCGGGAAGTCCGGTGACTCCATTTAGGTTGATTTTGGAAAATCGCCCGTTTCTCGTTGTTTCTCAGCCGATTCGACTCCCGTTGGAGTCTATGTGTTGTGTATGATCATCACGGTTCTATCCCCTTCGTTTTGGAACGAACGGGGCGTGGGAAGGCCACGATCGGGCCGATCCCACGATTCTCCCGCCGTGATGCCTACACGGTTTAACAGTAGCCGTGTAGGGCTTGGCGCGGCGGGCTTCGGACCATTTAGTGTAGGTCGGTGGGCGTCTGCGCGGTTGCACGACAGATCGCCCAGTGGATGGCACGGCCTGGTGTGAGCCGTTCAGTCCCCTTGAGCGGATGGTTCCCAGCCGTTCTGTTTTTCCCGTTGGGTTGGGCGGCCAAGGCTTGACCGCTCATCCTGGTTGACCTTTGGTCAACAGTTTAAGTCGATTCATGGGGCGGTGACCCCTTAGCCGTCATGTGTTTTGAGTGGCCAGTCTCTGACCGTTCTGTTCGTTTGAGCGGCCGTGTTCAGACCGTTCAGTCCATTGAGCGGCCCCTCTGTGACCGCCCAGTGAGTTGAGTCCGTAGTTGTGTCAATTGGCCGTGATGGCCTGATCTGTGTCCGTCTGTCTATGTGTGTGTCATAGGATGGTTAGTTAGTCCGTGTTGCAGATCTTCTATAGATCGCTTGGTGGTTTGTTGGGCAGGTTAGCTAGAGTTGACTGAGTCTAGTGGTTCATCCTTGACCGCTACAGTCACCTCGTGGCTCTGCCCCTGACTGCCAGTGTCCTTGTCTTTGTGCGCATAGCGGCTTCCTCCTTGATTGCTTGGTTTCCCTAGCAATTGAGTGATGAATTGCTTATGCCCAGGGTGTCGTTTCCCATCGTTTCGATTTCCGTATGTCTTGGCTTGACCTTGTGGTTTGCCGTTCCCATGGACATCTTTTGGTATCCTATGAGGGCTATGACCACGTCAGTAGATAGCCAGGAGTTTTTCTCGTTTGAGGTAGGATTCTCTTTTCTACTGTTAAATCGTCATTGTCAGGTTCCGGTCAACCCGGGGTGACCCAATGGTTGACAGGCAACCTTGTGTGTGTCTCGGCAGTTCTATCCAGCCCGAGACATGGTTCTGGATATCTCGAGGTATCATCTTACCTCAGTTTACGTGTCCAGGTGTGCTGAGGGTCTTGGTGATCCCTCAGGTCTCCGTGCGTCGTTTTATACGGATGTGTCATTTCTGTGGCTTAGGATTAGACCGATTGGCGGCTTATTCCGCTTGGTACGACAATCTTGACCCGAGTCGTGAGACTCAAGGATCGTTGTGTTTTCAGGTCTAGTTGCCCTGCCCTGAGTCCGGTGGCAGTCTGGTATGCTACCTCGTGTCTTATGCTTCGTAGTACGTACGACAGTGCTTCCTCGCCTATCTGTACTACATCACTTTTGTTTCAGAGTTCTGTGTCTAGTGAGCCTCCACTAGTCATAGCCTGTCGACACGTTCCAGTGTTGGCCCACCTGGGAGTGGTGGTACGGCAGTTCCCGAGGTACGGTTTGTAAGCTAGTTTCCATGGGCTCCCTTCCCTGGTAGTAGCGTCCTGCTAGGGGAGAAAACTAGCTAGAGGCCTGGCTCAAGGTATTGAGCTTGTGTGTGCACACGTGGTCAGGGGCTTGGACTGACGCCGACGGGCGTTACCTTGTCTAGTCACTCGTTACTATAGTCCCGTTCTAGTTCTGAGCGTGTCATAGTCTCTGTCGTGCTTCAGGCGGCATTGTAGATGAGACACTTATAGGCGTAGCATAAGACGTCAGTGGACGTAGCTGGCTGTTCCTCTAGTGAGGAGGTGCTTTCGTCACGTGACATGTGACTCTCACGTTTCTCGTGCATCGTGGCCTTTTCGGGTTAGCCTTCTCGTGGTCTTGCCCGAGGACAGTGTTGTGTCGTGTGCACGACGTTCTAGTCGTGTGTGTGTGTGTGGTCGTATCTAGAAGAGCATGCACGGCAATCGAGTCGTGTATGCTTTAGGGCGTCTGTGTCTGTCTATGTCTTTTCTAGGCTCTTTTTGCCTGTCTTTGTAGGCCCGGCAGATCGGCAACTCCTGACCTTGTCAGATCAGAGTTCGCCTTCTAGTTGCTATCTGGAGTAGTTTGGGAGGCCGAGGTTAGTTCGGCAGCCGTGTTTTCTTTCAGGTACGGCTTCTCTTCCCTTTTCTTTTAGCTGCTCTACTCCTTCTGTTCCGGTTTTCTTTTACAGCTTTGTAGTTTAGTTTTCCTGCTTTACTACTCCTGCTGTTTACCTGCTGTTTTAGCGTGTTACTACACTATTTTTCAGTGGGGATCCACGTGACCCCTACTGGGCCAGTGACACGAGGCTCACCCCTACTTTTCAGGTGGGTGGCGTCTTCTGCTTCCGATGTTCCTGGTGTGACGCGTTCGTAGTTGCCAGCGGTACCTGCGTCGGGCTTCCCCCGACCTCAGTGTACGTCCTTCTTTTCTGTTGACTGTACTGCGCGCTTGTCTTTTTTTTGGATTGGACTCTGGTATAATTATTAAACTTGAATTTGTTAATTAAAAAAGTAATTTTATTTCTGCTACTTTTGCAAACGGATCTAATGAAATTTAATTGCTTACTGTTATATCTTTGTGGCTTCAATGTACTACACGATAATCCTTTTTCCCTTCGGAGCTTTACAGCTCTTGGGAGGCTTCACGGGTTCCAAGTGGTATCGGGTCTGCTCGGTAGTCCTATTGGGTATATCCGGTATCCGGGATCCGGGATCCGGGTCGTCACAGGTGTTATCAGAGCATTGTTGTGTGAAGCACATGGGAATCCAAGATATACATTTTCCAGAGTCCTGAAAGTCCAGTACAGTCTTCAGCTGGCATTAGGTTTCGTGATTCTTTGTCGTTTTGTTTTCCCGATAGCTGTTGTCGTGGCATGGGTCGTGTCTCCTTTCTTGTGAGACGTAAATGGCATTGCCTTATTTCGGAGGTGTCAGACTTGTGTTCACTTGTGTCGTGCTCGATCTAGAGCGTGTACTTCTGATTATGGTCTGACTATGTCTCTCTAAATTATGTTTCTCGATATTCGCGCTGTTTCAAGTTGTATCTTGGGGTTGTTCTTCCATGCTTCTCCTTTGCTAGTCCTTAAATTTTGAGGACGAAATTTCTTAGAGGAGGGGAGGATGTAGTGCCCTAGATTCTTATCGGATTCTTATTAGGTCTTTCGGATCTTCTTCGGAGAGTTTCGGATCACTTTTGTGGGTCCTGAGTTGAGTTTTACGATCCGTGTGGATTTTTCTCTCGTACTAGTTACGGAACCTTACGGTGAGTTTATTTCTCAGTCCATCGACTCGTGGATGCCGCAGTTGTGATGTACTCGTCGAGAGGATCATTTCGACTATTTTTACGTATTTTTCTGAATTAGTCCATTTTCTGGCTAATTATCGAATTTTCAGAAATTAAGAAAATTTTCTAATTTCTTTCTTTTTCTTTTCTTCCTCTCTCCTCCCTTCTCATTTTCGCCGCCGCGACACCTCTCTCCCGTTTTCTCTCTTCTCTCGCCCTTCCGGCTGCAGACGGAGGAGGCTCGGGCAGGTAGAGGAGATGCCGTGGGGATGGTCGGATGCGCGAAGGGGCAAGGATCGTATCGGTTTTGGCGCGATCCCGAACGGTGGATTCAAAGCTGACGGTCGAGCTCGCGACGTGATTTTTGGTGTGGTTTAGTCACTTCGGCGCATGATTTCTTCAGTGGAGGTAGGGAGATGGATCACCCACTTCTCCTCTACGTTTTTCCTGTAGTTTCACGTCGTTCGGTGCGAGAACGAGCGGGTTTGGGTTCGTTTTAGCAAAATCATAATTTTGTGGAGTTCATAGGGTTCATCGAAAAATGGCAATGGATTTTAGATCAGTTAGTGTCAATGGACTCCCTGGAACATCTACGTTCCATAGTCACTGATTTTGTCGTGATTGGCAGTCATTCGGGACCGTTAGAAGCCCGGGAAGTCCGGTGACTCCATTTGGGTTGATTTTGGAAAATTGCATGTTTCTCGCTGTTTCTCAGCCGATTCGACTCCCGTTGGAGTCCATGTGTTGTGTATGATCATCACGGTTGTATCCCCTTCGTTTCGGAATGAACGGGGCGTGGGAAGGCCACGATCGGGCCGATCCCACGATTCTCCCACCGTGACGCCTACACGGTTTAACAGTAGCCGTGTAGGGCTTGGCGGGGCTGGCTTCGGACCGTTTAGTGTAGGTCGGTGGGTGTCTACGCAGTCGCGCGACAGACCGCCCAGTGGATGGCACGGCCAGGTGTGAGCCGTTCAGTCCCCTTGAGTGGCTGGTTCCCAGCCGCTCTGTTTTTCCCGTTGGGTTGGGCGGCCAAGGCTTGACCGCTCATCCTGGTTGACCTTTGGTCAACAGTTTAAGGCGGTTCATGGGGCGGTGACCCCTTAGCCGTCTTGTGTTTTGAGCAGCCAGTCTTTGGCCGTTCTGTTCGTTTGAGAGGCCCTGTTCGGACTGTTCAATCCATTGAGCGGCCCCTCTGTGACCGCCCAGTGAGTTGAGTCCGTAGTTGTGTCAATTGGCCATGATGGCCTGATATGTGTCCGTCTGTGTGTGTGTGTGTCATAGGATGGTTAGTTAGTCCGTGTCGCAAATCTTCTATAGATCGCTTGGTGGTTCGTTGGGCAGGTTAGCTAGAGTTGACTGAGTCTAGTGGTTCATCCTTGACCGCTACAGTCGCCTCGTGGCTCTGCCCCTGACCGCCAGTGTCCTTGTCTCTGTGCGCATAGCGGCTTCCTCCTTGACTGCTTGGTTTCCCTAGCAGTTGAGTGATGAATCACTTATGCCTAGGGTGTCGTTTCCCGTCGTTTCGATTTCCGTATGTCTTGGCTTGACCTTGTGGTTTGTCGTTCCCATGGACATCTTTTGGTATCCTATGAGGGCTATGACCACGTCAGGAGGTAGCCAGGAGTTTTTCTCGTTTGAGGTAGGATTCTCTTTCCTACTGTTAAATCGTCATTGTCTGGTTCCGGTCAACTCGGGGTCACCCAGTGGTTGACAGGCAACCTTGTGTGTGTCTCGGCGGTTCTGTCCAGCCCGAGACATGGTTCTGGATGCTTCGAGGTATCATCTTACCTCAGTTTATGTGTCCAGGTGTGCTGAGGGTCTAGGTGATCCCTCAGGTCTCCGTGCGTCGTTTTATACGGATGTGTCATTTTTGTGGCTTTGGATTAGACCGATTGGCGGCTTGTTCAGCTTGGTACGACAATCTTGACCCGAGTCGTGAGACTCAAGGATCGTTGTATTTTCAGGTCTAGTTGCCATGCCCTGAGTCCGGTGGCAGTCTGGTATGCTATCTTGTGTCTTGTGCTTCGTAGTACGTACGACATTGCTTCCTCGCCTGTCTGTACTACAACACTTTTGTTTCAGAGTTCTGTGTCTAGTGAGCCTCCACTAGTCATAGCCTATCGACACGTTCCAGTGTTGGCCCACCTGGGAGTGGTGGTACGGCAGTTCCCGAGGTACGGTTTGTAAGCTAGTTTCCATGGGCTCCCTTGCCCGGTAGTAGCATCCTGCTAGGGGAGAAAACTAGCTAGAGGTTTGACTCAAGGCATTGAGCTTGTGTGTGCACACGTGGTCAGGGGCTTGGACTGACGCCGACGGGCGTTACCCTGTCTAGTCACTCGTTAATGTAGTACCGTTCTGGTTCTGAGCGTATCATAGTCTCTGTCGTGCTTCAGGCGGCATTGTAGACGAGACACATGTAGGCGCAGCATAAGACGTCAGTGGACGTAGCTGGCTATTCTTCTAGTAAGGAGGTGCTTCCGTCATGTGACACGTGACTCTCGTGTTTCTCGTACGTCATGACCTTTCGGGTTAGCCCTCTCGTGGTCTTGCCAAGGTCAGTGTTCTGTTGTGTGCACGACGTTCTAGTCGTGTGTGTGTGGTCGTGTCTAGAAGAGCGTGCACGGCAATCGAGTCGTGTATGCTTTAGGACGTCTGTGTCTGTCTAGGTCCTTTCTAGGTTTTTTGCCTGTCTTTGTAGGCCCGACAGATCGGCAACTCATGACCTTTGTCAGATCAGAGTTCGCCTTCCTGTTGCTGTCTAGAGTAGTTTGGGAGATCGAGGTTAGTTCGACGACCATGTTTTCATTCAGGTATGACTTCTTTTCCCTTTTCTTTTAGCTGCCCTACTCTTTCGTTTCCGGTTTTCTTTTACAACTTTGTAGTTTAGTTTTTCTGCTTTACTACTCCTGCTGTTTACCTGCTATTTTAGCGTATTACTGCGTTATTTTTCAGTGGGGATCCGCGTGACCCCTACTGGGCCAGTGACCCGAGACTCACCCCTGCTTTTCAGGTGGGTGGCGTCTTCTGCTTCCGCGGTTCCTGGTGTGACACGTTCGTTGTTACCAGCGGTACCTGCGTCGGGCTTCCCCCGACCTCAGTGTACTTTCTTCTTTTCTGTTGACTGTACTGTTTGTCTTTCCTTTGGACTGGACTCTGGTATAATTGTTAAACTTGAATTTGTTAATTAGAAAAGTAATTTTATTTCAGCTACTTTAGCAAACCGATCTAATGAAATTTAATTGCTTACTGTTATATCTCTGTGGCTTCAATGTACTACACGACAATCATTTTTCCCTTCGGAGCTTTACAGCTCTTGGGAGGCTTCACGGGTTGCAAGTGGTATCGGGTCTGCTCAGTAGTCCTACCGGGTATATCCGGTATCCGAGATCCGGTTCGTCACATGGTTTGTGTATGCACACATGGTTGGGGGCAGTAGGACCAGCGCTGATGAGCGCGACCCCAGCTAGTCACTTGTTCTGTCGTTACTTGTACGGTGTCTCAGTTCCCGCTAGGCCGGAGGGAGACACCTGAGGCGCGGTCTAAGACGTCAGTGGACGCATCCGGCCTTGCTTCTGGTGGGCAGGTACTCCTGTCACGTGAGACGTGACTCTCCTGTTTCCGGGTTTCGTTTCCCGTCTGCGAGACGTGGTTTTCTGGACCGTCTGGTGTTTCCGAGTTAGTGGCCAGGGTGCTAGTAGCTTTACCGAGGTTGCGTCTTGTTGGTGCGGTGTTCGCGACCGGATAGTCGGGGTTGCACCTTGGACAGCGTGTCCAGGTTGGCCGTGTCCTGGGAGACAGGCCTCTACGGCGGGGTTGCCGTGAGTTTTTACTTCAGTAAGTGGTACTAGTGTGGTTCGGTAGCCCCTGAACGTGAGATCGGGGTGTGTTTTCTTGGTACAGTAGGAGTAGCTATAGTGCCGAGTTTTGACCGGCCACCGGTTCGTTGTTCCTGCTGTAGTTGTAGCTTTCCTTTCCACTACCGCCGTTGTTTCCGATTGGGGTTCCGCGGGACCCCTGCTGAGTCTCTGTTTGGAGACTCATCCCTACTTTTCAGGTGTAGCGGTTCCTCCTCGAGGTTCGAGGGTGCTGTTCGGAGGTTCTCAGTTGCCAGCTCACCGGACCGAGTGTTCACTTGGCATGTGGTACGTTTTACTGCTTTAGATTGTAATTTCTGTTGGACTGGACTCTGTTGTAGTAGTTGTTTATTTATTTCTGTAAATTGTTAAATTATCCTACCTTATTTCCTATTTCTTTATATCTCCACACTCCTTTTAGCCCTTCCGAGCCCTCCCGGTTCGTGGGCGGCGGGCCAGGATTCGAATTGTATCGGGTTCTTCCCGGTATCCGGATCTTAGGTCGTCACACATTATGAGGAAGTGGAGTGAATCGCGACGCTGAGAAGGGGTGCAGGTCTGCTGACGTGGGCCTGCCATAATTGTGATTTCCAACTTTCAAAACCTGGAAAAAAATCCTAACTTAGCGGGAATTGGGACACGTGGTGGTAGTCCGTCGGTGCGCACACATCAACAATGCTTTTGTGATAAGAAGTAAGACCTCCTCCCACATTCATACTACTTCATTCCTCAATTCATCAACTCTAAATGGTTTCTTGATTATTCTGTCTTTGGAGTCGACATTCATAGTTTTTTAGATGTAAATTAATATCTTTAGGGTTTGCTATGTATATGAAATGCATTAATCAATGGATAAAATGAATATGATAATTTCTTTGAATGTATTCAACGGAAACACATTTCACATTAGCTGCTTGGTGATAACAAGCATTGTTAGAATCCAAATTTGATCAATTTGGAAGTACCCATGTATTTCCCCCCTCCAATTTGTTCCCTTCCAACCAATAACATGATTTAGGATATGAAGGAATTTATTGAATGTGGATTTTTATATTGCTCTATGCCAAGAGTCTCAAAATGAAATGACTCATTTATTTAGATTCCTCTAACCATAAAGTCTTAGAAGCTTCGGCGCCTGTACTTCATTGATCTAACTATCTTTCCACACGTCAGCTTTGCTATTAGGCTTCTTGCGAGGTTCTCGGACGATTCCCTCCAGCAGAGTCTCCGAAGAGGAAGATCTTGCTCGAGTTGTTGCCGTGATTGAAGAATCTGCAGAAGAACAATTGCAGGAAGGGAAGGAAGAACTAGACAGGGAAGTGGAAGAGGAAGAAAAGAACATAGATGGTAGAAGGATCTCAGGACACAAAATATTTACCACCATTCAACCTGCCCTTCCATTTGGCATCACATTGCTATTTATAGCGTGTACAATTCTACAGAAGTTAAGCCACAACGTGACTGGCTAGTCATTTTGTTGCTCATGTAACAACATACAAGAAATCAAATTCCCATGTTTTTCTCCCTTTCCAGCTCAACTTCCTTAACTGTTCTTGATAACTATCTTCCAGTGCAACCAGTAAAACCATTGTAACAGTTTTCGACAGGTTAGCAATGCAACAACTCCTCCCTCCCATCTTTTAAGACTTTGTCCTCAAGGTCAAAATGTGGGTATGCCTGGATAAATTCATCGTAATACTCCCAAGTTGTTTCTAGGCCCGACAATTATCCGTTTAAAATTCAAATCGAATTCGAATTCGTATTCGTTTAATCGAATAATTATTTGAATAAAATATCCGATGGATAATTTAATCGGATATCGGATATCCAATTATTAATCGAATACGAATTCGGATATTGAGATATCCGTGTTAGATATTACCCGACCGAATATGAACCCTTACATAAAAATCTAATGATACGCATATTCTATATATGATTAACTTAAATCTTAATGTATTGTTTGATTACTCTTTTTTATCCTTTTTTGTCTCAAAATATAATTTAAAAATAAGAAATCCACTTACACCCATTTGATAAGTTATCTCCTATTTTCTAGGATGAAGTCTAATCTTTTGATAACATCTCCCAAAATAAAAATAACTTCCGCTCTTTCTTTTTTTTGAGAAAATAACATACGGCACTCTCACACGACTCACATGACTCACCTTCAAGTAGGTCTAGTAATTATCCGTTTAAAATTTGAACCGAATTCGAATTCGTATTAATCTGATAATTATCCGAATAAAATATTCGACGAATAATTCGATTACTAATAGGATAATTCGATTATTAATCAGATACGAATTCGGATATCACACTATCCACTCCGTATCCGATTTATTTACAGGTCTAGTTGCTTCAACACAAGGAAGATTGCTCTATTGAATCAATAGCTGTGCAACAACCCGATTGTTTCGTTTAACCAACCTGCGGCCTCATAAGGAGATAGGCTCTCTGTTAACAGATGCCACTGGCTCTGGTAAAGGAATGCTGCTAACCGGGTTCTCTCCATGCTTCCTTTTAAGCTGTGAAACGTGGAATACATGATGAATATATGCGCATCGCAGTGCAACCATTTTTGTCTTTCTTCAATGTTTTTTTTCGTGAGTTTGGCCCTAATTTGACCTATATGCTGTTGGATTTGATCTAACGTGAGTATACATATATATAATAAATTATATATTATGGGTTATCATAAAATTTATTTCTATTCATGTGATTAATTAAGAATTTAGGGATATAAATATTTAAAGAAAAGTACGAGTCATATTTTAATTATGTGTAGAGATCATGGTGTTATTTCTATTTTTATGATGAGCTAAAATAAAAAATGACACCAAAGGGTGCTATACCACTACGCACAACAACGGTCTCTTTGTTTAAGAAGTCGGGTCATGATTCCCAATCCATACACGAGACTTCTCCATCTCCTGGATATCCCATCATCTTAGAGTGAGGTCGGAGAACACTGTACTAGATTGGAAGACCGTTTCCCATAGATCCAGATATATTTCTGCTGTAATTTTTTGATATTTTGACGTGGAGATCATTGGACAACTCATGTTCTAAAAATTTTTAATCTCCCTATTAAATTCTAACATATGTTTGTATAAATTGGTCGATGATCAAATGGCTAAAAAAATAAAAAAATGAAGATCTAACACCCTAAATATGCCAAAAAATGGTCGGCCCATTATTTTACGCATACGGGCATATCTGATCTTTATTTTTTTTTTCAATTATCCAATCATCGTTCGGACGACTGAGAGCATGTAGGTCGAATTGAGGGTGACTTAAAAAATATTTTTTTTTATTCTTTTTCCTTTTCCTTGCATCATAGTGCGGAATAGCAAGTTGTTGCACCACCGACGGGCAGCAAGCTAAAGAAAGTTGAAGTTTGGACTAAGCTTGAGCTTATTAATTATGCTAAGACTGACTTGAACCTAGCTCGAATTATAATTAAAGATATACCCTTAACTATTAGATTCGAGATAAATATTTATCATTGCATCAAGTTTATGTGCGTGAATATAATTCATTAGAGGCTCTAGCTAGTGCAAATCAATCACTCTGAGCAACCACTGTTCATATAAAAGTTGACTATATATATATATTTATATATATATATATATATATATTCACTAGAACCTAGAACAATCTCTACGAACACTCATTTTGGTGTAGAAACGAATTAACTTGCTATATCTCTCTTTCTAATTCCTCTCCAATTTTAAACGGATAGTATTGTTACTAAGACATGATTCAAAAGAAAATCAGCTTAAGGAAACGATATTAAATCAACAAAAATTAAATATCTTGCAAAATGTTAAAAGAGACTAGCTTTTATCAGGGTTTGCCGTCTCGGCCCGACCCGCACGACCCGACCCGACCCAGGCGGGCGCCGGGTCGCACGGGCTGTGGGTCGTGGCTGGGACGCAGTGGACCGCACGGTCCCGTGCGTCCCGCCGCGTACCGGAGCGGGTCGAGGCGGGCCCGGTGTGGTTCGTGCGGGACGGCGCGTACGTGCCGGGTCGCCCATATAGCGGGCCGGGGTGCGGGCGGGTCTGCCATCCGCAGCGGCTTGAAGGCGGTGGCCGGCAGGTGTGGGCGGTGCAGAGCGGCGGCGGACGACGGCGGACGGCACCGGGCGGCGGCGACGACCGGCGATCAGAGGTAGGTGCCCTAATTTTTTGTTTTAGGGTGAGGAGGGGGGTGGGGGGGTGACGACCGGCGATCGCACTGGCACCGCCGCCGGTGGGGGGCGGGGAGGGGGGGGCGTCTGCACGGAGGGGGGGCGTCTGCAAGGAGGTGGGGGGCGGTGAGGGTGAGGGGAGGGGGGCGTCTGCACGGAGGGGGGGCGGTGAGGGTGAGGGGGGGGGGCGTCTGCACGGAGGTGGGGGGCGGTGAGGGGAGGGGGGCGTCTGCACGGAGGGGGGGCGGTGAGGGTGAGGGGAGGGGGGCGTCTGCACGGAGGGGGGGCGTCTGCAAGGAGGTGGGGGGCGGTGAGGGTGAGGGGAGGGGGGCGTCTGCACGGAGGGGGGGCGGTGAGGGTGAGGGGGGGGGGGCGTCTGCACGGAGGGGGGGGGGCGGTGAGGGGAGGGGGGCGTCTGCACGGAGGGGGGCCGGTGAGGGTGAGGGGGGGGGGGGGCGTCTGCACGGAGGTGGGGGGCGGTGAGGGTGAGGGGGGGGGGGGGGCGTCTGCACGGAGGTGGGGGGCGGTGAGGGTGAGGGTTGGGGGGCGTCTGCACCGCCGCCCCCACCTCCGGTGGGGGGCGGTGAGGGTGAGGGGGGGAGAGTGTTTATTTTTTTTAGTTTTTAAATTAAAAAATATAGAAAAATATTTTATTATATTATTTAATATTAATAATAATATATTATTTAATTCATGTTATATAAGTAATATAATTTTTGTTTAATTGATGTTGTATAAATATCATATATTTGATGTATTATTTAATTTATTTTGTAGAATTAATATAAATAATATTTAATTCATGTTGTAGATATAAATTTATTTTTTGATGTGTTATTCAATTCATGTTTAAATATTAGATTTAATTTAGATGTATTAAATTTTAAATTTAATATTGTATGTTGTAGAAGTAATGATATTAATATCATTATTAGTTGTAGATGTAAAATATTTTTAAATATATAATGTATATTAGTTAATTTAATTGCATAATGTAAAAATATAATGTGTATGGATATATTTTTAATGTAAATATAAATTTAGTGTTTACTATTTTCTAAATAATTTTAAAGTTAATTTATATATATAATGTAAATTATTTAGAGATGTTTATAATTTATATGTGTCATGTAATTTAATTAGAGATGTAATTTTAAATATCTAATTAGTTATATTTTAAATATCTAATTATGTCATGTAAGTTAATGTATATGTATTAATTATAAATATTAACCTTATATGTTTGTTATAGAAATAATGATATTATTTTGAACTAAATTATATTAACATGTATTAAATATTAAATTTAGTCTTGCATGGTACGCAAATAATGAAATTATGTTCAATGTTAATTGTAGATGACAAATAATATATTTTCATAATTTAAATTTCTTAATTTTAGGCCTTAGCACTCTATGGCTCCTAAGGAACGAACAAGTGATATTGGGTGGTCACACGGAGTTTTGTTGGATGGCAACCGTAGGTGTTGGCGTTGTAACTATTGTAAAATAGAACACCGGGGAGGAGGGGTGTCTCGGTTGAAGAAACATTTGGCAGGAGGAGCCGGGGCAGGATACTCTGAGGTTGCTGGGTGTACCCATGTGCCTAGAGATGTGAAACTTGCAATGGCTAGGCACCTGCGTGAGAAGAGAGCTGAGATGCAAGAAAAGGAAAAAAAGAAGAAAAGGGTCAAGCGGCAGTGAGCGGGCGCCCAAGTGGCAGCAACGAGGAGGAATGTGCATGGACACCAAGTGACGAAGACGAACAAGCATGTACTGAGCAGGCTAATGTGTATGTCACTGTGAACGATCCATACGAAGCAGAGCTTCGTGAGGCATTACGTCAGAGCAGGGATGAGTCAAGACATCCCGAGGAGACTATAGTCCGTAGTCGCGAGGCCGCGAGGACCGGAGCATCAGGGAGTGGTGGTTCATCTACGACTCGACAATCACGAGGCATAAGGAGTTTATTGACTGGTGACTCGGGGACACAAAGAAAAAGGACACAATCGATCAACATTGAAGATGTGGAGCCCGGTGCACTATCCCGAGAGCATGGCAAGCAAACGAGGATGGACGATGCGTATGGCCAGAAGGGACCTAAATGGAAACTTGGTCAGGCTGTTGCAAAATGGTGGCAGCACGCGGGTCTGCCTTTCAATGCAGCCAATAGCCCTTACTACAAGCCAATGTTTCAGGAAGCACAGGTCCTTGGGCTACACGTGCAGCCACCTACAGCGAGAGAATTGGCTAGCGTATACCTTGATGAACAAGTTGCTGAGATCAAGAGTTACATTGACTCATTCAAGCAGAAATGGACAAAGTACGGAGTCACACTGATGTGTGATGGATGGTCAGGTACCACAAAATCTAGCCTGATCAACTTCCTTGTTTATTGTGACAGACATGTATTCTTTCACAAATCAGTGGATGCGTCTGGTCAAATTCACAGTCACCAATATATTCTGTCATTGATGGAGCAAGTGGTGACTGAGATTGGGGAGGAGTATATTGTACAAGTGGTGACTGATAATGGGTCGAACAATAAGAAGGCTGGGGAGGAGCTAATGAAGAAAAAACGGCACATTTTCTGGACCCCTTGTGCAGCACATTGTGTAGATCTGATGCTGAAGGAGATTGGGCAGCTTCGTATGGTAAAATCTGTGGTCGAGGTGGCACAAAAAATCACGAAATATATCTACAACCACACACTTGTATTGGCATGGATGAGGGAGCACTGTGGCGGCGAACTGTTGAGGCCTGGCATCACATGATTTGCCACCAACTACATCGCATTGCAGAGCCTATTGAAGCACAAGGATAGGTTGAAGCAAATGTTTAGAGGTGAGACCTGGCTGAGTTCCTCTTTTGCTGCTTCACGTGAAGGGGCGGAGGTCGAGGGGATTGTCAACACCTCAAATTTTTGGGAACGAGTGAAGGTATTAGTGTCATTGATAGAGCCACTATATGAGGTTCTACGATGCGTGGATGGGGATAGAGTACTAACCATGGGGTTGGTGTACAGCAAAATAGAAGCAGCCAAGCGGAAGATCCTTACAACGTCCAAAAAATATGGACCCACCATTCTAGAGATTGTGGAGGACAGATGGGACAGACAAATGAGCCGCGATCTTCACATGGCAGGTAAACACTTACATTCTCGTCCAATCAATGAGCTGTGATTTTCAGTTGATACTAATATGTAATTCGTTGTCTTACGATTGCAGCGTACTATCTACATCCGGCCTTCCAATATGCTCGGGCCCTTGCTTATGACGATACGTTGATAGAATCGGTCAATATTGTGATAGACCGATTGTCTTTCACCCCAACAGATGCTGCTGATGCGTTGAATGAGGTATACTTGGATATTTTAACATTGACAATATTAAATGAAATATACACTTCATATTTTTTGATAATGCAGATGAAAACATTTAGAGAGGGAATTGGTTCATTTGCGACACCTAGTGCCATGGCCAGTCGTGATAGACTCGACCCAGGTAATGTTCCTTCACAATGTACCTTCTATGTCTCGAGAAGTAATTTTTACATCTAATTATTATATTGTACGTGATCTGTCTTAAACACAGCTGAGTGGTGGCTAAATTACGGCACAAGTGCACCCGTATTAAGGAAGATCGTAATGAGAGTTCTATCGCAAACATCCTCGTCGAGTGGGTGTGAGCGGAATTGGTCGACGTTCTCCTTCTTGCATACTAAGCTGAGGAATAGGCTAACACACCGCAGGCTAGACAAAATGGTGTATGTTCATTACAACATGAGGCTAAAGGTCCGGCATGTACAAATGGATACAAGAAGAGGAGAGGGAGATTACGACCCAACGGATGCTGTGTACTTGCGAGACGATGATGACCCTATGGTAGCATGGGTTGCAAGAGCCACAACCGAGCGTGGTGAGGCAGAATTGGACGAGGAGGCTGAAGAACCTGGCGAGACACCACGGCCTAATACTTTTCTCGCATCGGCTGTACAAGAGGCAGTGGGGGAGGGAGATGACACCCATGTGCATTTGGGTGGTGACGACTCAGCAACGGGACGTGATGATGAAGTTAATTTAGATGAAGACCTCGTCATTGGTGGTGGAGACACATCGTATGCGTACGATGATACAGCATGGGAGCGATTGATACAACCTCCAATTTTTGAGCGTCAAGCGCCACCTCAGGTGAATTAATACATGAAAATCGAATCGCAAATTTCATTAGATAGCGTAGTCATAGATTGATGTATGATGATGTAAGAAATATATTGCAGGTCGGTCCGACAAATGACAACATTGCGGGAGAACAGTGGTCCCGAGTTGCTGCACCGCGACATTCAATATCTGCGGAACCAAGAAGGTTATCCACTTCAAGAGAGGCTAGGGGGAGTTCCTCATTTAGAGAGGTGAAATTATATTGTCATTTCTACATTTGTTAATATATAATTCATTGGTACTTGAATATATTCTTCTTTCAATTGTGTAGTCTTCGGTAGCATCGAAACAACCATCTCAGTCTGCTGCGCCCCGACGTTCAACATCTAAGGCTAAGCCACCCAATCAGTCTTCTCAGGTATACGTACAGACTTACACAATAGAAAGTAAATTGAAAAATTATCTAAGCAGGCTTCTGCTTCTCAGGCATCTAGAGGGACACAACATGCAGCATGTATGCCGCCCCCTGCTCCACAGAAGAAAAAATCATCATGGACCACATTATTCACCAGCAAGAAGGACAATAGACCACCATTAAATCCGATAGATATTGCAGACATGGAGACATTAGATCCCAATGCAGATGACGACACTCCCGAGCCCTCTGTTGAGTCCCGCATTAGTGGGAGTCATGACTCCGATGCTGAGAGTACACCGACAGGGTCTTCATCCCATGGAGGTGGTGGTTCTCAAGGTGACCAACGCAGTCCTCGTGAGAATACTAGTGCTGGTGGTAGAGAGTACAGCAGTGGTCATAGTAGAGGTCGTGGGGGCCGTCAACATGGCGCATGGATAGAGGAACAGCACTTCACACATGCCACGCAAGATGAGGACCACGGTGCTCCACCCGCAGGGACGAGACGGGCAGCTGATCATTGGGATCCCTACTATGGAAGTTCGGTTGCAGACAGTACAAGCTATCAAGGCATGTTGTCTGATTTTGAGAGGATGAGCACACATGACTCCCAGGGATCTGGAAGCTCGTATGCACGGTCATGGCCGCAGCAGCCGATGTATCATGGCGACTCAGATAACATTAGTTCATTTTTCTCATCGTATCCATATCCTTATGCCACAGCTACGTCAGTAGAGGTCGTGTACGCACAAGGTTCGCAGGAGTATGAATACTACGTACGCATGTACTGGGAGAACTATTCAAGTTCAATGCGCTATGAAGACTATCTGTCTTATCTGCAGACCACATTTAATGTCAGATTGTTTGGAGATGGGCACTGGCCCAGTTTGGGTCCATAGTCTTTATTAGTATGTATCATTTGGTTACATTTATAACTAACTAATAATTAATTACAGATTTCTTCATATATAGAGTTCTGTACTTGTCATTGAAATCACTAATGTAAACTTTTACATCATTTGCAGGTCATCATGGACGGACGACGTCACCCTGCGTGGGAGCATGGATACTCTGTTGAGGGTGATGGACATGTGCACTGTAGATACTGCGAACATCGCGTCACCGGCATACACAGGTTTGCGGAGCACCTTGCGGGAGTGGGACGCGATGTTCGTGCATGCGACCGAGTTCCGGGAGATGTTCGACATTCCTTTCGGACACAGTTACAGGATAGATACGGTTCTCGTAGCACACCGAGGACATCTTCTTCTACGTCCCGGGTACCTCCACCACGAGCACCGGGCGGAGCAGGATCTTCCTCCACATCCAGAGTTCGAGCAGCACCAGCACCAGCACCAGTCGCACATGATAGAATTGAAGCTATTGATGTAGTGAGGACTTTTTTTACAGATTTTCATGTACCCTCCACCACAGCACACGACCCATCATTTGTGCAAATGGTTACATATTTTCAGTCCCACCCACATGTACCTCCACCCATTAGGATAGAGTTAGATTATACGGGTGATCAGTCTCATGTATCTGATGATGAGTTTTGGGATTCGGGTTTCACTGATGATGAGGATTAGTGAGTTTTCGGATTCGGGTTACACAGATTAGGAGGATGAGTGAGTTTTGGGATTCAGGCTTCACACATGGACGAGGATTGGTGAGTTTTTGTATTTTATACTTCATGAATGAATGCCATTATTATATCACTGTTTCCTTTTACATATTTAGTAATTGAAATAAATTTTTTTGTATTATATATAATAGGATCTTTAATTAAGCAGTGTAATATGTAATTTTTATATAATTTATTATGTATAATGTAGCATGGATCTATTATCATAAATAAACTCTACATTCTAATATTTTTAAATATATATAACATTTAATCTTTCAAAATAAATTTATTAAAAATTTTAAAAAAAATTCACAAAAAATCGCGTCGAGAGCCAAAGGGGCGGATCGGGTCACTGTGCGACCCGCCCGACCCGACCCGTCCCGCGCCGAGACCGGGTCGGCCGGGTCGGGCGGGTCGGCAAACCCTGGCTTTTATATGTAAAAGTTATCTAAAATGTATTGTAAATCTTGATGTATATATGTATTATAATATGTTCCATTTTTTAGGAAGCCATATTTTTCTACGTGATTAATCGCGTTTAGATGAAAAGTTCTTGAATTCATGAAAATTTATAGATTCACTCATCAAATTTTGATTTATCCAAAAAAAAACAACACAGAAGTAAACAAATCATGGTTAGTTCCCCCCCCCCCCCCAAGAAAAGGTTTATGTTGCAAGTGCATAGAGAGAATAATGTGTGTGTGTGTGGTTAGAGAGAGAAACAGAGAGAGAGAGAGAGGAGATGCATTTATCATAATTTAAACATTCAGTTAAGTGTTAATTACGTTTGTCACCGGGTAATACGTAGAGCGAGGTACCATGATCATGGGTTTAAAATTTTATGCATATTCTCATGCAGAAAGTGGATACTGCAGGGTGGGCTCGGCAGTTGGAAGTTGGAACAACGAATCTTTACACATAACTAGCCGAGACATCCACCACTAATTAATGGAAAGCCGCACCTCGTCGAGGGCCTTAATTAATTATGGGGAGGCGGCATTTACGAGGCCGTGATAAAGTGGGCGAAGTACAAAAGGTGATCGTGTGCAGGCTGTCAATTACGAGTTCAAGAGAGACTAATCAATTCATCATAATTAAGTCCCCTCGTTAATTAGACAAAAAGACCCAAGTATATATGTGGGTACTTTAAGGGCCATTTTGGTAACGAAATAAATTAGATTAGGATGATTTGTTCTAATTTGAATTTTTTTTAATTAGATTCAGATAGGGATTAGATTAAAATTTCTCATTCTCATAAAAAAGGTGAAATAATTTACTCGGGATGCGAGACAGTTGACGCGTCGCTATCCTGATCTGTTATCAAATTAAATTTAAAGGAAGATAGATATCGTCTATTATTTTAACATACGATTAAGTAATAATTTAAAACTAAGATCGGACCGACGTGTCTAATCGATTGACTTGTCATCCGATCTCAAAATCAAGTAACTCATTATTTAGGTAGACGAGAGTACCCAAAATCGAATAACACCTAGTTAACTCGGGCGAGTCTTCTTACATAACCCACTCGACCCAGTAAAATTTACGTGACTCGGTCACGTTTAAACTTACTTCGTTTTATCTTACCGCTCTTTCTATCTTTTAACATGTAAATAAATACGAAAGGTGCACGGCAGTCATAATCTTTGGAATTCTCTCTGTTATAACCATTATCATTTAATACTATTAACATCAATTTTAAGAGATCGATTGCATAATCTTAGATGATAGTGATTAAGTTCAACCTACTTGAAACCTACCTGATCACGAATGCAACAATGCCAGTATTTACGCCATATGCCTTATACATGAAACTTAAGTAGGTGGGTGCGAGCTAAACGCATCCATTGGATTCAAGCAGAAAGCGGCAGCAACAGCTCCATGATTTATATGATCAACCACAACGTGCCGGTGTGCACAGGAACCCACACAATTTATTAGATACGGCTAAGAAAATCACGATATATTACCATATGGTGAACCAGTAAACCATTTCCCGGTGCGTAGTATTAGTTTGGTTACTACACTCTCTCTCTCTCTCTCTCTCTCTCTCTCTCTCTCTCTCTCTCTATATATATATATATATATATATATATATATATATATATATATATATATATATATATATGTAACTATCTCTAACCATTCCGCTGTTAACTTTAATTAGTAATTATTTATAACTAATCGATTGTTAGGTTTAATTTCACCCTAATCCTACCTCACCCTATAGAGCTCTTTAAAACCCTCCACATTCGCCTTGAGGGAAGGCGTAGACCTCGTCCATCCCCTTGAGGAGATCAGAGAGAGAGAGAGAGAGAGCGAGCGCTTGGTTGCCCTGATCAACACCGTAACCAGCCGTACGTTCTTTCTGGAGCAGGTCAGATCCATAGCAGACGTATCCTCGCCATGGCCGACCTCGAGCAATCCATCAACCTCAAGTTCGTGAAGCTCGGCTACCACAACCTGGTCTCCCACGGGATGTACTTCTTCCTCGTTCCCCTGGCCGGCGCCGCCGGCGCCCACCTCTCCACCCTCTCCCTCCAAGACCTCCACGAGCTCCGGGAGAACCTCCGCCACAACCTGCTCTCCGTCATCCTCTGCTCCGTCCTCCTCCCCACCCTCGCCGCCCTCTACATCTGCACGCGCGCCCGCCCAGTCTACCTCGTCGACTTCTCCTGCAGCAAGCCGGCGGACGCGCACAAGTGCTCCAGGCGGAGGTTCTTGGAGTTGTCCCACCTCTCGGGCTTGTTCTCGGAGGAGAGCCTCCGGTTCCAGCGCAAGATCGTGGAAAGGTCCGGCCTCGGCGAGTGCACCTATCTCCCCAGGTCGCTGCTCACTGTTCCCGCGAAACCCACCATAGCCGAGTCCAGGAAGGAAGCCGAGGCCGTGATGTTCGGCGCCCTTGACCAGCTCTTCGCCAAGACCAACACGGAGCCCAGGGACATAGACGTCCTCATCACCAACTGCACCGTGTTCAACCCCGCCCCGTCTCTCTCCGCCGCGATCGTCCACCGCTACAAGTTGAGGGAGAACATCATCAGCTACAACCTCGGCGGCATGGGTTGCAGCGCCGGCGTCATCTCCATGGACCTCGCGAGGGACGTCCTCCAAGCTCACCCGAACAGCTATGCGGTGGTCGTCAGCACGGAGAGCATCACCATGAACTGGTACCTGGGCAACGACAGGTCCATGCTCGTCTCCAACTGCTTGTTCCGCATGGGAGGCGCGGCGGTGCTGCTCTCCAACCGGAGGTCGGACCGGAGGAGATCCAAATACCAGCTGGCCCACACCGTGCGGACCCACAAGGCCGCAGACGACAGGGCCTTCGGCTGCGCCTCGCAGGTGGAGGACGACAACGGGGTGGTCGGGATATACCTGTCCAAGGACCTGAAGGCCGTCGCGGGGGAGGCTCTCAAGACCAACATCACCGCGCTGGCCACTCTCGTCCTGCCCCTGTCCCAGAAGCTGCTCTTCCTCGCGTCTGCGGTGGGGAAGAAGCACCTCAAGACGAAGGCGAAGCCCTATGTCCCAGATTTCAAGCTGTCCTTGGAGCACGTCTGCGTCCACGCAGGGGGGCGAGCAATCCTGGACGAGATGGAGAAGAAGCTGAGGCTGTCGGAGTGGCACCTGGAGCCGTCGCGGATGACGCTGCACAGGTTCGGGAACACCTCGAGCAGCTCAGTCTGGTACGAGCTGGCCTACACGGAGGCGAAGGGAAGGGTGAAGAAGGGAGAGAGGATTTGGCAGCTGGCCCTTGGGTCGGGGTTCAAGTGCAACAGCGCAGTTTGGAAGGCGCTGAGGACCGTGAATCCGACCGATGAGACGAACCCGTGGATGGATGAGATCCATCAGTTCCCCGTGGCGATCCCCAAGTTCTCAGCTGTCTGATATCAGTAGTTCGCTTCCATGCATCGTGGTTGAGTTGCGTCTGTTTGCACTCAGGTCTCAGGTGCAAGCTAGGTTTGAAGAGACAGCAGGTAGATGCTACTACGGATTACTTCTAATTAATTTAGTATAAAATCATGAGTCGGCCCCATTCCAACCCTTACTTAATAGATTGACTCAGTGGAGTCGTATGTGTGTCCGGAAATAAAGTTCAGAGATTTTTACATATTAGTCCTTACAAATTTAATGAATTATCGATTAGTCTCTTTAATCTGACTATTATTTTAATAGTCCCTCTAATCTTAATTATTACACATTTAAGTCCCTACCGTTCATTCAGTTAACTAAACTATAGTTACCTTATACTCAAGGAAAGAAAAATACTAACTTACTCCGGGTTAAGTGTGAGTGTGTGAGAGAGAGAGAGGGAGAGAGGGAGCACTGCTGTAGCGGTCGGTAGCGCTCCTGGACGGGGGACGCCGGAGGCGTCTCCCCCTCCGATGGTGACAGACGGAGGGAGGGAGAGGGAGAGGGAGAGAGAGGAGAGATGGCAGACATAAAGAGGGAGAGAGAGAAGCAGTGACAGAGAGAGGAAGGGGGAGGGAGAGAGAGAGAGGGTGAGAACGAGGTGAGGACCGATCCTCGCTTGCGGCAGCTGCCCCCCACGCAAGGTGAAGCCCCCCAAGCATAAGACCCCCATCATCCACCCTCCCGTCATCAAGCCCCCGGTCACCCTTCTCCCCGTCCCCGTGCCCCCGATCACCGTGCCGCCGGTCACCGTGCCCCCTATCCACCCCCCTATGATACCCATCCTCCCCCATGTGACACCCATCCTTCCCCCGGTGGTGACCCCTCCCGTCGTGAAGCCGCCCGTCGTGACCCCCGCCTGCCCGCCGCCACCGACGCCTTTGACGTGCCCGGTCGACACCCTGAAGATTGCGGGCTGCGTCGACCTCCTGGGCGGACTGGTGAACATGTAGGTCGGCGACTAGGCGGCGAACCACTGCTGCCCCATCCTTGGAGGTCTGCTGGAGATGGAGGCGGCGGTGTGCCTGTGCACCACCCTCAAGCTCAAGCTCCTCAACTTGGACATCTACATGCCCCCCTCCGGCTCCCCCCCCCCCCCCCACCTCCCCCTGTGACCCCTCTCCGGTTCACCTCCCCAGTCCCCCCTCCGGCCTCTCTCCCCCTCCGACCTCCCTTCCCCCTCCCCCTGCGACCCCCCTCCGATTCACCTCCCCCTCCGGCCTCCTCTGATCCCCCTCTGGACACCCTCCCCTCCGGTCCCCTCCCCCTCCAACCCCCCCTCCAGTCCCCCTCCACCTCCGGTGGACGCCCCCCTCCACCTCCGACCCCCGTCCGGTCCCCCTCCCCTTCCCGTGTCCTCCTCTGCCTCCGCCTCCCCCTCCGATCCCCTCCACCTCCGACCCTCGTCCGGTCCCCCTTCCCTCCGACGATCTCCCCCTCCCCTTCCCATGTCCTCCTCCGCCTCCGCCTCCCCCTCTCCCTCCGATCCCCTCCCCCTACAGTGGACCGCCCCCCCTCCGATCCCATTGGCCTCCGACCCAGAGAGAGAGAGAGAGAGAGAGAGAGTCCACGGTTAATAGGGTTATTTTAGTATTTTGTCATATATTTGATAGAATATCTTACGGAATATTCTTTCTTTGGGACGGAAATAAATCACGGGGATCTATTTGTAAAATATTAATGATTATTAGAATTATTAAAATAATAATCAGATTCGAGGGATTAATCGATAATTCACTAAGTTTATAAAGACTAATATGTAAAAATCCCTAAAGTTTAATGCTCTTCAAATGTAAGATCCATATATCACTTATACTACTGTTATATTATTATTATTAATTTTTAAATATAAATTAATCTTAAATATTATATTATTATTTAAATAATTGATAAATGACCTGATGATACAATACTGTTGACTCATGGTTTGAAACTCTCTATATACAATTTAATTAAATCTACTACTAGCTAGATGGCACCAAATTAATAATCAATAAGATACATCAAACTATGCTCCCAGGATCTGGATGACCAGAGACGTGATGGTGACAGACTACATGTAAGTTTTCTCTTAGTGGAGGCATCAAAACAGGCAGTACCCGTACAAAGTGTGAAGGAGTCCTTACTCTCATTCTTGTAACGACAAGTATCTCTATAAATTAGGCCCGTCAATAGATACGGATATTATATGGATCCGTTTCGATTCGTATTCGTTTTTCCGGATACGGATAATATCCGAATTCGAATCGGAGCGGATACGAATATCATAATATTCGCTTCGAAAAATATCCGTTCGTAATATTATATATCATATAATACATATTTTTAAATAATGTATTATAAAATAAATGATATTATGGAGAAATTTAAATATTTTATAGTTGTATTTTAATTTAAAATTTATTTTATATATTTTTGACATTTTATAATTATATTTTATATACTTTTAATATTTTATAATTATAATTATATACTTTTAAATTTGAATTGAATAATTCGGATTTTAAAACGGAGCGGATACGAATAGTCAGATATTCGCTTCGTATCCGAGTCAAATCGGAGCGGATCAAAATCGGATAATTCGAATCGGAAAACAGAGCGAATACGGATAGTCATATATTCGCTTCGTATCCGCTCCGATTTCCGGCCTACTATAAACGTATGTAAGTATACATGCATGTGATTGCTTTTTATCCACTTCTCAGAGTTCCAATCTCTTAACTAATTACTGATCTTGCCATATATGCCTCGAATCCCCTCCTCATTACACATTTACACTAGGATCGAGGATCATCTGCATTCTTTATCTAAATCTCTGTATTATTTATCACCATTAAGTAGATTTGGCAAAACCTAGCTAATTCAACATATATATGGATCTTAATTAGTTTTAAGAAACTGGGTTAAGATCATAACTTTTGACGGCCGATTCAATATATATCAGGTTGAATCACACATTATTTCCGGTTGAGTTAGAGTCATAAAACGTGACCCACACCCATATCAAAACAATTTGGCGTGTACGTTTTATCCTAACTCATCATCATGCGCAGACTTAATATATATATAATTGACATGTCTCGGCCTAAACCGAGCTTGGCTCATGATGCTCTGATCCGTAATTAAATCGGGTCAAGTTAAGGTCAATTAAAATTTATTAGACTCTGTTCTTAATCCTACCCAACGTGACCGTGCAAACTAGTTATTGACTACATAAATGCAGTGGAAAATTAAGGCGTGAGAATTACCATATAAACAGGGAGGCAAAATTACCCTTAAACCCTAAGAATCTTTGGAAATAACCACTCTATCTTCCCATTTACCCTATTTTTCGTAACATGTTAAATCTTTACGAAGATCTCACCGTACCACTGTCATCACCGATCCATCACAAACCATAACCCAAGATATGCTAAGAGATGTAAAATGACTAACACATCCTTTTAACACCAGTCAACTCTCTCTTAATTTCTCTCTCTCTCTCTAATTGCTCTCGCTAACTTTTTCTCTCTCTCATCTCTCTCCCTCTCCCTCTCCCTCTATCTTTTGGGTGGGGTCCGATGGCCGACGACTGCCAACATCATCTGAAAATGATGCCTGCAATGATGCATGCAGGTAGTGGTAAGAGCACTCCCCACTTCATCCTGAACCCTTTCTTCGCTCCTGGCCACATGATCCCCATGGCAGACGTCTCCACCTCCTCGCGGAGCATGGGGTGTAACACCTTAAAATTTTATTTTATGTATTTAATATTTTATTTAAAATTTACACGAGAAAAGTCTTAAGTATAAATATGTAATTAGATTCTCCGAGAAAAATTAGACAAAGGTAATACTTGTAAGGTGGGACACGAGAGAGTCCGTTCATCCCTTCATTGCGGAAGGGACAGGACGTGCCACCCCAGCCGCCAGGTAAGCGATTTTTCATTAATAAAAGTAGTAAGAACATAAAGGATTACATGAGTAGGGACGTCACTCAAGCAGAGGGTGGATAACAACAAATAGCCCTAGGGCCCCAAAACCAAAAGAGGCCAAAGAGGCCGAAAACTAAACAAAGTCTCGATATCGAGTAGAGCTTGTAGAGTTGGATCTGCGCAGAGAACTCCTGGTGTTGACACGATCGGGCCTAGAAAGAGGACGGGAACGGTCCTGGTCTTGCACGCCGACCCAATTGGTATGAATAGTAGTGAAGTCGACGGGGCCGAACGGTTGGAGGCCAGGGATAGTAAGAGGCTGAAGGAGAATAGGGAGCTTGACGAAGCCATCAGCCAAAGGGGATAGCGAAGCAGCACTCGGAGATCCAGCGAAGGGGGCAGCAACCAAGGTCGGGGGGCAGACCGAAGGCGGAGGGGCACCGCCGCCACCGGTAGATGGAGGAGAAAACTCCTGGACAGGAAGCACAGGGGCAGGAGCTGAAGGAGGAGCTGGTAACGGACCGGGCGATTCCCGATTGATTTTCTTTTTCAGGGCCTGAGCGAAAGAGAGGCGAGGGGACGCAGAGGCAGCCGGGGTAGAGGCGATGGCACCGTCACTGGAGGCCGCTGGGCTGGGAGGCCTCCCCCCCCCGGGGACCAAGAAGTCGCCGTCGGGTTGAGTCCACCAGCAAGGGGACCGACATCGAGAGGGGCCTTGCCACGAATATCGGAGGCCGATGGAGCCGAGGATGGCAGCAAAGTCCCTACAACCAATGCATGGGGGCCGGCGGCAGATGAAGAGGTGTCGGGGATGGCGGCGGCTGGGGTCCCAGACCCCTTGTCACCAACGGTTGCGGAGGACGAGAGAGGGGGAAGTCCTTGGACCACCTCCGCAAGCGGACGTACCTTGCCACGAATAGCGGAGCTCGACGGAGCCGAGGAAGGCAGCAGAGGGCCGCCACCCAACCCAGGATCCCTGGCAGCGGCAGGAGGCGGACCAGGGATGTCGGCAACCATGGGAGGGGGCCCAGACCCCTTGCCACCAACGGCAAGAGGAGACGGTTGGGGGGCAGCAACAGCCGGAGCAGCAGGGTTTACGGTCGTATTCGGTCGACTTAAAGTTAGGGTCGGTCGACCTAAAATTTATAGTCACAAAATAAGCCCTCTCTGGGGATTTCGGTCGACCTAAATCTCACGGTCGGTCGACCGAAATCTGGCTCATTCCCAGATTGCAGAAGTTCAGTCCAAATGAGTTTAAGCCCTTGACATGTTATTCAACCTTCATGAATGAAATAAGGAGATATAAACTCAATCACCCCAAGCTAGATATATATGAATCACACTCATGAAAACTCAATAACAAGGAGGATATAAACACTTGTCAAGTTAATTCTCCACTCCAAAAGATCAAGTTCATATCACAATGAATTTAGACACATGAATGATCATCGTAAAACCAAATCTTCCAAGATTGATGTGAGCATTGAAAAACCAAGTATCATGGATCATGAGAACTTCACTCACACATTTATACCAAGATTTGCATGAGGAGTTCATAACACTTAGCTAGCTCATAAGGCCTTAGAAAAATATGCATGAAGTACATTCAAGTCACTTGAGAACTCATGAGCAAACTATTGAATACACACAAACCAAATCACAAGTTCAAGCACACAGGAGCCCAATTTTTCTCAAACAAAATCACTTTCTTAAGCCATGCATTTTAAACATGTATGAGCATCTACAAGAAGCATGTAGAAAGTCTTCTAGATTCATATAACCAAATCCCATATTGTAGAAAATATGAAACACATTTTCAAGCCATCAAATCCTCAACTAAAGATGTGATCATTTAGACATTCATATAAGCAATACATGTGGGCATCATAAAATCCAATTTCACCAATATTCATATGCGTTAGCTTAATTAACTTTCAAGCGCACATTAAACACATTCACTTGTATTGCCAAACCGAAATGACCATGAGTCCATATAATGAGTAAGTATCATTGAAATCATATTCATCAAATTTCAAGTTAACAGGTTGAGCATATTTCAAGCCCAAAAACCTTATGAGGAAAATGCATTGAAAATACCCAACCACAACTTTGAAAATATATTTGATGGAATATATGAAACATAGATAGAGTCGACATAATGTAATGAGTGAGTTGACTCCATTTTTGAAGAAGAACTTCATTGATGAACTCCTGTGAGTTCCAAGCATGAACCATGGATTTTGATTCTTTTATCATGCAGGCCAAGATGAACATAGCATGAGTTCCTTTAAACAATAAGTATTCATATGACTTCCAAATGTGAACCTTGAAGTCATCAATTAACTCATCAAAATAAGATGTAAATGTATTTCTCAATGAAATACACACACAAGCACAATCATTTTGTTATCATTAAAACCAAACACCAAATATCAACTTGGGGATGCAACACCATTCACCAGGGATGGTGGCCCACTGGCGTAGTCAAATCTAATGTGTTTATCACTACAAGAAAAAGTGGCTATAGCGACCGAATTAGCGACCGATTTAATCGGTCGCTAGTCGGTCCCAAATAGAGACCAATTCGGAGACCGAAATAATCGGTCGCATAACCGAGACCGTTTCAGCGACCGCATGTATATCGGTCGCTAATCGGTCGCTATTATTGCGACCGAATTAACTTCGGTCTCCAGTCGGTCGCTGATGCCGTTATACTTCCTACTACGACCCCCTCCCGCCCGAGCCCCCCCCCTCCCGCCCGAGCCCCCCCCCTCCCGCCCGAGCCCCCCCTCCCGAGCCCCCTTCCCCTGCGGCCCCCTCTCCGCCCTAGCCCCCCTCCCCGCTCCCGCCCGAGCCCCCTCCGCCGGAGCCCCCCCTCCGCCCGAGCCCTCCCGCCCGAGCCCCCCTCCTCCGCCGGAGCCCCCCTCCCCGTGCTGCCTCCCGCCCGAGCCCCCCTCCGCCGGAGCCCGTCGCCGCGCCGCTCGCGTCGAGTCGCCGTCGCCGCTCGCCCTGCCGTCGTCGCCCTCCGCAGGTACCTCTCTCTCTCTCTCTCTCTCTCTCTCTCTCTCTCTCTCTCCCTTCCCCCTCCGTCACCGGCCTGCTCCCCTCCCCCGCCGGCCTACTCCCCTCCCCCCTGCGGCCCCGTCGCCGGCTTGCTCCCCTCCCCTCCCCCCTGCGGCCTGCGCCCCCGTCCCCCTCAGATCTCCTTCCCATCCCCATGCCCCTCCCCCTCCGGCCTGACCCCTCTGATCCCCCTCCCCTTCCCGTCCCACTCCGCCTCCCCCTCTGCCTCCGACGGTCTCCTCCCTTCCTCCCCTTCCCGTGTCCCCCTCTGCCTCCCCCTCCCCTTCCCGTCCCCCTCCACCTCTGGAAACCCCCCACCAACTCCCCTTTGTGCTGCACCACCGGTATCTCACACTTAGAAAGAGGTTATAAGAGACACAAGCCTAGTTCTTTCCCAACCCCACCCATCCGTGAGCAGGCGCAGTCAAGGCCGCAGTCCCCCATCGCACCCATCCACACCCCCCCCCCCAATCACCGCCGGCCATCCCCATCGCGCGGCCGGTCACTCGCCGCTGGCCACCCCCAATCTTTAAGCTTAGCCCCAATCACTGCTGCCAGCAACCCCTTCACAAGCAGCTATCGATGTCTGCCACCGCCCAGCCGCCGACCATCCCATCGCCAGCAACCATTGCAGCCAGCCACCCCATCGCAAGTAGGAGCTGCCATTGCCGCCGGCTGGCCGCCACCCATCACAGGTGCCCCTGTTGCCACCGGCCATCCCTTCGTGGCCACCCGGTGGCCGTTTGAATTAGATGCCAATTTCGGTAAATAAACTGGAATCAGAACAAAATAAAAAACAATGTGTGCCAACATTAACGGAATCGGAAACAAAAAAAACCCTTCATTACTATCAGCACCAAAATCGTGATCTCCTGTTTTCAGATTCATCTCCGACCCCGTTGCAGCCCGGGTCAAGGCTCAGAGGATCACCAGGAATCCCTCGATGCCCAAGTACCAACAGAGTGATTGAAGAAGATTGCCAACCAGAAGCACGAAATGGCCATCCCCCCAGTAATGCCTATCATATTCTATCTGTAAAAATTTTATAAATATCATATTCGTATATTATCTTATTATTTTCACAGATATAGATAAGGATATATCCATCACAGATATAGATATATCTATTTATATGTATATCTGTCTATAAAGTATGAGTCCACGTCCACATTTTAAAAATGTGAGATTTATGGAAATTAAAAAAATAAAAGTCCCATCAATTCATTCCTTCTCAAAATAATTTTTATATTTTATAAAAATATCATTATAATTTTAATAAAAAGATCAAACTCACAAACCCAACAAAGAATATAACGGATTGAGATAATACCAAAACCATAGGCCTAACATACACAATAAGTTATTAAGAACGAATTTAGATTGGGATATAGATTCGGATGCACTAAATCTATATCCTTCACTAAATCCGTACCCTATATGAATATAAAATGAATATTTTAAACATATTTAAATTCGAATCTATATTCATTTATTGGGATATTATCCGACCCATCACAGATCAGGTGACGTGGATAATTTGATTTGCGAATATATTTAACGTCCTTACTCAAAAATACTTATATATAAATAACTCTTATACCCCCATTTGTATCTAATCTATTTCAATGCTCTAAAATCTAACGAATAAATTTGTTATAACTCCAAAAGTTAGATTTCAAAAATATATGTATAGTATTATTAGTAGTCTTCAAGATAAAATACAGGGTTTACAGTAAGATTTGTCGGATCTTATCGCATTGTGTCGGTTACATCTAGGTATGATCGAGTATGATAAGATAGGGTAATTGAAGGAGAATATTTAAAAAAATAAAATAAATTGAACCTCGAATGATAGAAAATTGAATTCTATGAGAATTCTTTTGTAGACATCCATATTCTCTAACCCTACTTTAGAGTTCGAACGTGGCCCTTCCTCGGACCCCCCTTCTGCTCTGCATACTCTCCCCCATATTTCCTTTCTTTTAAGGAACAGTAAGCATCTGATTGCATTTAAAGAAATAAATAAATGAGACTATTATGAGAATGCTATTAATTGTGATTTGTGAAGGCAGAAGGTAAATATGGGATCTGCTGTACTGAAGACATAGCAGAGAACCTGATGAGACTTTCATGGCCCTAGGTCCCAAAACAGTTTCAGCACACGGGTTTGACCCAATACATTGGTTTGGAGAAGCTGCATGAGTTGACGGATTTACAATTCAGGACAGCACCTTGTTCAAAGCATTCCTTGCTGTGCTTGCAAATGCATGCTATCTAGCATTTGGAGTTCTTTGCAGTGTGTCATGGGTGCAGGTTGGAAATTGAATTTTGATTTGAATATATAGTCACCTGTATGGGCATGTACGTTTTAGTGTTTCATAAGTGACATGATGGAAGCATGTTGGAATGGGAGACAGTAGCTTTATCTCATTTGACCGTTTTAAGCTGACAAGAAAGTTACTTCATATCCTATCCTCCAAGTGTTGTGCAAGTATTTGTTCATGCTATTCCCTTTCTTTTATGGCTGCTGGCTTTATTTAGCTTCAGGAATTTCTTTGTAAGTGTTGGCCACAGAATATGTATTCAAAATTTGTTTGTGTTCTTTTTGAAAATAAATATTTTTATATAAGGGTTTATTCCGTGGGTGCGCATCGTATCAGACGATTTGGGTTCGGGTGTTGGATCTTTCCCCACTGATCACAGTCATTGTTGATTTACATCGGTCAAACGTCTGAACACCTTTGTTTGATTGTCAAAGAAATCTTAAAGTCCTCTACATAGGTTCTGATTTACATCGGTCAAACGTCTGAACACCTTTGTTTGATTTACATAGGTTCTATGGCAGGTAAACCAGAAAATGATACTTACCTTGACAGCCAGCATCATGTATTGGAGCCTGCAGCGACCCTCGGAGGACTCAGAGCCTGCTGCAGAGGAGACTACGTCACAGAAATCTCCTTCAGATGGAGAGGATGGAAGCTCCATCGCTGATGGTGTTTCAAACTTGACCGTTGATGATACTGCTTCGGAAACTTCACAGGCAGAAATTTTAGAAAATGGGAATTCCCCCAATGGGGAATGATGATGATCAGTCACCATATTTCAATGAAAGAATAGCCAGAAGGGAAGGAAACAAACATGCAGACAACGAGAGATTCAGGTAGCAACCCCCAAAAAAAGAGCAGAATCTTTTATCTCTAGGATAGGCTTATTCGGTTGTTATTCTTTTTAAATGGTTCTATTATTTTAGGAAGAAAGTGGTTAGAAGAAAGAAGTGCGGTTATTGATTCAGAAAGAAAAACATGCACTTTGAGTTTAGTGTTATTTTCTTGTATTTTCGTAATTAAATTAAGGTTTATTTTTAGTTTAGTGTTATTTAGTCGGTTATGTGTTTTGTTAATTTTAATAGTTAGGGTATTGTTGGATGAAAAGTAAAGTGTGTTTTATTATTGTCTTATTCAGTAATGATACCATCAATTTCTTTACTTGATTTCTGCATAGCTAGTGACAGTGTTGTCTTTAAGCTAAAAAGTATCATGCTATATTTTATTTCTGCTAAATAGCTAGTGAAAGTGTTGTCTTTATGTTGGATGTTAAAATAAAATTCCTGTTTTCATTGTGTACATGTATTGCCAATTTCACATGTTACTGCTATGTTTTTAGATTGTGTTATTATCTTGTCAATATTTAATTAGTTGGGTGTTGTATGTGAGCTGAGATGCGTGGGTGCAACCTAACATTGCACGCATCTTAGGAGAGCGTGTTAAGCCCGTGCCAATCAACCTACCCGTTCAAGACTTTGGGATTGATATGCACGTTCTCATTTTGAATGATGAGAATGTGTATATCTAACTCAAAGTCTTGAATTGTCCCGTTTGGACAGTCTGTGAATGTTTGATCGCACTTAGGTGGTTAATTACTATATGTGTTTGTGTTGTTTGTTAAAAATTTTGGCTGCGTCTTCTCACTCCTCTCTGATATACCTTTATTGATTTTGATTATTTTCTTAACCACTTATTAGTAAGTGTTTAAGAAAATTTCTTAATCAATAAATATTTTGTGGTATATCGGAGAGGTGTGGGGAGATGCTGCCGAAATTTTTAGCAAACAACACAACACATATAGTAATTAATCGTGCGATCAAACCTTCACAGATGGGTTAAAAAGTGAAGATCTAAATGATATTTCCGTCCTATTTAAAATGGCAGACATGGACGATGTGAGGTAAGGGTTGTACTTTTTATTTTGTTAAACATGTTAAAGTTTTGTGTGTTTACATTTCATTCGCATAGGGAAAATGTCTGAAGATCGTTCATGGATGTACCGTAGAGTAGTTGATCAGGTGGTGTCTATAGAATTTAAAAATGGAGTTGAGAGATTCATTCAGTTTGCTTTGAGAAATTCTATTGAAGCTGTAGATTGTGAGGGTCGTATCCGATGTCCTTGTGTAGTCTGTAAGAATTTGAAGTGGCTGACAACATGGGATGTACAACGTCATTTATACAGAAAGGGGTTTGTTAAAGATTATACAAACTGGATATGTCATGGTGAAACATTGTGGTCGACCTACGAGCCTGCCAATGTTGGAAGTGGAAGTTCATATGTTGATATGGTCATAGATGCTGCTGGTCCAGGATTCAATGTTCACGAGGAGCATGTACATAATGAAGAACCGCCAAACAAGACAGCTGAAAGATTTTATCAGCTACTCAAAGATGCTGATGAGCCATTGTGGACTGGATGTCAAAATCACTCTCGACTGTCTGCGGTGTCACAATTATTGAACTTGAAATCTGAATTTCACATCAGTGAGATTTGTTTTGATCGTTTGTTACTGATTATCAAAAGTATGTTGCCACAAGATGAGAAATTACCTGAAAATTTTTATCGTGCAAAGAAGATGGTCACTGACTTAGGGCTTGGATATGAGAAAATAGATGCATGTCCTAATCATTGCATGCTATATTATAATGAGGCTAAAAGTAAGGTATCATGTTCCATATGTGGTCATGATAGATTCAAGCCTAAGAAAGGGGACAATTCAAAGCAAAAAGATATACCATATATGTCATTGCGGTATTTTCCTATTGCACCGAGATTGCAGAGAATGTATATGGCACCAAAGATAGCTCAACATATGAGATGGCATGCGGAAAGAGTACGTCGACAACATAATGTAATCAGTCATCCTGCAGATGCCGAAGCTTGGAGTCACTTTAACCGTGCTCACCCTACTTTCTCAAAAGAGTCGCGTAATGTAAGGCTGGGTTTATGTACTGATGGATTCAATCCATTTGGAGGTTCAGTGACTTCCTACTCTTGCTGGCCAGTTTTCGTGACACCATATAATATTCCGCCAAATATGTGCATGAAACGAGAGCATTTATTTCTATCATTATTGATCCCTGGTCCAAAAAGTCCTGGGAAAAAATTAGACATATATCTCAGGCCGTTGATTGATGAGTTGAAGTTGTTATGGACTGATGGGGTTACTACCTATGATGCATGCAGAAAACAAAATTTCACTATGAAGGCTGCATTGATGTGGACAATAAGCGACTTTCCTGCATATGGAATGTTATCTAGCTGGAGCACTCATGGAAAACTAGCATGTCCTTACTGTATGGACAGTTCCAAATCATTTGTACTTAAGCATGGTGGCAAGTCATGCTGGTTTGATTGTCATCGACGATTTCTACCAAGGGACCATCCGTTTAGAAGGCAAAAAGATGCATTCTTAAAGAACAGAATTGAATTGGAAGAAGCTGATTTTGAACGGTTGTCTGGTCCACATTTAGCAGCACGTGTACAGAACTTACCAGATATAGCACAATTGTCGAGCAGCACAAGACAACTCCCTGGATTTGGGAAGGATCACAATTGGGTCAAAAAAAGTATCTTCTGGGAATTGCCTTATTGGTCAACTCTTCTTATACGACATAACATCGACGTCATGCATGTTGAGAAGAATGTCTTTGATAATGTGTTCAACACTGTTATGGACATAACAGGCAAAACAAAGGATAATGTGAATGCCCGTTTAGACTTGAAAATACATTGTAAACGTCCAGAACTGTACCTTATTGATAGAAATGGTAAAACAGTTAAACCGAAAGCAAGTTACGCCCTTGGAGCTGCACAGATTAAAGAAGTATGCTCTTGGCTAAAACAGTTGAGATTTCCAGATGGTTATGTGTCTAACATTGCTCGTTGCGTGAATACAAATGAGGGGAAAATATATGGAATGAAAAGTCATGACTGTCATGTGTTCATGCAGAGGTTGTTACCTATTGTATTTCGTGATATGATGCCGAAGGCGATATGGGGAGCAGTGACTGAGTTAAGTCAGTTTTTCAAAATTTTATGTGCATCAGAGCTCAGGTATGAAGATGTGGAAACTATTGAACAGAATGTGATCACGACAGTTTGTAGATTGGAAAAGATATTTCCACCATCATTCTTTGATTCAATGGAGCACCTGCTTATACACTTACCATATGAGGCTAAAGTAGGAGGGCCAGTACAATTTAGATGGATGTATCCATTTGAGAGGTAATATATATATATTTTCTCCTCATAATTCAATTACATGGTGATGTGTTTTTCATTATCTTATGAACATTCTGGTAGGTGTATGCATGAATTGAAAATGAAAGTTCGCAACAAGGCAAAAGTAGAGGGTTCCATTGCCGAGGCGTACATTATGGAAGAAATATCAAATTTCTGTTCAATGTACTTTGAACCTGAGGTACAAACTCGTCGAACTCGGCCACCACGTAATGATGATGGGGGAGACTCCGTTCACTCTGAGCGACTGTCGATATTTAAGTATCCTGGACGTGCGTATGGACGTTCCTCGAGTCGGATGCTAAATGATAGAGAATTGCACTGTGCAGAAATTTACATCCTTTTAAATTGTATGGAGGTTGAACCTTATGTTGCGTAAGTTCTCTGCTCAAATTACATTGTGTCTATAACTTATTATTTTTCATTCCATCTATAATGCTCCAATGGTCGTAATACAGACAATTTGACTCAGAATTAATCCAAAGATGTCCATATCTCACTGACATGGAGGTTGAAAAAGAACGAGAAAAATCATTCGCTTCTTGGCTGAAATATCGTGTAAGTATTATTACTACTCTTTCTCCTTGTTGGGTCAATGACAAATTCTGACTAGTGTGCTGTCCATATGTAGGTTGAAAATGATTTTATTACTGATCAAAGAATTCGAGTGATCAGTTATGGCCCATCGAAAGTTGCACGTACATATCCAGCATTTATTGTGAATGGGTATAGATTTCACACTAGACAATATGGGCAGAATAAGTCAACAATGAACAGCGGGGTATGTGTGAAAGGAAGTACATATAATGAAAACGAATGTGATTATTATGGTATTATTGAGGAGATCTTAGAATTGCAATATCTCGGAGATGACAACCATATATTTCTGTTAAAGTGTCATTGGTTTGATCCTAATTCTGTTCGAAATGACACAACATATGGGATTGTCGATATCAGACATAAGTCTAAATTGAATACTTATGATCCATTCATTTTGGCCGCACAAGCCCAGCAGGTCTATTATACAAAGTATCCATCGTCTAGAAATAAAGAAAGAAATGATTGGTGGGCAGTTTGCAAGGTTAAGACAAGGCTTTTCCCGGATTATGAGTTGGATTTGACTGAAACAGAGCAGTTGGATGTGAATGCCGAATTCTTTCAATCAGACTTGGGTGATGATGTAGACTTGCCTGCTTCTAGTGATGAATCTGTGGAGGCACCGTCTTTATCTAAAGAGAATGAAGTGGAGGAAGTCGATCCAGAACAACCAGAAATACAGTTGGGGGACTCCGAAGAGGAGGAATATATTAGTGATCAAAATGAATCTGATAATGAAGATGTGAATGCTGAATTTGTTATATCTCCAACATCTGAAGAAGAAATGGAGAATGTTTGATTAATGGTATACAATTTTATCTGGGAATTTTAATACTCTGTAACTTTCTTTCTTTCACTATTTGATGAATATGCATGTATTTTATTACCAGTTGAAGATATGGTTCGAGGACGGCGTGGGACTCCCAGAGGTGGGAGGGGAGAGGGTAGCGGGAGGAGATTTACTTCCGTTTCACCACCGGTAGTAGGTATGTATACTTTCCCTTCATAATGCATTGTAGTATTTGTTGAAAATAATTCATTATGTATTTGTGTTATCTGATTATTATTTTCACAGGACCCACGACCTCTACACCGTTACGACCGACCTCTGCACCGCTACCACCGGTAGTAGGTATGTATACTTTCATGTATAATGCATTGTAGTATTTGTTGAAAATAATTCTTTATGTTTTTGTGTTATCTGATTCTTATTTTCACAGGACCCACGACCTCTGCACCGTTACCACCGAGGGATGCACCGCTACCACCGGTAGTAGGTATGTATACTTTCATGTATAATTCATTTGAGTATTTGTTTAAAATAATTCTTTATGTTTTTGTGTTATCTGATTCTTATTTTCACAGGACCCACGACCTCTGCACCGTTACCACCGAGGGATGCACCGCTACCACCGGTAGTAGGTATGTATACTTTCATGTATAATTCATTTGAGTATTTGTTTAAAATAATTCTTTATGTTTTTGTGTTATCTGATTCTTATCCTTACAGGACCCACGGCCTCTGCACCGTTACCACTGACAACGGGTACATTGACGGCCTATGCACCGCCATCACACATGGCGAGTGGATCTACACCTCCCCCAGCTGAGTCAGGTATGTTCATTTGCATATTTATGTTTTTTTGATAGTTTGTTTTATTTATACTATTTAATTCGTATAGTACGTGCTGATGACGAGGCGAGTCATCATGAGGGGGAGGGCTGTTGTAATGAGACGATGCGGGCAGTGTGGATAAATGAAGGGTACGTAATGCATTATTTTTGTTATTTATTCGTCATTGTGGTATTAATATTTTTAATTTCAGGAATAAAATAGAGCCAGCCCAAGCATCACAATTTATTACAAAGACAATTCAAGCACATTTTCCAGGCCCCATCCATCGCTTTGCTGATTTTCCGATGGGTGTTCAGGATTTATTGTTCTCTATGTTCTTGGTATTTATCTTATTTTATCATATGAAGTCATTTTCAATTATTATTTTAACCCACTTTGTTATGTAACATATAAATTTTTGTTGTTGTTAATATATAGAGGAATCATCGATTCACAGAACATTCAGATGAGTTACGTGCTAGATTTGCATGGACAGCTACTGCAAGAGATAATTTCAAACATCTTATGTACAATGCCCGAAGATATGCAAAAAAAGCATGTGCAAGTACTGATAAGAACATATGGAAGGAGCATGGGCCTGTGTGGATGAGAAAGGAGTATTGGACAGAGCTGTGCAACATTTGGGAAGCGGAGAAATGGAATGCCAATTCAAACAAAGCAAAGCAAAACAGAGCAGCGCATCCTGAAGCGAATTTACACACGGGTGGCTCTGTCTCCTTTGCAACACATAAAGCGAGATTAGTAAGTACACTTCTACATATATAAATTTTTTGTTTCTATTATGAAACTGTGATTTATTTGAATAACAGGAAGCACAGTTAAAGCGGCCAGCTCAATTTCATGAACTTTTTGATCGAACTCATAAGAAGAAAGGGACAAATGCTTACATTAGTGAGAAAGCTCGGGAGGTAGCGGTAAGTGTATACATTAATAGTTTTCATTTAAGATTAAATTGTAGAATAATTTGGTTTTGTTTTTTTTTGGTTTTTGCAGGACTCATATAGTAGACGAATGGATGAGAGGTACGGGGATGACAGTCAGCGTCCAGAGTTGGATCCTGCCATTTGGGTTGCAGCATCTGGGGCACCCAAGAAAGGACATGTTTATGGTTTTGGACATAGCTTGGGCACGACTAGGGTGTTATCATCATGCTCGAGTTCGGTCTCACATGCGACCTCTCCATTTACCACACCAGCAGCCCCAGATGGTTCTTCCAGTGCCGCCCCGACCATGACTCCAGATATGTTTAGGCAGATCGTCAACGAGACCGTCTCTCAGAATATCTCTCAGAATATCTCAACCATCGTCGCTCAGACCGTCTCCCAGATGCTCACATCCTTGGGAATTGATAGTAGTAGAGCACCTCCTGCACCTCCTGCACAGCAGCCTCCGGTAAGTATTTTATTTGATTGATTTTCTATTTGTTAACTCTAAATATCATCTTACAAAATATAAGAATTTAGATTGAGGAGGGGAAAATATCATTTTCTTAACTCTAAATATCATCTTACACCTATCCTCTGGATATTAGAATCAACAGGCAGACTGTTCTGCAGGATTTTCCATAGGTGTATAGAGATTTTGGTTAGAACTGAAAGTGAAAAGATATGTATAAATTCTATTCACTTGAGTGGGGGAGGATACAGATCTATAAATATTCATAAAGCTAGAATAATATAAGGAAAGTAACATGTAGACATGAATAAAATATGCCAATTTAGGTGAAAAGATCTCCCCAAAGTCTGGTAACTGTCATGGCAGGAAGCCAGGAACAGCACCTCTAAGCAAAGGAAGGGCAGTTCATACAAAGGAGCATAGGTCATAAGTTACAAGAAGTGAAGGATATTATATATAGTCGGCGGCGGCCGCCATTGGGGCGTATCCCTGCAAGGGAAAGGCGGAGAAGATACCATACAGAAATGGCTATGGAAGTTACCCAAGTTCTTTTGAATGCACAGTCAATAGATTCAGCGGTTCGCAAGCATGCTGAGGAAAGTTTAAAACAATTTCAGGATCAAAATGTTACTGGGTTCTTGCTATCTCTTTCGAGTGAATTAGCAAATAATGACAAGCCTGTTGTTAGCCGTAAATTGGCAGGCTTGATTCTCAAAAATGCCCTGGATGCAAAGGAGCAACACAGAAAATTTGAGCATGTGCAGAGATGGTTATCATTGGATGTAGCTGTTAGGGCCCAGGTCAAAGGATGTTTACTACAGACTCTCTCTTCACCGGTGATTGATGCAAGATCTACTGCATCTCAAGTTGTTGCAAAGATTGCTGGTATTGAGTTGCCTCAAAATCAATGGCCTGAACTTATCAGTTCTCTCTTGTCAAATATTCACCAACTTCAGCCAGATGTTAAGCAAGCAACTTTGGACACCCTAGGTTACATGTGTGAAGAAGTCTCCCCTGATGAAGTTGATCAAGAGCAAGTCAATAAGATATTGACAGCGGTTGTTCAAGGCATGAGTGCTTCTGAGGGAAACATTGATGTTAGGCTGGCTGCAACTCGAGCTCTGCATAATTCTTTGGGATTTGCTCAGGCAAACTTCGGGAATGATATGGAGAGGGATTATATCATGAGAGTCATTTGTGAAGCTACTCTGTCCCCTGAGGTGAAGATACGGCAGGCTGCATTCGAATGCTTGGTCTCCATATCCTCCATGTATTATGAGAAGCTTGCATCGTATATGCAGGACATATTTAACATCACTGCAAAAGCTGTGAGGGAAGATGAGGAACCTGTTGCTCTACAAGCTATTGAATTCTGGAGCTCAATATGCGATGAAGAGATTGACATCTTAGATGAATATGGAGGGGATTTTTCTGCTGATTCTGACACCCCTTGCTTTTATTTTATCAAGCAGGCACTACCTGCGCTTGTCCCTATGCTGTTGGAGACACTCCTTAAGCAAGAAGACGACCAAGATCAGGATGAAGGAGTTTGGAATCTTGCAATGGCTGGAGGAACATGCTTGGGTTTGGTTGCACGGACCGTGGGAGATGACATTGTGCCTCTTGTTATGCCATTCATAGAAGAAAACATTAACAAACCTGAATGGAGGCAGCGAGAAGCAGCAACTTATGCATTTGGTTCTAAAATCTGAAATACCGGTCGGATGGCCGTGCCGGTCATTCCAATACGACCGGGGAGATGAAAGTGACTTGTCAGAACTGACGGAATCCAAATCGGATGCCCGGTTTGAGCTCGGCGCTCAAACTTCATTTTTAAAATACACTTATTTCAAATGAACTGTTAGGACGGGTCCGGGGGTCTAAAATCTGAAATACCGGTCGGATGGCCGTGCCGGTCATTCCAATACGACCGGGGAGATGAAAGTGACTTGTCAGAACTGACGGAATCCAAATCGGATGCCCGGTTTGAGCTCGGCGCTCAAACTTCATTTTTAAAATACACTTAGTTCAAATGAACTGTTAGGACGGGGCATTTGGTTCTAAAATCTGAAATACCGGTCGGATGGCCGTGCCGATCATTCCAATACGACCGGGGAGATGAAAGTGACTTGTCAGAACTGACGGAATCCAAATCGGATGCCCGGTTTGAGCTCGGCGCTCAAACTTCATTTTTAAAATACACTTAGTTCAAATGAACTGTTAGGACGGGGCATTTGGTTCTAAAATCTGAAATACCGGTCGGATGGCCGTGCCGATCATTCCAATACGACCGGGGAGATGAAAGTGACTTGTCAGAACTGACGGAATCCAAATCGGATGCCCGGTTTGAGCTCGGCGCTCAAACTTCATTTTTAAAATACACTTAGTTCAAATGAACTGTTAGGACGGGGCATTTGGTTCTAAAATCTGAAATACCGGTCGGATGGCCGTGCCGATCATTCCAATACGACCGGGGAGATGAAAGTGACTTGTCAGAACTGACGGAATCCAAATCGGATGCCCGGTTTGAGCTCGGCGCTCAAACTTCATTTTTAAAATACACTTAGTTCAAATGAACTGTTAGGACGGGTCCGGGGGTCTAAAATTCGAAATACCGGTCGGATGGCCGTGCCGATCATTCCAATACGACCGGGGAGATGAAAGTGACTTGTCAGAACTGACGGAATCCAAATCGGATGCCCGGTTTGAGCTCGGCGCTCAAACTTCATTTTTAAAATACACTTATTTCAAATGAACTGTTAGGACGGGTCCGGGGGTCTAAAATCTGAAATACCGGTCGGATGGCCGTGCCGGTCATTCCAATACGACCGGGGAGATGAAAGTGACTTGTCAGAACTGACGGAATCCAAATCGGATGCCCGGTTTGAGCTCGGCGCTCAAACTTCATTTTTAAAATACACTTAGTTCAAATGAACTGTTAGGACGGGGCATTTGGTTCTAAAATCTGAAATACCGGTCGGATGGCCGTGCCGATCATTCCAATACGACCGGGGAGATGAAAGTGACTTGTCAGAACTGACGGAATCCAAATCGGATGCCCGGTTTGAGCTCGGCGCTCAAACTTCATTTTTAAAATACACTTAGTTCAAATGAACTGTTAGGACGGGTCCGGGGGTCTAAAATTCGAAATACCGGTCGGATGGCCGTGCCGATCATTCCAATACGATCGGGGAGATGAAAGTGACTTGTCAGAACTGACGGAATCCAAATCGGATGCCCGGTTTGAGCTCGGCGCTCAAACTTCATTTTTAAAATACACTTATTTCAAATGAACTGTTAGGACGGGTCCGGGGGTCTAAAATCTGAAATACCGGTCGGATGGCCGTGCCGGTCATTCCAATACGACCGGGGAGATGAAAGTGACTTGTCAGAACTGACGGAATCCAAATCGGATGCCCGGTTTGAGCTCGGCGCTCAAACTTCATTTTTAAAATACACTTAGTTCAAATGAACTGTTAGGACGGGGCATTTGGTTCTAAAATCTGAAATACCGGTCGGATGGCCGTGCCGATCATTCCAATACGACCGGGGAGATGAAAGTGACTTGTCAGAACTGACGGAATCCAAATCGGATGCCCGGTTTGAGCTCGGCGCTCAAACTTCATTTTTAAAATACACTTAGTTCAAATGAACTGTTAGGACGGGTCCGGGGGTCTAAAATTCGAAATACCGGTCGGATGGCCGTGCCGATCATTCCAATACGACCGGGGAGATGAAAGTGACTTGTCAGAACTGACGGAATCCAAATCGGATGCCCGGTTTGAGCTCGGCGCTCAAACTTCATTTTTAAAATACAAGATGAAATTTGAACTTATATTGTGTGTGTGTATTTATATATATGAAAATGAGCTGGCTTAAACTATTGGCATACTCTTGTTAATGCTTGATTTCTTTATTAAGTCTTGTTAATGCTTGATTTCTTTATTAAGGATTTGATTATAATTTTTTTAAATGATATACAGGATCATCCGTCGCGAGATGTTGGACGAGACGACGACCAGGATGAGACATATGTGGAGGATTTGTGATTTTATTTTAGTTGTGTATGTTGTCATTTTATTATTATGGATGTATGATTAATTTGTGATTTTATTTTAATTGTGTGTAATTTGAGGTTCGTGGAGATTGTGATCCGTGTAGTTGATTTATTATTGTTTTATGAAATTGTTATTTATCAGGTGTTTGTATGTGATGAATTTGAGATTTGTCGATATTGTTGTCTGTGTAGTTGATTTTATATTTATGTTATGAATTTGTTATTTATCAGGTAATTTATTTATCAGTTTAAATAAATTTTTAAAAAAAAAATAATGCAAAATTAGCGACCGCATGGAGACTGAATTGCGACCGAATAGCGACTATACGTTATATTTCTTTTATTAAATAATTATACTTGGCGACCGACTGGCGACCGACTAGCCACCGAATCAATCCGATAGGTTAATTTTATTTTTAAAAATACAACAAATTTAGCGACCTACTGGCGACCGAATTGAGACCGAATAAATCCGATAGGTTAATTTTATTTTTAAAAATACAACATAATTCGAGACCGAATAGCGACCGAATTGAGACCGACTTAATCCGATAGGTTAATTTTATTTTTTAAAATACAACAAATGTAGCGACCGAATAGAGACTGAATAGCGACCGAATTATTAGCGACCGGTCAGGCGACCGATTATAATCGGTCTCTGGTAACGACTGATACTGCGACCGAATTATGTCGGTCGCCCTATAGCGACTATTATATAGCGACCGACATATTCGGTCGCTAGATAGTATCTGTTCGGTCGCAATGCATATTTGCGACCGATCTACGACTGAATAGCGACCGCTAGGTCGGTCGCTATCCGCGATTTTTCTTGTAGTGTATCCTAACCGTGTTACTCTAATCTATGATATATATCATTGCGCTTATCCTAACCGTGTTGCTCTAACCTGTATCAAACTCGCCCATAAAGAACAATGTTTCAGTACAATTAATCACTCACCAGTTGCATGCAAGTCGTAGTGTAATGTGTTGTCCCATATCTGGTCAATAATTTTCCACTATTTTGTATAATCTCTGGGAAGAGAATCCTGCAACTCTAATTTGGCACGGTCTATGGCCTCGTACAGATATCCCATATCATTCTTCTCATCGCCATCCATCATTCTTAGGACCTTCACGAGGGGTGTGACTACTTTCATGTACCGTGAGACCCTACCCCAGAATTTGTTATCTTCCACGATGTGGCAGACATCCAAATATTCCATCTGAGGATCAACATTAGACTTGTCGATGTATTCTCGCAGAACATTATGGTACATGAAAGCTTTCAGCTCATTCTTATACCTGTGCAAAGAAATGAAATTTGAATCAAATATGGATCATATCTATAAGGATAAAGTCACCAGAATTGAGATCAATCTTATATCTGTGCAAAGACTCCAAAGAAATGAAATTTGAAGCAAATCTGATTGGCCCTACACGGATGATATATCGCCCCCCACTTGCATGCTCCCTAAACATATTCAATATCCTATGATGGCCATAAATATACTGTGTAATTTTTTGTGCCTTGTCAATTATCTTCTTCACATGATTTTTCTTCTCTATGTCTTCAAGTATAAGATCTAGACAATGTTCTGCACATGAGAGCCAATATAAATGCCTGCGCTTCTCCATCAATTTCTTCCCTACAGTTTTATAACTGGCTTCATTATCAGCCATTACTTGCACAACATTCTCCTCTCCAATTTGGTCTACCATCTTATCCATCAAACTAAACAAATAATTGATATTTTTTTCATAATTTGATGCATCTACAGATTTAACAAAATTGTACCTTCGATGCAATAGACCAAAAAGTTAATCATGGACTTCTTCGTGATACCAGTCCGGCCATCACACATGATGGTGCATCCTCTCTCCATCCATATACTTGAAGCTTTCAACCCAGTCATGGAACTCCTCAACCTCTCCCTCAAGGCCACACCTGTATATGTCTCGACGTGACTGAGCCTTCAAGCCAGGGCCAGCATCTGCTATGGCATCTAGCATAGGTTGAAAATATTCACTTTCAGCTGCATGTGCAGGGACACCTGCATGGAAAAATCATTTGCAGATACTTTTAAATGCATGTCCTACAACTTCTATAGATTTTTTTACCCCTCTCAATGTTTGCTTGATTTTAGGTTGTGTAGCATGGGGTCTTCTGTGCAGATAGCTGTCCATGGGGCCTGCTCTTTGCAGGGCAGCACCAGTGTCAGGACGTCGTACAACTGTACTGGAGTAAGTCCCTGAACCTATGAGTGTCTTTCCTTTCCTTCGAGCGGCTCGTTCACGCTCCATTGCTTCAGTCAGCTCTAGATCTGAATCCTCAATGCCTTCCTCACCATCATCCCTCCTTCCCTTTTTGCCCGAAATCTCCTCAGCAATTTCAACCTCATCTTCAACCCTTTGTTGCATCATCTCCTTTTTACCCAGAAGGCACTGACACATTTCTTCTCGGACCTCTCGGGGGCATTTGTCACATTGTTTCACCTCTCCTCTTACCCCTACCAAATGTTGATTTCCTCTAGTAATTCCGCCATATATCTCCTTACCATAATAATTATATTTCACTTTTCTTCTCCTAACATCAACTAAGGAGAGGTGGGCCCACCCCGGATCCTCCTGCCCTTGCTACTCATGACTTTGTTCACGTCTAGACATGATGCTGCATTAAGACAGTCAAAGACAAATAATTGTAAGTACAATGAAAAAATTAGGATTTAATTATCAATTAAACCCTAATCACCCTTCATAAAATTTAATTACTAGCATACTCTCACCACACATTCTTCAATGAAGCTTAATTGAGCTTCAATTGAGCCTAAGTAAACCAAATTAGATAAAAGTCTCAATTTTAAAGAATTAATTAGGGCTTAATTATCAATTAACCCTTAATCATCATTTATAAAAATTAATTACCAGCATACTCCCAACCCAAATTCTTCAATAGAGCTTAATTGAGCTTCAATTGAGCCTAAGTAAACCAAATTAGATAAAAGTCCCAATTTTAAGGAACTAATTAGGGTTTAATTTGAAGTCTTAACATATCTCATAGCTCATTCTTAACCTACAACTGAAAAACTAACCTACAACAAAAAAAAACTTTCAACCCAACCAAAAAAATACAAAACAAAACATACAAACCTCAAATTTACCTCAAGAAAACAACATCTACACAGCAGTAGCACCTGCAGCACAGCAGCAGTAGCAGCACCTGCAGCACAGCAGCAGTAGCAGCACCTGCAGCACAACAGCAGTAGCACAGTAGCAACAACACAGCACACCAGCAGCAACAGCATCACCTTTTCTCCCTTAAATCTGAGGGAGAACACGAAGCGTGAGTTTCGGCCGAAACCGTCCGATTTCGGGCCGAAACATGTAAGTTTCGGGCGAAACCGATACCAGTTTTACCCAAAACCATTTTTTTTAAGTTTCAGATCTGCTACAGTGAGTAGGTCCGGTATCGTGTCGGTTACGGCCGAAATCGATACGTTTCGGCCGAAACGTATCCGTTTCAACCGATACTGCTAACCATGGCCACCCCCTTTGTCGTCGCTCCAGTCGGCCATCACACCACCCCATTCTCCTCCTTCTGATCCCTCTGCTTCTAGCTGCGACCCGCCACCCAAGTTGCGTACCTTAGCTTGTTTATATGAGGAAACTACTCCTCTTTCTCCTCAATCGCAGCCTTCTCCCAGCTCCCATGATGACAGTTGTACACCGAGCGCAATGCTCAGTCAGTCTACTACTGAGATGGAGCCGACATGCTATACTTAGGCCTCTAAGTCCTCTCAATGGCGAGCTACAATGTCTATTGAGTTCAATGCTCTCCTCCAAAATCACACATGGTCCTTGGTACCTCATCCGGCGAATGCAAATGTTATTAGTTGCAATTGGGTATTAAAAATGAAATGCAAAGCTGATGGTTCTGTAAACCGCCATAAAGCCCGTCTGGTGGCTAAGGGATATCAGCAAGTTCATCGGATAGATTTTCATGAAACATTTAGTCCCGTTGTTAAAATCACTACTGTTCGAATTATCTTGTCAATTGCTTTATCTCTTGGCTGGTCTATTCATCAACTGGACGTCTCAAATGCATTTCTGCACGGGTTTCTTGATGAGACTGTCTTTATGGAGCAACCACTTGGATTTCTTCATCCTCATTATCCAGATCATGTATGTCGGTTACATCGATCAATTTATGGACTACAACAGTCTCCTCGAGCTTGATTTTCTCGTCTCAGTTCAAGGCTTCTCATTCTTGGTTTCAAAGGGTCCAAGACTGATGTATCGCTCTTCTATAGAGTGCATGGGAGCTCCACAATTTTTGTCCTCATATACGTTGACGATATTTTGATCATTGGAAAACACTCTTCAGAAATCACTCAACTTATTCAGGATCTCAGCTCTGAGTTTGCTTTACGCACTCTTGATAATGTAAGTTATTTCTTGGCCATTCAACTTACTCCCCAACTGTCAAGCATGCTTCTTCATCAGACCAAAAACATTTCAGATATTCTGGAGCATGCAAATATGGCCAAATGCAAACCCATTTCCACGCCTGCTATTGTGTCTTCACCACATACTTCAACCACTCCAATGGACGATCCAACTTTGTATCGAAGTATAGTGGGAGCTCTTCAATGTGCCACTATAACACGGCCCAATATTGCTTTCTCTGTAAATCGGGTTTGCCAATTTATGCACTCTCCCACACAGGTTCATTGGGCTTCTGTCAAACGTATTCTACGTTATTTACAGCATACTCAGCTATCATGGTCTTCTCTTTCATCGTCGTTGCCTCATGTTCCTTCGAGCCTTTGCAGATGCAGACTGGGCCGGTTGTTCTATCGATCACCGATCCACTGGTGGGTATGCCATCTATCTTGGGCCGAATCTGATTTCATGGAGTTTGCGGAAGCAACCAAATGTTGCTCGATCTGGTACCGAGGCGGAGTACAAGGCTATTGCTAATGCTACATCGGAATTGATTTGGGTCGAATCTCTTCTTCGAGAACTTGGTATTGGCCTCCCTTCTCCACCAACACTTTGGTGTGATAACATTGGCGCTACATATCTCGTCCTCAATCCGGTCTTTCATGCATGTACCAAACACATTGAGATCGACTATCACTTTGTTCGGGAACGTGTTTCTCGAGGACAACTATCTGTTAAATACTCGTCCATCCATGATCAAATTGCTGACACATTCACCAAAGCATTGTCTGGCCAACGGTTTGCTCTTCTAGCGTCCATGCTCAACCTCGTTGAACTACCGTTGTGCTTGAGGGGGAGTATAAATGGTGATCAAGCTCATGACCAGAAGAATTCCTCGCACACGGACGTGAGACGTGACGATCACCACTAGAGACGTGCGTGATACTCCTCCACCTTTGTAGATAACCACTTTGACCATATCCATGCGGTGCCAACGCATGGCAGGTTTATGTGGCCAGTCATCTTGTTGTAATCCTTGTTGTAACTACCTGTAGTGTATCCAGGTTACCTCTGTATATATGTGTGTTATGATTGTTCAATAGAAAGGCAACAGAAGCCTCTTGCACTCTCTCTTACAGGAATGGATGTGCAGAGGAATGGATGCCTTCGGCCTTACCGGGGAAGAGGTGGCTGCAGAGAAGGCACTGGCGATTTAATTTTGGGCTTCTCCGCGAACCCGAGCGTGACGCGTTGGTCTTCCTCGCCCCTTCCTCTCCCTCCTCTTCCTCGTCCACTTGGTCAATGCCCACTGTACGCTCCGGTGGTTCCAGTACTGCTGCTGGCCGTCTTCCTGCTGCTCGTGAGGTCGCCGGGGTGCAAGAGCTCTGCCAGTGCGATTTCTCCGATTGTCTGTCCAGGGATCCACAGTGCCCTTCCAAGTGTCCCGACAGACGGAGCAGCGTTAGGCCCTGGAAGGAGGACTGGACGGCGGGCCGAAAAGCCCTGGAAAGCGCCTTCGTGAAATAGATGGGAGAATGAAAGAGAGAGCTTTCTCTTGGGTGGTGTCTCTTTTTTCTTCACTTTTTTCTCATTTATTATTGTTAGCCAGAAATTCTATATTTCAGTCATATTTATTATGTCCCGCGAAAATGGAAGGCTTATGCTCGTCTCTATGCTTGATTTTAATTACTGCACGTACGTCGCCGTATCAGATGCAAGTGATGATGATGCGACAAGGATAGCTGTTCTTGCCCTCGGATTTATTTTATACTCAGAACCCGAACTGGTCGGTACGTATATTCCTTGTCCCTCGATCATTCTACGTACTGTAGTTAGATTAGCTGATAATCATTCATTAGATTGGGCAAAAGATTCCATCTTCGGGTTGGTGGATCCTGTCTATAGCTGGCTGGAATTTAATTCGGTGAAAACGTTATGCATGAACTTGCTTCCAGTCTACATGGTTTACTTCGGGATGCTTCTTTTCTTACTACCTTTCTCTTTTGATATTAATTTGGTAGACTAATGCTGTACGTAGTTTTATATTTTACATTTATTATTTTTATTAATTTTTTATTTTTGCCGGGCCGGGTCGGGGCCAAGTCGAGCTTTACATTTTTAAAAAATAGTCGGGCCCTGCTCGGCCTCCGGGCCCAGGTCAGACTTGGACTTTTGAACTAATAAGTCGGGCTCACGCATGGCCGACCTAAGCTTGGCCCTGGGCAGGCCCATTGACAAATCCCACTAATCGGTCGGCCCATTAAGTAGATTTGGACCCATTAGGTGTACTTCGTAACTTTAAGTGAGTAGTTTGTTATTTATAATATAACTTTACGTAGAAATATCCAAATAAGATGAAATTGAGTTCATTGGAAAGATAACTTACTTGTCTACAACTTTCGTGTCGAGCACTTTCGTGTTGAGCACTTTTTGAAATTTTACCATCTAATTAGTTAAAAATATCAAACAATAAAATATAATATTAAATGACAATTTTTGGACTTTGAATAGTTAGACGAAATAGAAAAATAGAGGAAATATCATTTAAGTTGGACAATTAAACAAAGTATCGTTTAAGTGCAGAAGGATTTAGATGAACTATTGTTTAATCCATAAGAGTTAGATGAAGTATCATCTAATCGGGAAGGGATATACGAATTGTATCGTCTAATCTGGAAAAGCTAGACGATATATTGAAGGATTAGATGATAAATTAAAGAGATGGACGATCTATTAACGACAGATGGGTGTGAAAGACGATATATTAATGATAAATTGATGAGATAGATAATATAGTGATGCTAAATTGAAGAAATAGATAATGGTATAGATAATTAATAGAAGATAAATGATAGTTAGATGTCATAATGAGATTAAGAACTTATGTGAATTATAAAACTATCCGTATTAAGGTTAATTATATGTAGAAATATCGGAACGGGTCGGTATTATACTCATCAAAAATATACCCTAATTATCTTTAAATTTTATGTTAAGTGCTTTTGTTAAGTATGTCATATGTTAGGTCAAAAATGATGAAAATGAAATTAGGTAAAAAGTAAAATTATGATTTTGTCATTCAATAATATAAAGAGTTACATGGTATATGTAACATATGGCTGTTCTAGGAGATTCAAGAGAACTAACATGGAGTACATACCTCTTAGCATTGAAACTTACGCTTGGCGTTAGAATTTAGAGGGAACTTATAAATTACAAAATTACTCTTATTCAGATTATTATATATAGAAAAGTTAACTATATATATATATATATATAAATGAGTTGTACACATTGTTTCTTAAGGGCTCCTTTGACAATCGAATTGTCGGGGAATACCGCGTACGATGAGAGAGAAGTGGGAGTGGGGCCCACATTCCTCCCTCACACAAACGCGGTATTCGACTCCGGATGACACGTTTGACCCTCCGGGGTCAAATGCGCTGTTCTTAATCGAAAAACAAAGAGGGCCTAAGTGTTTTCAGAAGGAGTATGAGGGTAAGAGGTACAGAGGGAGAATAAGAGAAGGGGAAGTGAATGAGAATGTATGGGTTTTGATTATTGGTAATTATTGGGCACAAGGTTGATTTTCTTAATGACACTTGGATTGGCAGTGTCCCCCTCAGGGAAACTCTAACTTCCCCGTACACTGGTCCTCCAGCTACTGTGTTTCAAGTTTTCAATGACAAAGACCACCCAATCCACGGGGTGTTGTCTTCTCCTCAGCTATTGGAAGATATTACTCTCCAGAATGACTTCCCGGATGCGCGCATCTGGACCGGCAATCCTGATGGCTCCTTCTCTACTAAATCAGCCTACCATGCCGTCAGGCCTGCTGGTGTTTACAGACCTCCTCTGCGGAAGCTCTGGCATTCCCATTTCTATCGTCGGGCCTCGATCTTCTGCTGGAAGGTTATCCATAGAGCAATCCCTGTGGACAACCGTGTAGCTGATTGTGGTGTATACATGGCCTCCCGGTGCTCCTGCTGCAATGCTCCCAGGACTGAGGACATGAACCACCTCTTCCTCCATAGCGACATCGCTAAGGAACTCTGGCGCTGGTTCGCCCCCCTTGCTGATCCTGGATGCTTGCTCAATGAGCAAGTGACTACGAGGTTGTGGTCTTCCTTAGAGTCATGCAGTGTTGCATCCGCGGTTGGCTTCATATACATTTATACCTTGATTCTAATGCTCTGGGAAATCTGGAAAGCCAGATGCCTGAAGCGTTTCCAGGAGATGCGTACCCCCACCAGAAGCATCATCTTCTCCATTAAAGCCAAGGTTGATTGGGCGTTGGAGAATATCACCTTCCATCAACGGCCATCTCCTGCGGACCTATCTATTCTGACTTCCAACAATTACCATCCGAGGTTCAAACAAAAAGTTCTTAAACTTGTCAGATGGATACCACCTATTTCTGACTTCTGCCTCAACGTTGATGGAGCTTGCAAAGGAAACCCATGCATCAGTGGGGGAGGCGGCTGCATCCGATCCCCGACTGGTGACATTGTCTTGGCATTCGCACATTACTATGGTGCTGGCACCCGCTTGCTTGCTGAAGTCCAAGCACTGTGTGACGGCTTACGGATGGCGTCCGCGATGGGCCTTCACCTTTCCTCCATTCAGTGCGACTTTGCTGCTATTGTCCACTCCATTCGAGAGAATGTGATTCCTTCTTGGGAGTCCACTCGCTGGTGGCGGGTGATCCAGAGCTACCTCTCTTCATGCAGCTCCACCGTTAATCATGTCTACCGAGAAGCTAACCGTGTGGCGGACTCCCTTGCCTCCCACGCTTGTGCCTCGAGTTCGAACGAGATCTTCCTTTCGGCTCCTAGCCTTCCTAATTTGTGTAAAGCCAATGTTGTTTTGGACAACTCGTCCTGCAATAGCATTAGATGGGTCTAGCCCTTCTGCCTCCTTCCTACTCTTGTTGCTCCCAGGGGTATGCCCCGGTGATACGTGTAAATTCAAATTTATTTCAATAAAAGTTTCTCACCTTTGCTTTGGTCTAGTGAAGTGGGAACATTCACTCCCTCTGAGATTGGGTGCACTCTCCTAGATCGACCCAAAGGATTTAATTTAAAAAAATTTATTGATAATTATTAAGAGTATCATACCTATTAGAATTTGACATAGAATAACGTCTCTGATATCTAAAGCTTGTTAGGAGGGTGAGCAAGAGCTTTATAGCGATTTTAGAAAATCCTTAAAGACCCCATCTTAAAGGTAGACATATGATAAACTTATCACATGTTATTCTTTAATTGTATTACTTAAATACCTATTTTTGTTAATAGAAAGACTTATTTATATTTCAGAGTTTTATGAACTAATTGGGGAATTATTTTGTTAAAACTTATTTAGGGATATCTAATCCCCAATATGTTTATGTTACAGTAAGATGTGGGATCACGTAAAGAGGATTAATAAGTTTGATACGATATTTAAGTATATGGACATTACCATCTTAAGGAGGTTTGAGGGTGTCCTATGGTAACATCCACTAATGAGATGTGATCTATAGTTCGAGGATAAACGCACTTCTATTTAAAAATCCAAACCTAGTTGACCCAAAAGTGATCTAGTGGGTGGTGGAGTATTTAATCATGGTCTTGCATAGAGATTAAAGTTGACATATGGGCGTAACAGTATGAATGTGTGAATCCTTATATGATAGTTTGGATGCAGGTTCAATATGCAAACCAAAATGTTTACATAACATATTTTGAGTAATTATGAATTTATCATATGAGTTAAGAGACTTGCATTTATGATTCAGTCTAATAAGATCGTTAATATGAGTTCTGAATAAACTTTGATCTAATACAGATTCTAAACATAATCTGATTTGCTCTTAGAGTCATATGAAAATCTGAAAATTTAGCGGACAAAAATTTCGTAAACACGATCAATATATATTCTGTTCTGTTAAATATGTTCGGTTGACTTATGCGATATGTTTAGAACCTATTAAATTGTAATTAGTTGAGTGATTTGCAATGCTTATTAGATAGTAAACATGTGATTGGTTCTAATGTATATTGAGTCTTAAGACTTATATACTTAATTTAATTATTTTTTAGGAAATCATTGATGAAGAATTTGAGATTCCGGAGAAGACCAAACCGGAGGTTGATCCAGGAAAAAATTCATGATCCGCTGCAAGGGTAGGAAGAAACCTTTTGAGAAGTAAATAAATGCAAATTTTGACTTCTAAATTAAAAGATAAATGCTACTGTAAATGATTTAAATTAATTAGTGGTTATATTTTAGTAGTTACCTAGATGGTTTGGCGTTGGATAAATGATGTAAATTAATGTATAGTCACCGACAAATTGAATTGTATTCATACTGCCCTATCATTGATCAAAGGATACGGGTTTTCTTGTTGGGTGCTATTTCATCGGTTGTTGTTGGATAAGTAATTGATAAAAGATAAATGTGTAGTTTAACAAATATTTTCAGCTACCGATTACTCTTAAAAGATAACATGATTATCTTAAAAAAGTAGTTTGCCTTAATTAAGTTGATGGTCTGTTAAGCCCACCCTTAGATCACATGCACTTATTCGATGATAGGCAAACAGGCATGCACGATGGAAATGTTATATCTTTTATTCTAAAAAAGAGAGAAATACAGTGTAACACATGCATTAAATACATCCACGGGCGTAATTAAATCACACAACGAGATTAAATCACAATATGCATCATGCCATCATCCGCCGGCAACAAAGGAAGTAGATTTATTTTAAAAGTAATGCTTTGTGCACCGCATCCGGTGCACAAAAGTCAACTCAAATTGCAACATGCCCTCCCATTGGCTCTCCAAAAGTTAAAATGATCACTTTTAATGTAAAAAGGACAGTCCGTGTCAGCCCCGTGTCAGATCCGATCGGCCCTCTGTCGGCCCGCTTTTTTGTTCGGTGGAAAAATACGAGTGAAATATTTTGTAAGATTGAAATATTTTGTTATAAGAATGAAACGTTTTATTATAAGAATGAAACGTTTTGTTTGACAACAGAAATGAACGAATAAAAATGAAACATTTTGTTTGATTATATTTAAAATCTTCACGTACGTACAAAATTTTTCACTTATACGTAATGTGTTTTACCTCTGTGCAATATGTTTAACCTCTCAAATGAAATATTTTGATTAACTACATTTAAAATCTTTACGTATGTACAAAATGTTTCACTTATACGCTTCGTTTCTGTAGTCAAACAAAATGTTTCGTTCTTATAACAAAACGTTTCATTCCTGTAACAAAATATTTCGCTCCCGTCAAACAAAAGGTTTCATTTCTATTCGTTCATTTATGTAGCCAAATAAAATATTTCATTCTTATAACAAAATATTTTATTCCTGTAATAAAATATTTCACTCTCGTCAAACAAAAGGTTTCATTTCTATTCGTTCATTTCTGTAGTCAAACAAAATGTTTCATTCTTATAACAAAACATTTCATTCCTGTAACAAAATATTTCACTCCCGTCAAACAAAAGGTTTCATTTCTATTCTTTCATTTCTATAGTCAAACAAAAAGTTTCATTCTTATAACAAAACGTTCTATTCCTATAACAAAATATTTCAGTCTTACAAAATATTTCACTCCCGTATTTTCCCGTCGAGTAAAAAAACGGACCGACAGAGGACCGACCGGATCTGACACGAGGCTGACGCGGGTTGTCTTTTTTACATTTAAAATGATCATTTCAACTTTTGGGAGATCAATAGGAGGGCATGTTGCAATTTGAGTTGGCTTTTGTGCACCGTATGCGGTTCACAAAGCATTACTCTTATTTTAATGTCTCCCCATCCCAAAAAAAGGAAAAATTGTTTGTTGAGTTTCATTTGCAATCAAAGAAAAGATTGCATGCCACTTTCAGTTGAAGGACTGTTTCCACTGTGTAATTAAAACTAAAGGACTAAATGAATGAATAAAGGTTTAAGAATGTTCATTTACTGTACAAAGATGCAGATATTTTTTGTTAATCTGATGGCACGTGCATTGTTAATTTTGTGAGTTCGATTTATCTAACGATCAGTTTTATTCCTTGAAAGAATAATATACGTTGCAATAAATCTTTTAGGACATGTACATGCGGCCCTGATTATGTGATCGGGGTTACTAGTTTATATTTGATCACAATTCGATCGTTGGATTTATTTTTACTTAAGATTTGATCGTTAGATCTACTCTATGTTAATATCTAATCGTTAGATTTAAATCTAGTCAAGATACGTGTTCCAGATATACTTCAGATCTAAATTTGATCGTTAATATTGATTGTAGGTCAAGATCTGACCGTTAAATTTATTTTGAATTAAAATCTGACAGTTGATTGACTTTGAGATAAGATTCAATCGTTAGATTTGCTTCGAATCTAGATCTAACCGTTAATTTGAATTTTATCATGATCGGACCGTCGTTGCCATATGATCACAATCGGATATTAATTTGGGCTGAAGTCTATACAGGATATTTATTCACAAGGTGAGGGTATATTTATAGTAAAGAACACCTTCTTACAAAGATGAGGCTATTTTTGTAACTTTTATACACAAGGTATTTTTTGCATTAACGGGGACAATTCTATAAGTTTTGAAGTCAGCAAGGCATTTATGTGATTTTTGAAATATTAGCAGGGTTTTATGTAATTTTTAAAATCTTAGATTTTTTTTCTATAATATCTAGATATTTCTAAAATTTCTTTAAAAGTATAAGGTATTTTCATCATTTTTAGAATTTTTATAAATTATAGGGTTTTTCTATAATTTTTTAACATTTTTGAAAATTACAGATTTTTTCTGCAAACTTTGAAAAATATTAAAAATTATAGGGTATTTCTATAATTATAAAATATTCCTAAAAATTCAAAGTTATATTTACAATAACAGGGCAAGCTTGCAACGTATCCTTGCTTGAGTTTTAAGAAAAAAGATTCCACAAGTCTTGAGTATCTTCTTCACAAAAGCACTTGAACACTTGCACTTGGGTCGCAAAGGCCTGATGCTTGGTTCATCCTTTGAAAGCTTCACCCACTGAGTCATATTTATAGAGTTTTTGGGCCTTGTTAACCTCCTTCAGTTAAGCCAAGCCCCCGTGAATGGGCCGACCCAACACCCCCTTCTAGTTGGGTCTAGAGAAAGAGAGAGAGAATAGGGCAATGACCCCCTCTCTCACCTCCTCCGATTAGGAAGAGAGAAAGGGGGTGCGGGTGCCCCCCCCCCCTCCTCACCTCCTCCGGTTATAAGGAAGAGGGAGGAGGGGGTCGCGATGGGCCCTACTCTCTCTCTCACCTCCTCTGGTTAAGAGAGGAGGGAGAGACTTGCGGTGGGCCCTACACCCTCCTCTATCTAACTAATAGAAAGAGAGAGGATCGCGGTGGGTCCCACACGCCTTTGCTCACCCTGGTCTAAGGAAGAGAGAGAGGAGGGGGAATTGCGGGAGGGTGGCCCTGTGCCCTCCTCACCTTGTCCACTTAATAAGAGGGAGGAGAGAGAGGGCACAACTCCTGAGGATGTTATAAAAATTCTATTTTTAGTCATTTTTCCTTTTTTTTTCTTCCCCTTTGACCAAATCGCACCCACGTGGAGTAGATCAACGTCTCTTGTGCTTTGGGTTTTCTTCTCTAGGGCGGACCAACTTGCTGTGAGGTCATCTTATCCTATTGAGACCACCATTATCTTGAATGTTCCACAAAGAAGAGAAAGACTGATTTTTTGCATCTCGGCAAGCGTTGAGCACCTCTTCGCACTCGGCGTGGCGTAATGCTAGAGTCACTAGCTCTGCAAGGGTCGAGGGAGGGTGGAGGACAAGTTCGCGGCGGAGATTCTCGTCCCGGGTGCCCCCAGTCAGCGCGGTTATGGCTGAGGCCACGTCCAGGCGGGGGATTCTCAGGGCTTCCGACTTGAATCGGTGAATATAAGCCCGGAGTCTTTCCCCTTGCGCCTGTTTGAGGGACAGGAGCCCCGCTACCGACCTTGGGGGGGCACTTCCGGTGAAACTCTCTTTGAAGACTCGCCCAAATTGCTTGAAATCTCGGATGGATCCGGGGGCGAGGGCCAGGAACCACGCCTGGACGCCCTGGACCAGGGTGGTCGCGAAGGCTCGGCACTTGATGGCGTCTGATGCTCCATACAAGGTCATCAAAGCATCGAAGTTGTCGTAATGATCGGCCGGGTCGCCCTGGCCGTCGTAGAGCTTGAAGGTCGGGATGGAGGTTCTGGGAGACACCTCTGCCTTCAAGATGTATTCGGAGAACGGGGATTTCTCCTCATCCTCCGGGAAAGAGGTCTTCTGCAGGGCGCGGAGGGCGCGCTCCTGTTCTGCGAAACGCCTCTCGAAATCTCACAGTCGGAGGGATAACTCCGGTTGTTGTCGTGCCGTGGGGCTGGGAGGAGCGCCTTGGTGATCCCCGGGAACATCGGTCTCCGGGTTCGGACGGCGCGCCCCAGGTTTTCCCCGCCTTGGTGTGGAGGAAGCCTCTTGCTCCGGAGGCGGAGCCTGCGAGGGTCCTCCAATCCTGTTGCGGATGATCTGCTGGCCGCGGAGAGTGAAGCGGCCTCTGGCGATGTGCTGGGATGCATTCTTGCGGGGAGGGCTCCCTGACGGGGCGCGGGACCTTCCATCCCTAGTCGCCTGGGTCCTCATGAGTTCCACGAGGACATCCAGTTTCGCGTTGAGGGCCTGGAAGGCTTCGGCGCCACCATTGAGCGGTAGCCCTACTGCCGCAGGAGGGGGTGGTGGTTCGTCGGCGGGGGCGTTGGCGTTGGAGGGAGGGTTCTGTAAGGCCCAGGAGGGGCCATCCCCTGTCGCTACCATGGCCTTTCCCCTGTCGCCGGCGGACCTCCTCCCTGAGCTCCTTCGCACCATTCTGGCTTCTTGTACGATTCCCACAGACGGCGCCAGATGAAGAGGCAAGATCTCGCGCTGGTCCTGAGCGGGCAGTGGATCACCAGATAGTGAACTGCAAGAAAGGGAAACGGATCAGGGGGTCCAGGGATGAGTCCCTGGGGAAAACCCTCCGATGCTTAAGTCAGTAGAGCTATGGTGGGAGCAATATAGGGAGGAAGTAGCTTCTGCGCGAGATCCCTCTCCACCAGAAGGGTGAAGTGGTTCCTGCTCAGGAGTTTTGAGCGTGTGATTGCCCTTACCTTTTGCCGGAGGGTATCCCTGGGTTAAATAATGCGCCGCCTTCTGGAGTCCTGTAAGTCGAGGGGTTTCAGGTGGGGGTTACGTCCTCGACATGGGCTTTTATTGCCTTATCGTGGGAGCGTTATCACCTTGGGGAGCGGGAGTCCCTCACCTTTATAAATTCCTGCCCACAGAGGACTCTTAACGGCTGCATGGATAAGCAATCATCGGCCGTACCGAGCTCAGAGAGGCCAGCCCTATCCGGACGGTAGGCTTAGCTCGGACGAAGATGGGTCGGATTGGTCGACATGTGCCTTCTTCCCCTGGGCGGAGAGATGGCTCGGGCATGGACCTTTCCTGTGACCTGACCGACACTCGGGCCTTCCGAGCCTAGAGGCCGCCTAGGAAGGTAGTATCCTCGAGCGAATCTTTTATTGGGCTTTCTGTCCTAAGTGGGCCCTGTGGGCTGTCACTTGGGCGAGCGTGGCCTTGTTTGATCCTGATGGGCCTAATTCGGCTGCTCTTTGAATGGGCTGCAGAAATCACCCTCTCTAAGTCCCACACGCCTTTGCTCAACCTGGTCTAAGGAAGAGAGAGAGGAGGGGGAATTACGGGAGGGTGGCCCTGTGCCCTCCTCACCTCGTCCACTTAAGAAGAGGGAGGAGAGAGAGGGCACAACTCCTGAGGAGGTTATAAAAATTTTATTTTTAGCCATTTTTTCCTTTTTTTTTATTCTTCCCCTTTGACCAAGTCGCACCCACGTGGAGTAGATCAACGTCTCTTGTGCTTTGGGTTTTCTTCTCTAGGGCAGACCAACTTGCTGTGAGGTCATCTTATCCTATTGAGACCACCGTTATCTTGAATGTTCCACAAAGAAGAGAGAGACTGATTTTTTGCTAGTTTTACAATGAAGGTGTGTTATTTTGCACTGCACTCCACATGTTTGATGAAATTCAAAAGTGTAAACACACGATATTCATGCGTGTATTTCCATCTGACCTAATATCCAAGATTTGTCATAGATGATCCGTATATACATTGACACTTATTTCGTATCAATTTTGTGTCGTTGTTGGATCAATTTTAATTTTTAGTTCTATCAATTAATAAGAAATTTACTGCTTCAACGACCACTCAAACTAAAAGACTTTGTAACTCTTCGATAACAATAATATATATATATATATATATATATATATATATGTGTGTGTGTGTGTACGTATTTATGTATATATGTGTATATGTACGTATGTATGTACGTATATCATATTTCTATTTATACGACACTACACTCAAAATGCTCTTGGAATGAGGAAAGGGGAAATATTCTAATGGGTATTTAATGAAATTCGAGCCTTCGAGTCTCTCTCTTTTTGCATGCAAGGCTCCAAATTTTTTAACATTAACATGATCACATGTACAGTTGCTGATGGATCAAGAGGAACAAGTAAAAGACGTTTTTCGCCATGGAAGCATCTTTCATTTAAGTAGGTTTTTTTGTAAAAAATTATGTATTTTATAATGGAAGGAATAGGTTATGAGGTAAGAAAACAAATATGCAAAATTAGCTTGTCACACTTGTATGGATAAGATCGAAGAGTAATGCTTTGTGCACCAAATCCGGTGCACAAAGTCAACTCGAATTGTAGCATTTCCTCTCATTGACTTAAAAAAAAGTTGAAATGGTCATTTTCACCTAAAAAAGGACGCCCCGCGTCAGACCCGTACGGTCTGCTTTTTCACGCAGCGAGAAAACACAGAAGTGAAATATTTTGTAAGATTGAAATATTTTGTTATAGGAATGAAACATTTTGTTTGACTCTAGAAATGAATGAATGAAATATTTTGTAGAAATGAAACGTTTGTTACAGGAATGAAATATTGTTATAAGAATAAAACACTACATAAATGAAACATTTTGTTATAAGAATAAAATTTAACAAAATATTTCAATTCTGTACTAGATGTTTCATTCATATAGTAAAATATTTCAGTCTTACAAAATATTTCATTCCTGTATTTGTCCATCGAACAAAAAAGCGGGCATACGTGTCTGACGCGGGATCGTACAGATCTTTCACGGGACGTCCTTTTTTGGACGAAAATGATCATTTCAACCTTTTTTTGGGCCAACGAGAGAAAATGTTACAATTTGAGTTGACTTTGTGCATTGGATTCGGTGCACAAAGCATTGCTCGAGATCGAATAAACAGGAAGACTGAATTTATGGGTAGGGAGATTTCTCAAATTATTGTATCAAATCTAGAGCAATGTTCTCATGTTAATAATTTTATTTGTCATACTTTTTTCTTCAATTAGAAAAGATACCACTATAAAGTTGAGAGAGAGAGAGAATAATGTGAAAAAGAGAGAGAAAGAGAGAGAGTAATGTGAAAGAAAGAGAGGAAGAGATAAAGTGATAGACAGATGTAGAGAGAAAATGGGGTATGGGGGACATTAGGCGTACCTTGAACTTGTTTTAAATCTGGTAAAAATAACTTTTTTTAACTGACAACTTAAGAATGATCTTAGAATAGTACACACCATTTTAAGGAAGGGGCATGTACTTACCTCACCAAGTCAAACCCATGTAGAATAGAATATTAGAGAACTTGATAATGTTCCACATATGGATGGTAATACATCCATCCATGGCCTGTAATATATTCTTTGATTTCATGCGAATAGGTCGAGCATGAACCCTAATCCTATGATCCAAGAACTCAATGATTTTCACATTATAGAATCATTTAGAAAGAGTACCTTATTCCATTGCGGGATGAGCAAGAGGAAGAAGAAATCGCCCTTCACTACAAGGAAAAACGATAATAGAGATGAAAATTTTGGACAAAATATTTTCGTCTCAAAATTCGTCTTAAATTGCGACGAGTTTCAGACAAACCAAATATCCGTCGCAACTAGAGGCATTTCGAACGAATTTAGGATGACTTAGAGTTCCGTCTAAACTATTTGTGACAGAAATGAAATCCGTCTCAAATCTGTCTAAAATTTCGGACGAATTTAGGATGGATATTTTTTTGTCTAAAATTTTATTAAAGATATTACTTCTAAAAAAATTATTTAAATGTTTCGGATGACAAAATAATCCGTCCCAAATTTGTTTGAAATTTTGGACTGATTTGGGATAGAGTTTTTAGTCTGTCTGACAGTTTATTAACAATTTTTTAAAAAGAATCATTAAATATTTCAGATGAAAAATGAATCTATTCCAAATCTGTCATAAGTGTATCTAAACCCCTTGGTTGATGCACGCTCCATGATGGAGGAACCGCAATCTAATGTGGAGAGAGAGGACCATGCTTTTGTAAACAAAAGGGATGCACCCTTCCATCAAGGGATGCACACGTTCAAAAATCACCCACTCCTCAAACCAACAACCGATAGAGTTTTGACACCTTTAATTATTTATTAAACCACCATTAATCACAATGGGCCACAAACTTTAGTCCGCCATAAATCTTACATTCTCTCACTTGGCCATGTGACATTCTGTTTCTATGGTTTAATAAATAAATATAATGCGTATAATATAAAGCTAAAATCCTCCATACATTGGTCGCTTTAATTGTTATCATTAAGTAAAAACTAATGCAAGTTATGGCAATTGTAAATTATTGTTTCGATATAGTCCCTTTCATATACCACAACATTAACTCTCACTTAACATAATATATACTTGAGAGGTACTATAATAGTCCAACTTTAATACTTTGTCAGAGACAAGTTCACTTAACATTCATTCCATTCATGTGTACAGTAAGAGGAAATATGACATACATAAAAAATCAGAAACAATATATAAGTGAGCTCATAGTGTCAACTACATAAGTGTCATAATATTACATCAATAATGACAACAAGTGATGTCTATACGTTCGACATGCTCATTAAATGTCTTTGGTGGCAATCCCTTTGTCAACGGATCTGCAATCATAAGATTGGTATTAATATGCTCAATTTACACTTTTGTTTCTAAACTTTTTCTCTAACGATAAAGTATTTCAATTCTATATGCTTAGCACCCTTTGAATACTTCTTATTCTTAGAGAAGAAGACTGCTACAGAATTATCACAATAAATTTTCAACGACTTGACAATATTGTCAATAATTTCAAGTCCTGAAATAAAATTCCACAACCAATCCCCATGAACTGTAGCCTCAAAGTAGGCCATAAGCTCAGCCTCCATAGTGGAACCAACAACGATAGATTGCTTCGCACTCGTCCATGAGATTGCTTCTCCGACTAAAAGGAACAAGTAGCCAAATGTGATTTTCTGGAATCCACACATTCAACAAAGTCTGAATCCGAATATCTAATCACCTCTAGATGACTGAATCTTTTATAAGTAAACATGCAATATTCTGTTCCTTGCAAGTATCTCAGTACTTTCTTTACAACTTTCTAGTGATCAAATCCTAGATTACTTTGATACCTACCTATTATTCCCACAGTAAAGTTGATATCTGATTTGTCGCATACTTGTGTATACATCAAGCTCCTAACGATACAGAATTCCTTCTGTGGAGGTAGAGATTGGTCACCTCGAACTATGAGCTACACCCCTGAAATTTGTTTGGTGCGGGATGAAGAAGGTGGCCTCAAATGGAAACCTATAGGGATAGAGAGATGTCAGAAGAAGCCTTGGGAGTGATCACAGGGGACAACCCTTTGATACTTAAGTCAAGAAAACGTAGATGGAGTGAAAGAGCACTTGGACGCATGAGAAAAGAGCGAGTTTGAAGGGCAATGGTTGCATACCTCCCTGACCGTCTAGCCATGGCCCTATTTATATGGCCTTCTTCTAGCTTGTTTGTTGACCTTTGCCTCCTGAGTTGGTGTTGTGGGGGTTGCCCTAAGCTGTGGAGGCGTGAGTCGCCCACCTGCCTGCATAGCAGGGCAGGCGAGCGTGAACGCCGGCCCACCATCCCTTTGCCGCCTGGTGGTTGTCCTGCCATTAATGTGGCAATGCTCGTCGGAGATGTGGGCACTACTTTGCCCGACAGGAGGGGGTGGCATGGGTGCTAACCCGCCATCTCTTCGTCGGACTGGTGCTGCTCCGCCGTTAATGCAGTGACGCTCACCAGAGACGTACATCGTTGGCACCAGATGGTGGAGGTGCACATGTTGTACGAATCCTGGACCCAGGCCAATCCCGCGGTAGGCCACGACAGGTTGTGTGTCAGACTGGGGTTGGTTGGAGGTGGGTCTTGGAGGTGGGCCCTAGAGGTGGGCCGTGGAAATGGGCCTTGCTGGGCTTGAAGAATTTTCCTCTCTTCACCTTCCATTTGGTTACATTCCAATTCATTCTGAATTTGTCCCCTTTCTGTATTGAAACAACACTTGTTGAATACATTTCAATCCCAAATCTCTCTAGAACTTTATTAATATATGCTTTCTGAGACAACCCTAGTATTCCTTTTGATCTGTTCCGAAATATTTCAATTCCAATGATAGGTTCTCTCTCCCATATATTTTAGTTTAAAGTTTTTAGAGAGATATGTCTTCGTCTCATATAATAGACCAAAGTCATTAGTTGCAAGCAAGATATCATCAACATATAGAATCAAAAGTATAAACTGTCTCCCACTGACTTTCTGATATATACACCAGTTAAGAGTATTTTCCTTAAATCTAAAGGAAGTACTGGTATCATTGAACTTAATATATCATTGTCAGGAAGCTTATCTAAGTTTGTATATTTATTTATTCAATTTACACACCATGTGTTTCTTTCATTCAATTAAGAAATCCTTAGATTGGTCCATATAAACATCTTCATCTGAATTCCCTTTCAGAAAGATAGTTTGCACATCTATTTGATGTAGCTCTAGGTCATAATGAGTTTCTAAAGCGATAGAAAATCTAAATAAGTCCTTAGAGACTAGTGAAAAAAATCTCTTTATGGTCAATGCCATCTTTCTGAGTGAAACATTTGACAACAAATTCAGCCTTATGTCGTTGGATATTACCATTGGAATTACACTTGGTCTTAAAAGACTCATTTACAACCAACTCTTTAACATCCTTCCGGTAATTTAACAAGCTCCCAGATTTCATTTTGTTTCATAGATCTCGACTCTTCTTTCATATCATATACTTGTTTAAAAGAATTTAGACTTTCAATATCTTATGAAAATGAAACTAGATTGTCATCAATTTTTAAGTCAAATTCTGATTCTTATAGATAAGTCGCATTATCATTAGTGATAGTAGATCCCCTTTGTCTTGGAGATCTTCTTAATGCTATTTCTTGTGGTTTACCTTTTATAGGTTCATTAGTAATAACTTCATTGTGGGGTGTTTGATCATATTTGTTATTTTTGAAAACTATCTAGTTGTTCAACAATTGTAGGAACAATAACTTTAGATGAAGTCAGGAAGTTGTACCCTAATTTCTTGGATTATCATATTGCATGATTTTTCACTCCCACTAACTTCATTTTTAATGAACCTAGCATTTTTAGTTTCAAAAATTTTTAGACTATGGCTAGGACAATAAAGCATATACCATTTAGACTTTTCTGGATAACCAATGAAAAAATCACTTGTTCTTGAATCCAATTTATTTTCATGTGGATTATAAATTCTTGCTTCTGTCGGATAATCTCAAACATGTTTTAAACTAAGTTGCCTATTAGTCCATAGTTTAAAAGGTGTGTTTGAAACTGCCTTACTAGGAACTCGATTTAACAGATATATAGCAATCTTTAAGGAAAACACCCCGTATGATCAGGCTAAAGATGAATTACTTAATATACTCCTAATCATATCCATCAAAGTATGGCTACATATTTCTGCTACACCATTTCGTTAGCGGTGTACCTGACATTGTGTATTGAGTACATATGTCATGTCTTTCTAAGAATTTAGCTAATGGACTTAGGCATTATCCATTTTCATTATATTTTATATAATATTCACCACCTCTATCAAATCTGATAATTTTCACATTTATGTCTAATTGCCTTTCAACTTCATTGATAGATGTCTCTAAAACATTTACGTGAGACTTTTCATGAAGTAAATAGACATAACCATAACATGAAAAGTCATCAATAAAAGTGATAAAGTACTTTTCTCCACCAAAAGATGGAACATCAAATGCCCCACGTATATCGATGTGTAAGATCTCAAGAAGTTGTGTGCTCCTTGTGACTATTTTCTTTGTGTTTTGATTTGTTTTCCTTTAATACAATCCACACACACCCCAACATAGGTAAAATCTAAATATGAAATGATTTCATTCTTTACCAATCTATCTAACCCTTCTTTGAAAATTTGACTTAAATGTTTATGTCACAAGTAAGCAAAGCTTTCATTTACTAAATTACTTTTAGATAAACATTATAACGTAAGGTCAAGAGAGTCTCAACAAAAGACCATCAAGTTTTAGTTTGTATAAACCATCTAAAAGACATCAAAACCAAGGAAATTATTATTCTAAAATAAACTGAAACATTTATTACCAGACTTAAAAGAGTATCCAGTAGTATCATGTTTAGATAAGGACACTAAATTATAAGAAACAGAAGGAACATAAAAAGTATTGGATAAGTTTAAATGATGTCCAACATCTAAGATTAAACGATAGGTTCCAATGACTTCAATTGGAGCTTTAACTCTATTTCCTTTTAAGACAAAATTTTTAGTTGATTTTGTGGTTTGTATCATAAGGAATCCTTGTATCGGATTAGAAAAAATTAGTGGTACAACCAGAATCAATCCACTAAGTACTATAAAGAACTTATATCAAATTAGATTTGAAACATACAAAAGCATTAGGCTTATCTTCTTTTCGAACAATGCCTTCCATTTAGGACAATCTTGCATAAAATATCTTCATTCTCGATAGAAATGGCATTTATCATTCTTTTTTCCCTTCTTGTGGATTTGGGCAAAAGACTCATTAATCTTGAGTGGTCCTTTCTTACCATTTACATACTTTCCTTTGTTTTTCTTTCTAATGATACTTTACAAGATGAATTGAATGATTTTCTTGATTCTTAAGCCTTGTCTCCTCATGCACGAGCATACCATACAGTTCATTCACATTTCATTTGTCCTTCATAGTGTTATAGTTCATTTAGAATAGACCATATTGAAGAGGCAAATAGGTAATGATGAAACAAGAAAATTCTCATCCACATTCATTCCCAAAGACTTTAATCTTGGTACAATATTTGCCATAAGCTTGTGAAATGAAGAGAAACATGAACAGATACTGCAAATATAATAAAATATTTACACATTAATGCTTTGAGCCATACCTTTTTAAAAGACATGATACAGATTCAACAAAACATTACGTTAACTTTAACTGTATAATGAAGTTCTTCTTTGGATGACACTATGATATACAAACATAAAATTTAATGACACTAATGAAAATAGTAGTGACTTGATAATTATATATGTTCTAATTACATGATGCTAATGAAAATAGCAGCCATTTGATAATTATGTATGTTATAATTACATGCAATTGCTATCTTTGGATATGCTAAACACAACTAGTAGAACATACTAATTATCAATCATTATATCATCTATTCTAGAACAAATAATCAAACTTCGAGTTGATTCCGAAGTGTCATATAATAAATGAAATTTAATTATCTATAATATATGCATCATGTCATTTTCAATAGTAAGCATCAATTATTCATAGATAATTGAATAAAATTATACAATTTGACATTCACATGACATTAAGATTTGGCCACTTTGGCGACTAACAAATCAACTGAGAAGGGGGAAGCCCACTCGGCCCAATAAGGCCAACATCCATAGGCCCACAACCCAGAGCCCAGCAACAACCGACTCGTGATCCAGTGTGCAGTCTCTTAGGGCCTGCAGGAGGACTGACCTGAAGCCTAGATCCCTTACGCCGCATTCGCCTCTGTCTTTCGGTGGGGAGGAGCGCACATCTCTGGTGACCATCACAGCATTAATGGCGAAACAACACAGACCGGCGACGGAACGGCGGGTCAGTGCCCACGCCTCTAGTGAAAGAGCGGCGGGTCAGTACCCACACCTCCTCTCCTCTTCCAGAAAGGCCAACGGGTGACTCACGTCTCTACAACTAGGACAACCCCAACAGCACTGCGTCAAAGGACGAAAGTCAATGGAGAGCACTCGAAGAGAACCCTATAAATAGGACCCTGGCTAGGTAGCCAAGGAGATATGCAACCTACGCCCTTCAAGCTCTCTCCACTCTCCTGCATCCGAGCACTCCCCATCTTCGTTCTCGATTGTTTGACTTAAGCATCGTATGGTTGTCCCCTACGATCACACCCAGGATCCTTCTGACCCTTCCCTATGTCTGTAGATTTCCCTCAAGATCTTCTTCCTCCTCCCACACCAAAAAATCTCAGGGGTATAGTTCACAGTTCGAGACGACCAAACTTGGCCTCGACATTTTTTGACACCATCTGTGGGAACCATAACTAAAGGTCATGGCATCTCGAGGGAACTACTGTAACAACAACAATCACCAGGGCACCGACAACTCTCACCAAGCATCCTGAGATGAAGTGGCAAGCGACAATCTCTCCCAAGGGGACAACGTCTAACCCTCAGCGCACTCCACCGCCGAGAAGCTAGCCGAGATGCGTCGTCAACTCCAGATGCTAACGGAGTCTTACCAAGGCCTCCTTAACTGTCAGGAGGAGCAGGACCATGGCATAGTAGTCCCCCCCCCCCAAGAGCAAAGGCCAGTCGGGGGCTGACGACCATGCACCCTCGATCTCTTCTACGGCACATACTCTGCAACCACATAGGTACTCTCCGCGTCACTCGGCAAGCCCTCTCCACTCCAACCCAGGGATGGCCTGTCGTCTGCGATACTACGATGACATCGAGCGGGAGCTCAAGGGGAAGGTACATTACCTAGACGACATTATCCAGGTGGCCAAGCCTAAGGGAATGATTGAAGAAGATGTTGACTTCAAGGTCCCCTTATCCCAAGAGATGTTGGAGGCACCCGTCTCTCCAAAGTTTCAATTATCGGCATTCCCTCTGTACAACAGCACCACTGACCCGGTCGACCACCTCCATAGCTTCGAGTCCAACCAAGTCTTCCATAGGGCCTCGAATCTTGTGAAGTGTATGGCCTTCACCACCACGCTCTAGGAGAACGCTCAAACGTGGTTTGAGTCCTTATCGGTGGACACGATAACCTCCTTCTAGCAGATGAAGTGGATGTTAAGGGAGAACTTCCACAGCTGCAAGAAGAAAGCTCGGTTCGCCGTCAGCCTATTTGCCATCTACCAAGGGTGTGAGGAATCCCTATGGGACTTCGGGGCCTGCTTCCACAAGGAAGCACTCCGCATCCCCCGCCTTGACGTCAACATTGCCACCACCGACCCAAGGGACGCGGGAGTACATCCTCCGCCGTGCAACACTCATGGATCGGCCAAACACCCCCGTCACGATCGTGGAAAGAGGCCACGAAAGTACACCGACTGCGAAGAGAACACGACCACCCTTGGACGAGCAACCAGAGGTGAACCGCCGAGCGGAAGTGATAGGCCAAACACCCCAGTCACGATCATGGAAAGAGGCCACGAAAGTACACCGACTGCGAAGAGAACACGGCCACCCTTGGACGAGCAACCAGAGGCGAACCGCCGAGCGGAAGTGATCGGCCAAACACCCCAGTCACGATCGTGGAAAGAGGGAGCGCTACGACTATGATGTGCCAAAGGTGAGGTCTACTTACAAGCAGTACACTCCCCTTACCGCTCCCCATGAACAGATCCTCATGGAGATCCATGAGGAACCTTTCCTTCTATGGCCCCAGAAGCTAAAGACTGACCTTGGTTGGAGGAACCCGAAGAAGTTCTACCGCTTCCACCGAGACCATGGCCACAACACTGAGGACTGTGTCTAACTGCAGGACGCGCTCGAACGGCACAAGTCGAACGGCCCGCAAGTACCAGACCAGTCAATCAGTCTGGTATGCAATGGGACGCACGGTCCCGTGCAGTCCAATGGGAACCGATGGGGTGCCACGTGCCAGCTGTCCTGCCCGCTTTGTGGCACGGTCCGATATCGACGGTTCGTCCAGTACCAAATCAATTTGTAAAACCCTGGCGCTCACCCTCACTGTTATAGGATGTCAGGAACCATTCCATGTGATCTTTCTACGGCGATTAGGAATGTTGTTGTCTGCCCTTATGGGTTCAGCCATCAGCGTCCCCGCTGGCGACGCCAAGAACGCGACAGCGCCCTTTTTTTTCTTCCTCTGATTTCTACCCAATGACATCTAGGAAGGAGATCCACCGCTGATGGTGTTTTCTGGCACCCATACCGACAATGTCGGCTCATTGTTGTCGATGTCGACATTGTTGTTTCCCTTTTTATCTCAGCCATTTATATGCAATGGTGGTAACTTGCTCTTTCATATGTCCAAATCCCATCCGCGTGGGATAAATCTCATCTGAATAAAATGAAAAATCACGAGTTCCACTATGGTGGCTCAGATACCACATGTAATGTTTTCTTTGATTTCATGTTATGAACAAGTCGAGCATGAACCCTAATCCCACGACCTTAAAACTCAATAATTTTCACATTATAGAATCAATTAAAAAGTATACCATGTTCCATTGCGAGATGAACATGAGAAAGAAGAATCTTTGTTTCTCTCTCCAAATCCCTCCTTGATCTAACCTCAAATTTTTTTTAGAAGTGGATAGTACTACAAATATATTAATAAAAGAGAGATGTATATGTATAAGCTTTCAACTCTCAAAAACCCCTATACAAAAAGCCACCACACAGAGAAGGTGTACCCCAAGATAACTTCTGAGCAAAAAGAAAGTGAGGAGTTATGTCTCTCCACTTTACATAAGTGTTTGGCCAAAAAAACCACTATCTCATGTATAAAATAAAATATCATATCTTCCGGTCTCTAATTTCTCTTTTGAAGATTCTATTATTTTTTTTCACTCCACAAGGCCCAAAGAGTGACATGTAAGATCAACCATATACTCGGTAATGGAGGAAGCGCAACCGAATGGGGAGAGAGAGGACCGTGTTCTTATAAATGAAATGGAGGCACCATTGCATCAAGGGATGACTCCATTCAAAAAGCACCCACTCCTCAAACCAACAACCAATAGGATTTCAACAGCTATAATTATTTATTAAACCACAATTAATCACAATGGGCCGCAAAGTTTAATGGGCCACAGATCTTACATGGCCATCCTGGAATCAAATAAATCCATGAAGTATGACCAGTGCTGCAACATGTACATTTTGCTGGCGGGGTAATACCGCATTCAGAAATCCTAGTGTCAGTAGGCACCACTCGTTTCATGACCATCCAACAAAAACATAGAGGCTCTCAGAATGATGAGGTTAGACCATTTTTTTTTGAGCTCTGGTCTGTAAATCCCCGGACGTCTGACAGCTTCATAGGTTGATTTGGAAAGACCCGTCGGTGGATGGCATCCACACGTGCTCATCTTTTCCCTCCAAGAGAGAGAGAGAGAGAGAGAGAGAGAGATCTGATTCAGAAAATGTGATGGTATACCGTTCAGCCCTATCCAGACAGCATTAGATGGGCCTGTGTGTGTGAGTGAATGGGCTTATTTCTATAACAGTGCAGATTATGAGTGCTTTGTAAGAAGTAGACAGATTGCGAAACTTTTTCATAATTATGAAAATGTATAGGGACTTTCGTTAAAAATCCCGAAAAGAGACGTGCCTATACGTGAGAGAGAGGGGGGGGGGGCGGAGGCACACGTGAAAGGTGAAACTTGGTATTCGGAAGCATCGTGCACCCCATTTTTTTTTTACTGAAACATCAAACATTTGAACCGCAATTCAAAAAATATGAGTAACATTTATCTTACCATTTGCGCCAATTAATCTACTCTGCGACGGCTCGTCATGCATATAAATATGCATAGCTATACACTTTTTCTCGCTTGTCTTCATATATTCTATATTCACCATGGTAAAAATATTTGAGACCTCTCAATTTCTGTTCTGCCTTTGTCTTCCTGTTTATACTTTATATAATTAAAAAATAGAAAAAAAAAAGAGGGAGGCCCTTCGTTTTCCCTCTTATGTTTTTATTTTCCCTGTGTAGATGGCTGCTTTTGCAATGAGAAGACGCCTGATGGCTTCTTGAGGCCAGTCCTCTACTAGCCATGGAGCATCTCTCTGCAGAAATGAGCAGATAACAGATCGTGGTTCATCACACCCTTGGCCCTTGGCTCTCCAGCCTCTGTTAGATTCTTTTGGTTTCGTTGATGGAAGGCTCTTGTCCCTTTCAGTCACTTTCAGATGTACCTTGCTCAGGGTGTACCTGCAAACAAGAAAGAAGAATAGGTGAGAATTGAGGGTTTTAATTTGGCGTTTTATAAAACTTCTCCGCCCTCGTTAGCGTTAAAAGATGTTATTTTAATCTCTTAACAGTTGAAATCATATCTTGATTCTTTCATAGGAAAAGAAAATTTGCTGTTTGATGGCATTCTTCGTAGCAATAATGATATGAATTGTAAAAGCACGAATGCAATCTCATGGAGGCGGCAGGTTTGCAAGAAAAAGAAGACACTTCCTACGCATCAACAAAAAAATGGAAGGCCAGAAGGTGGAATTGACACATGTTTGCCAGCTCAACAGAAACATAGTTATCTGCCACAAGTATCCGAGAATCTGATTGGGCCTTCTGATCAGCAGAGCCCAATCTAATGCAGATCGGGATCATGATCGGTTCAGAGCTGCCATTTCAGGCTAATTCAACCAATTCAAGCCAGTTTCTCTTTATTCATTCTTTTTCTCAATTAAAGGAGGAATCATATTTCCCCATCGAGATCATATGAGAATTGGCCAATCCAAATCAAGATAGGCAAATTCTGCAGACCATGGTCTGTCATCCTTTATGCCTTAGCTGCAACTGCAATGGTTGTCTGAAATAGGGCCCATTAAACAAAAGGGTGATAACACTTTCACTAATTGAAAAAGAAGAAACTGTCAGGAAGCTTGCCTGGAGGAACCTGTCCTCTTTAGAGCTTACAGCTCTCAGCTTAATTTCTCCTCTGCTGGTTGTATACTTGTCCAAAATTTCAGCATCACATACTTCAACGCCACTAGAACTGTCTTCGCTCCCCGACTGGCATACATCTTCTTCCTGCATCCAATTCATTACAGTCAATTGATGAAATATGTGATAGAAATACCAGAAGCTTCTTTAGGTGTAACTGGGTAAGTTAAATGCTTGTTTGTTCGTTTCCCTCGCTATGCAAGTAAACTGATCTGACCATTAGTTTGGTGAAGGATGACGCGGTGTATTTAAGTCACATAGATCCTCTCAAGTTAGATTGGCTAGTCCCACATATACTTTTAAAGAACCAAGCTGCTTAAGGAATGTTGCTCACATCAACTTTCAAATCAGAAACAGCAAAAGATGGTGACATCTGGAACTAGATACCTCTGTAAAAGTGATAAGACTCCCTTCTTGATAAATACCATTTCCGAAGTCACACTATTAAACAATGAAATTGCTGGCACTTCAGCAATGGAGTATATGCAGCATCAAGAATGAGAGCATACCTTCATTGAGAAATTGCGACTACATTGACGAGCTCCAGCAATTTCCTCATATTCAGCTGCATCCAATTCCCACAGGTGACGTGGGTGAAATAGCTTGGGAAGGACATGTTGTCTTATGATAATGAGCAGGAAGAATGGCACAGGGAATAAGATTCCCGCTATTGGATCCATGTCACACCAAAGCACATCAGCAGGTATACAAACTGGAAGAGTGTAAAGGCGGCAATGGATCTAAATGGCACTGATTCCACAAATGAAGCATGTTCAGCTTCTAGCACCCTGGTGATGTACCAAAGAGAAACAAACCAATAAGACAATATAGCTAACATATGGAATTAAAGCCCAGCTAATTCTGCAGCAAAGGACATTTGTCACTTAAGACAGCCCCATTGCTTAGATGGACAAGATAGATTGTGTTGAAACAAACGCAAGAATCCAGGAATGAGTGAAATTATTTAGAAATTCAAAAAAATATTATCAGAAACTCACTTGTAACGTCGACTAGGTGTAATGAAGAGCAGCAAAATCCTTTCCCAGAATTGATTCCCAGGAAGGCTGTCAATTGCCATGTATGCAAAGTACCCCCAGAGAACAGATGAGGGTATCTTCTTGATCACAGGCATCACACCAAGACAAACACCGACAAGGATGGATTGAATTAGATTGGTCACTCTCTGCTCATTAACCCTCACGGGCAAATGAGCATCAATATGCTTCTCAGGATCAAATGGAACCTTCGACTCGCCATTATCGCTTCTCATGACAGCATCCTTCAAATCCTTCAGCTCTTTATCTACTGCGATACACTGCAAAAGTCATTACTTTAGAGTGCTTTTTCTGAATGAGAATGCTTAAACATGTCAGAAAGGTAGTTTACTGACTTATTTGAAAAGCATATTCTCCTTTCCATCGAGTAAACACTTACTGTATGGCCTTTGTCCATTTCTATGAACACTTCTTGCATTTTCCCGTAGATCTCTGGCCCAGTAGCTTGCTGCTTTATGCACTCCTTAGCACTCTCAACCATTTTCTTGCGGATCAACTGCATGAACCACAGAATACAATTATCTCAAGACTAAACTTGGATGAAAGAGTTCCACAAGACTTGGGAGTTCCCAAAACAGACCCGTCTCTCGAGAACAGCAAGACTTTTAGTGTGCATGGGAGATTGTGGGAGGACCCCATTTGAAGGTGGAAGTCCAAGCAACCCACATATCAAGACCTGAAATGATCAATTTGGAACAATTTCTAATGAGATAATAATGAAATTGTTCTAGAAATACAGGAAATGATCATGAAAAGTTACATAATATATACCATGAAACCGAGGACCAAAATATCATAGTGATAAGCAGAGGGATTTTTGAGATTGAACTCCTTTTGTTGGGCCATCTGGGAAGCTACACTGTGGTCAAAAAAGTAAAGGCCTGCGATCATTGCTGCTGGGATAAATGCAATCAGAATGCATATAGGTGGTACCCGCAGCAAATCCTGCAATTGCATAATTCTAAGAAGGTTAGCATCTGGAAACAAAAGAAATTGCAGATTAGAATGTCAGAAGGAGAATGATATGATGGCATTATGAACCACCAATCATGTTGACACTAATACTTAAGTCTTTACGATAAATCAATACCATATAAGTTTGTTGCTCATTTTCCATGTGCAAGGCAGACTTAGATCCTTAGCTATAGAAGTTGTTTCTTCTATACACACTGCAAACAGATCTATGGCTTCTTTTTATTCAATAGAGCAAAACTCAAGGAAGCTCGACCCCTACAAGGTTTCCTTCTTTCCCTTTGCAGGAAGGACTTTTTTTAACCATGAAGTGTTCGAATCCAATTATTGCAAATATACATACATATATATATATATAATGATCATTTTCTACAAGCACATCGGTCCTTGTACCTTTGCGACAGTCCAGTGGTACAATGATGTAGATTCCCAGGGAAGAGGACTGAAAAGTCTCCTAGGAACTCCAGAAGGAACTTTGCTCGGAACTGCATATGAGAATGCCGTCCACACCACGACCATAAAAGGAACACCATACTCCGCGATGAAGCTCCTAAACCATCCTTCATACATAAACAAAAGCCTCTGATTCCATTCTAATGTTGTCTAATATGAAATAAAAGCAGATAGTTCACAAACCTGTTCCATATCGCCACGATCTTGCCCTTCGGCTTTTCAAGGCAGTGAAAAGCAAGCCAGCAGAGAATATGACAGCAAGAAGCCCATTCGTGTAAAGCCACTGGAACTGGTACAGCGGTAAGCTTGGATCTTCACCTTTTGGTACAGCAAATTCGCTCACAACACCCTGAAATTGTGAAATGGACCAACAAGCTGTCAGAGGTCCATCCATCTTCCTTCCAGGAGAATCACACTAGATTAGCGGAACTGTACCCTGATGGCCTCTTGAATAAAGAGGACAGTAATTAACATCCCAAAAAGCTCCCCTGCAACCCTTGTAAATCTGCTGATAATAGCAGAAGCATTGAACATGGCGAGAAGAAATAGCATCAAAGCGGTCCATATACAAACCCTGTGGTAAAATTTAAAGGTGTCAATGAAGCAAAGCAAAAACCAAAAGGAGTAAAGGAATTTCTGAAATGTACAACGGGGAATGCCACTGGTAATTTTATTACCATGCAGTCCAGGCCAAGAACAGATCGCCACCCATATCTGCCCTGCCTTTCGCGAAACTGTACAAGTAGGAATACATTATAACAGTGGGCTCGGCAACACCAACTATCAACATAGGTTGCCCCCCAAGTATTGAATGCAGAATCCCGCAAATAGCAGTAGAAGCCAAAGTTTCAACAGTGCTCAGCCTTCCATCTGCAGACAAGTTCATGCAATAAAAATTAAAAGAAAAATAAATTTAAAGTTCAATAATTGCATCGCAATCTCTTGGGGATTCTAAGCATCACAGGACATACAAATGGTGGATAAATTAATATAACTGGGCCGTCTGTATTTTGGTGGCTCTGTTCACTTGTTGCATCTAATTTACAATGGGAGCTAGGAAGTGCATTCACCTGTTTCCCTGCTTAGTTGTTCCCCAAATGCAATGACAGGGAGAGCAGAAGCAAAGAAGATGTATGTGGTTGGAGCCAATATCCTGACAACGACGAAGAACACTGAGTGTGGAACTTGATATGGCACAAGAACAATTGGGCAGAATCGGGTAACACTACCAATTATAAGGAATAGATATACCTGAACCCCGAACGAAATCCAGCAGTCCAATCTTGCTGATAGCAGGCTGCTCTTCCTTTAACATCCTTGACGATTCCCTTAAATGGAGCTCTTTTGTGACCCATGCCTGAATTAAAAAATTAAATTTTAAAAAAGAAAAGATCAGATGATTCACAAAAGAGCAATTCATTTGATACCTCTTGAATGATTATGAGAAGGAACTCTATCGTGGTTTCAACTGAGAAACAGTGGACCTACAGAAACTACATAAGAGCACAAACACAACTTTCTCTTAGGCTCTTCAATTTGCTTTTAGAGAGACATGCGCAGTGCGTGGCAAGAAATATAAGACAAGGTCTATCGATGCCCAAAAAAGTGAAAAAAATTTAGGAAACGAATAAGATGTGTCCTTGGTCTGTCACTGTATTAAGGGGAAAACAAACTGAAATCTAAAAACAGAGATCAGTGGGTATATTATTTGTATAATGAAACCAACATAAGGCATCCACGAAAAGCGATGTGGAGTATGGCTGAAACGACCCTAGAGAACACGAATACGAACAAAGACAAAATCAAAATAAAAACAATAGTATCCACAGAAGAAAAGGCATAGGTAGACACTAATCTAGCTCATTCTAGATGTGGCCACAGCCCACAGGAATAAGCGAAGACCTCAGAACTGGATTTATAGTATTTCCTTTCAAAAAGAAACTGATGAGTTCGTGTATACATGACAAAGGAAGCCGTTTGCAAAGAGCATTCACAAACCGAAGGTTCATGCATGGAAATCTCCACCGCCAGAAACAACATAAATAAAGAGCATTCACAAACCGAAGGTTCATGCATGAAATCTCCATCGCCAGAAGAGAGGAAAACAACACGAAAACGGTGAATATTAAGAACGAGAGCACTAGACACGAGCCCGCCTCTGTCTCCGTCGACGGCAGATTGCAAGAGAACAAACAAGGAAACGAGAACGTCATTTCGGAGCTCCACACACAGACACCATCCCCCGAGAGCGACATCGAAACAGAGTAAGGAACCCAAAACGCACAGATCCAAACGGATCACCAAAACACAACAAATCGGTGAGTACCTGGATCCCGGATTCCCCCGCGGCACAGCTCCTAACCAGCAAGAGAGGAGGAGCAGAGGCCCTGCCTCCCCACCCCTCCTCTCCCCCCGAACCCCGCCACACACACGCAACAAACCAATCCCAGAGGGCCGCAGCTCCCCGCAGACCAAGTACGGAGAAGAGAAGGTAGAAATGCCGGGGAGATCAGCCGGTATGCGAGAACGACGATCCCCACGCCAGGTGCCCGTTGGAGGCAGGGGTAGAGAACAGGAAGAGGCAGCGATGGAGGGGGGAGAGAAGTCTTCCCTTCTTCTTCTTCTTCTTCCTCCTCCTCCTCCTCCTCCTCCGCCTATTTCCACTTGGGCTTTCTATTTCTCGCCTTCTTCCTTCTGTTCTTCCCCTGTTCGCTTCTCTCTCCCGTGTCTCTCTATTCTCGGTCTGGGCTTGCGCGCAGAGAGCGCCCCCTGCCCCGCCCTCCGTTCAAAAAGGGGACCCTCGCTGCGATGGTCCCCGCTTTGCTCGCGCGGACAGCTGGCTCGGTCCCATTGGGCACGCCCCCCCCCCCGGCTCAGCCAGGATTGTCTGCGTGCGTCTCGTACCTTGCGCGGCGACCCCTTCCGCGTCCCACGGCCCAGTGCGGTGTTCGATCACGGTCGTCGGATGACGATCGCGCGGTGTAGGATCTTTAAAGCGCTTCGGTTGCTCGCCGTGCCCATGTTTCGCGAGTCTCTAGCAGAGAACCATGCTGCTTTTTTTTATTATTCCTTACCGGTTTATTAAAATATATATAACGTAACAGCGTTTTGGCAGGTTCATTATATTAGTTAGTGGGGGGTTTTATGGTGTCAGCATTTTAGCGCCCCCGTTCCCCGTCGCGGAATCCGCAACGGGACGGGGTCACGGGGGCGTTGCGGAGAAATGGCAAGCGCCGTCGAGATGCGCCAGCTCTCTGAACTTTACCGGGAGGATAGGGTAGGGTTCAGCCTAACACCTGCAACGCGTGCCCTTCTCGGTGTTCCGTTAGATCCGGTGGGGAGCCGTAGGAGAGCTTCTCTCCATGGACGTACATGCCATTTCTGATTTTGGGGCCATTCCAACGGTAATTAATGATTCGTGATCGATGATCCATCCAATGAGATCTTGGTAAAGTGATATCTGTCACGAGACAAATCGATATAATATAACCTGTACCGCATGTACAATTGATATGTTATTTATTTTTTTAAAATATTGTATATATATATTTTTATATCAAATATAATTTTATAAGAACTTAATTCGAAGTAATTTTTAAAACGTTGAAATCGAGATTCAAAACTCACGAGATGCATCATTTTTTATTTTTTATTATTATTTAAAAAATATAAATTTCATGCCAATTGTAAAATTCAAATATTTAACCTCACAAATAAATAACACACTTACTAATCAATAAATTACAATTACTTTTTGTCATATTTTATTATAACATATATTTATTAAATAATTATTTATTCTTAACACATGTCGATACAAGGTGATGTATTGTGATACGACGTTATATTGTACCGTATTAATAAAATATCAATACGGTCGATACGGTCGAGTCGATAAATCTTAATTAAAGAAGTCTCTCCTCTATGACGAGACAATTTGATATACCCGTTGAAAGTGAAATTGCATAAACTTATATCTTGTATTTACATTTATACTCACACGTGACTTTAATGTCATGCACTTATCTATGGTAAACTTCCTTCAAAATATCCACATAATTTGAATATTTTGTCTTCTTCTTTATCTCTCCTCGCAAGATTTTAACAATTTCATTAAAAGAAAGTGGCGATAAAAGTAAATGGGATATTAAATTCATATATGCACAGTATACATGTAAATGTAAAATAGATTTTTCATATAAATTTCACTTTTGATAAGGTATATCTTTAAAAAATCATATTACGAAAAGAAAATGTGTTGTCACGTAAGTGTAGCAAATTAAGAATCCCAATTAATAAAAATATGATGTAATCTTAACTAAAAATTAATTGAGTTCAACTCACACACATTTATAAATAATTCATTTTTTCTGAAAAGAATTTTGTTTAGACAAAAAATTTCTCGCTACTCCCCAAATTAACTCTAATGAGCTAGCATTAACATTGTATTTTACCGAATTGAGTTGATCTGAACGACAGCTGACGTAAACCCGTCAACATCCTATAATGCTGTGTTATATTGGGCTCGAGTTAATTATGCGCCAAAGTATACCATTAATTAAGTAAGAATAAAATATTCAAATGTTTAGTCTTTCTTAATTGGGTTTGAGTTCGACCAAACAAATACTTTTACGTGATGTCTAACACTTGTTATATAATTTTAGGGCCACTTTGATAACGGGTTGAGTTAAAGACGGATGACTTACTCGGGATGGCTCACCCGTCCTTAACCTAACCCGTTACCAAAGTGACCCTAACCCGGGTAAAGTAACTCATTTCACCTATTTAAGTGGAATGAGCTAATCCACTTTAACTCTATTTGACCCGGGTTAAGGAAAAAAGTATAGAGAATAAATCACCAGATCCCGATTAACCCATCTTAACTCACCTTAACCGGCTACCAAAGTGGCCCTTGGGGTGCACACTCTTTTGTGTAACACTTAACATTTGTGGTCGGGACCGAGTAAGAAAGTTTGAGTCGGTGGCAAATAGACAGCGGATCGGCATGTTGATCCTCTGTCTAGTGCGGAGGAGAGACAACCTTGAAAGAGGAAGGGAGCACGATAAGTTAATCGGTGTCACCGGGTGTTGAAGTCGACAAACTGCATATAAAAAAGTTCAGTCCGAGATGGGGTGTGTATGGAGAACCATCTAATACTTAAGTCAATAAAATAGAAGAACTCATAAGCCAAAGGTAGACTGAAGAATAGAGAGAGATAAGTGTTGGGGTGGCCCTTACATTATATTCCATGAGCATTGCATATTAGGCTCGTCAATTATTCGTTTAAAATTCGAGCCGAATTCGAATTCGTATTCGTTTGATTGGATAATTATCCGAATAAAATATGTGACGGATAATTTAATCAGATATCGGATAATCCATTATTAATCGGATACAAATTCAGATATTGAAGTATCTGTGTTAGATATTATCCGACTGAATATGAACTCTTAATTAGATTAATATCTAAGGATCTACATATTCTATATATAATTAACTCAAATCTTAATATGTTGTTTGGTTGCTATTTTTTATCTCTTTTTATCTCAAAATATAATTTATAAATAAGAACTCCACTTACAACCATTTGATAAGTTCTCGTATTTTTTAGCATGAAGTCTAATCTTTTGATAACTTCTCCTAAAATAAAAACAACTTCCATCCTTTCTTTTTTTGGGGAAAATAACATACGCTCCTGCACGGCTAACACGACTCACTTCCAAGTAGGCCTGACGATTATCTGTTTAAAATTCGAACCTAATTCAAATTCATATTGATCAGATAATTATCTGAATAAAATATTTGACAAATAATTTAATCAAATATCAGATAATTCAATTATTAATCGGATATGAATTCGGATATCACGCTATCCGCTCGGTATGTGATTCATTTACATGTCCATTGCATACTTAGCTAACGGTCATTAACAACGTCATCATCGTTGGGACATGTACGTGTAGGGAGGTGGTTGAAGGGCAGCGCGTGGCATGACGTAAGGGACGCAGAGGGGTGTGGTTGGTGCGTGACGTGCAGTGTCAAGATGTTGCGCCTGTATGCGTAAATAATGCCTAGGGGACGCCTTTTACCGCTAGGTCAGGCTAATTAATACGCTTTGAAAATCGACGGGGAATGCCCACATCACACTTAATTTTTTTTTCCTCCATCAAACAAAGTTTAATTTGACTTGCACAAAAATAAGGGGCTATAGTGATTGTCTTGATTAATAAAAGGTAAGAACAAAGAATTGCTATGAAAAAAAGAGAGACATGACATGTAAAACCCATAGCATGGATCACTCCACTTTTGCATCTCATTGATTCACAGTCATGCTTTCGTGATATTCATAGACAAAAACCTGAGAAAACAGAGAGAGCATATTCTTGTAATACCATTATTCCTGTTTTCTTAATGTAATCATGAGTCTTAGGTTGACCAGGATCGGCCATTCCGTGTGGATCCCAGGTCGCTCATGTTCGCATGGTGCCAGATTTGCGGTGATCCCGTTGTGACGGATCTGATAAGACGTGAGGCAGAAACTTTTGCAGTTCTAGTTTTCTTTGTTTACTATGGACACGTGGTTATTCTCTCCTCACTATTAACTAGGGGTAAGTACGATTTGATTTGATTTGAAAAAAAAATTATCATATTAAATCGAACCTAATTAAAATTTTAATCTGAATCAAATCAAATCAAATTATTTTGAAATCAAATCAAAATAAATCAAATTAATTCGGTTTGATTCGATTTAATTCGATTTAAACCATATTCATCTTCCCTAAACAAAAGAAGAGAGAGATATGGTAGAAAATTTTCTATAAAATAAAATAAATATTAAGAATATAACATAAAAAGTTGTTACTTGTAAAAATAAATAATATTTTCACATAAAAAATTAAGAACTTCGGTTACATTAAAATGGAATGTATTTTAAAACCTATTTCATAGAGTCGAAAACTCCATCAGGATGGCGGGGATTGGGCTTTTTGAATTAGTGTTTATATTTACAAGACACTTATATTAACTTGACAAAAATATATTTAAATTCAGGTTATTCGATTTGATTCGGTTTCCTAAACTTCAAAATCAAACCAAACCAAATTTTTAATACGGTTCGGTTTGAATTAAACCCAGAATTTTTTAAATTTCAACACAAACTAAATCGAACTTAATCTATTGGTTCGGTTTGATTTTCGGGTTGAACCCGAATAATGATCACCCCTACTACTAACGAGGGAGGAGTTAGTGGACTCTAGGAAAGAAACGTTCTTTGCTACTCCAATATTGCAATGTATTCCCTTCGGGCCCCCTTGATAATCGGTTAGGGAGAGAATAGCTAGGCTGCTTTATTCCGACGGCGCAACTCAATTTTACTTTGAAAATACAGTTAGAAAAACCCACTTCGTAACTCGGATTTGGGCTTACAATTCGTGTGAACAACTAATTTGAGCCTAGAGGTCGAATACAACAGTTAAGCAAGGTTAGGGGCCATTGCGAGAGGGGCATACAATATCATTTTGAAAATTTTCCTTTTCCCCTTCACGGGTGCCTCCCATAGCCTGCTCTCTCTCATGCTATGCAACTAGGGTTAATATGTGTTGTATGTGCTACAAGCGAGGAGACGCGACAATTGCTACACATCGGCCTTCGCTGCGCAGCTACGACTAGGGTTGTTGTTCTTCTGGCCCCAACGAGACGCGACGATGCCGAGCCGTCCTCCGATGACTGCCTTTTTCCACTCCCGAGGGTCTTCCTACAGGATTCGCCTCTTTCCGCAGAGGCCCATCCCTTCGATACTGCAGGTCTGCCACTCCATCCCTCTGTAAATACAGGGTTCCTTGTGTCCATAAGAAGGCGAGTGATGGTCGCAAGCATCCGCAGAGATAGCGTTGCGTGGCTTCCTTCCTCTGTGCAAGCTCCGTAACCTATGGCTTCGATGGAGTCGATTGGATCGTCGGTGGCCTCAAATGAGTCACTCATTCATTGATCTGCCCTTCTACGCATTCTACCTCAATCTGATTTCTCAATTGATCTGTGACATCGTTCTTTCCACCCCTTTTACCCCCTTATATAAGATATGTTTGTATATACAAACATATACAAGGAGTGCATTTGGATTCCAAGAGTTGTCTGGCTGATCATTGGAACCCCTGCTAAATCTTATGGGTATCTTAACCCTCTCTACCACTATCAGTCTTCACCCCGAACTGTAGCTGTAGAATCTTAAGCATGTAGTTCTTCCACCCAGATGTCTTGTATCCCACCAGACATTTCACTCCCAATTCCAACACCTGAGCATGTGGGTGTTGTTCCAGAGACCCTATGAATGACGACATTGGAGTTGGGTCGACCCATTGCGATGCCATATTGATCCCAACCACTCTTGACGGCTACTAAGTCATCTCCACTTTCTATGTAACAGTCTTATATACAAACATCAGTGCTTGAATTTGCACACAATCGAGAACCTATTAAGCAAAATTAGGGGGCCATGCATACTCTGAGCAACACTTTCATGCATCTAGGTGATGCAGCTGACTTAAAAGACTAATTCATATTGCAGGGAGCCACCAAAAGAGATCACTCTCGTACTGAGTGGGTTAGCATTTCTGGACAGCCACTATATGCATACCAGGGTCTATTCCATCAACATTTGGGGAGTGAAGGGGCACCAACACCGTGACATCTTTGATCACCACATTCTTGCAAGACAAAGATTAACCAGCATATTTATTTCTTAGCTCAAGGAGGTGCCCCCCTTGTGTGCTGGAGAGTTCTGTTCTACCAGAGCTCCCACCACATCTTTCCTTGTCCATCTATGCTCTCGTTCTGTCCTGTAGCTAGTCCACAAAAGCTTCGTACCACCATAAAAAGAAGTGAATGCAGCATTAGAAAGGTTACCATTTCTTCTTGTGGAACCTTTCCCCTTTCATCATTGTCCCATCCCCACTATCATTCTTAAAGGACCAACTATCTCTTATTTTGATTCAGTACATAACTGCCCTATTATGGGATAGATTGTGAGGCATCATCTGAGACAATTTTTCTTGGTTCATTATTCCAAGCATACTTCTGCTGAAATATCTTTTTGTAGTGACAATTTATATGTTTTAGACTTGTTTTAACAACAAACCCAATACTCTATACTAATTTCAGGCCTTCGACTGATCAGAACAATAAAACCTTTGACTATTTTTAACAACAAAACCAATATTCTATACAGAAAATATAAACAGCAAAAGTAATTTTTAGGACAAAATCTGATGAGGAAGACCCATTTGTAGACAAAATCTGAGCAGCACTTTGCATTAATCAATATCCTTTTTTCAGTGGCAATCGATATATTTAGTAATCTTTTCCCAGATATATAAAATTTACCAATAAATGTGACATGTTTTATATGTTTTTTTAAGTAACATGTTTTATATGCAATTAGAAAACAATGGCAACAAATAGGGGGGGCAAGGCTCGATGTAATGATCCGAGATCCGAATATCGGGAAGGCCCGATAACCCGAATCCCGAACCGCCACCCACGAGCCTGAAGATTCGGAAAGGTTGAAAGGATGGTGTGGAGATATACAAGAATCTAAAATATTTGCAGAATTACACAGTTAATATGAATTAAGCAGGAAGCAATTAATGACATTAATTAAATTACATGGTCCACAAAATAACAACAGCAGTCTAAAAAGACAGTAGTCCACAACTAGTACAATCCAAAGGGAAAAGTACAACTACACGGGACATATCCCGGACTGACAACTGGCAACTAACCCTGGGCACCTGAACCACGTGGAGCCTCTGAAGCGCTCCCCTGAAGCCGCGCCTCACCTAAAACACGGAAAACACGCAAAGAATGAGTCTCAAAACACAAGGCTCAGTAGGGATCATCCAGTCCCCACCTCGCAACCGAGAAACTGTGCGGAAAGTAACTGCGAGCTACGACTACGGCTAGTACCGAACACACGGCATGAAAATCGAGATAACTCCTCAAAAACTGAGAAAAACCCAAGAGTCGCTGATGCGGCGGCGACGTGGAAATGGATCGACGGCAACTCCGGGACACGAACGGGACTGGATAGGATGCTACCTCGCGAAGCTCGGCCTCACGCCGGACGGTCTCACACCGGGCGACACTCAGACTCACATAGAGAAAGAGGGAAGGAAACACACAAGGGGCAAAGGCTCCTACGTGAGATCAAAGCTTTCGTGCATTCATTCATATCAAAACACACACCCTTAGCCTTCCTTATATAGGAGGAGGCTATAACACTTACACCTTTTAATCTTTCCTATTTACACATATGTCCTAGCCTAATAAAACAAAGCCCACCAACCCACTATTGACTTTGTGGGTTTAATAAAATTAAAAATACAATAACTTTCGACCAACCTTGCCTAATAAAACAAAAATAAAATAATACATGTAGTAAATACATGAATTTTACACGCGTATATACTCAATACATAAATACGCACAAATACACAAGTATCTACTTAGGACGCCGAGTCTTCGAGTAAGTCTCCAAGTCACAAACTCGATGTCGGGGCAATGCGGCGTCGGCTCCGAGTAGTGGGCTCGGTAGTGGATCCGGTGTCCCCACCAACCCTCCCGGGGCGGTTGGAACTCGACTCCGTCTGGTAAGGGGGGGCACTGCTGTGGTAGTGCTCCAGCAGATCTGGATCGAGGCGCTGGAGATCTTCCAGGCTGATCTAGGAATCATCTGATGGTGGACGGTCTCGCCAGCGGACAAGGTAGCGCGGGTACACCCTGATCCGTGTAGTGGTCACCTGCGCATCCAGTATTCTCTCAATTTGCTCGCGCGGTACTCTCGAGACTGTAGGACACACAGGGGTGGGCTCACTCTCAATAGGAGGAGAAGGTTCGAAAGGGTCACTAGGAATCACTGTGGGTTCCTTGTAGGCCACTAGGTATGCCACATTAAAAGTCAAGCTAATCCCATATTCGGAAGGTAAGTCCACAACATACGCATTGGAGCCAATCTTCCCGCAGAATTGGGAAGGGACCATCACTACGGACTTGCAACTTTTTAACGGCTCCCGAGGGGAGTCGTTCGGGTCGGACCCGTACCATAACCAATTTACCTTCTTGAAACTCATGGTGACGCCTATGCGAATCAGCTAATTTTTTATAAGTCTCATTACTGAAGTTGATTTGCTTGCTAATCGACTCATGTAGACTCTTGGCATACTGTGCAAACTCCTCAGCTGACTTGGACATTCTAGACTCGAGGGGAAAGGGAATGAGATCCACAAGTTTTCTAGGTTTATAGCCATGTACGACCTCAAAGTGACTCATACCTATGGACCGATTGATCGAACTGTTGTATGCAAATTCGGCTCTTGGCAAGAGAAGATCCCAAGTGCCAGAATGTTCCCCTACAAGACACCTCAAGAGATTCCCTAAACTCCGATTAACGACCTCTGTTTGCCCATCAGTTTGTGGGTGATAGGGAGTGAAGAATTTGAGTTTGGTGCCAACTAGGTGCCAAAGTGTCTTCCAGAAGTAACTAGTGAACCGGACATCTTGGTCAGACACAATAGTTTGGGGGAGACCATGCAGACGCACGACTTCATCAAAGAATAAGTGGGCTACTCTAGATGCATCAGATGTTTTGGAACATGCAATGAAGTGGGCCATCTTAGAGAATCTATCAACGACAACAAAGATGGAATCATGTTTGTGAGCAGTGCGAGGTAAATCAAGGATAAAATCCATGCTCACATCAACCCATGGTCGATCGGGAACGGGGAGAGGAGTGTAGAGACCAGTGTTCTATTTGACCTGTTTGGCCATCGTGCATGTCCTACACTGGGCTACAATCTTGGTCACATCTCTCTTCAGACTAGGCCAATAGAAGTGCTCCTCCACAGAATGGATGGTCTTATTGCGGCCAAAGTGACCAGCAAGACCTCCAGCATGCATTTCCCATATCAGGAAGTCCCCAATAGAAGTCCTCGGGATACAGAGTTGCTGCCCTCGAAATAGAAAACCATCATGGAGTAGATAGTCAGAAAAGGCTATCAAGGGTCCAGCAGACAGAGCAGAGTAGGCAGGGCCAAAATCAGGACACTCTCCATAGAGTTCCTTCATACGGTCAAATCTGGTGACCTCTACCCGAACAGTGGAAAGAAGGGAGACCCTTCGACTCAAGGCGTCGGCCACCTTATTTTCCTTTCCAGCCTTATGTTTTAGGACAAATGTGAAAGACTGGAGGAATTCTACCCACCGACCATGCCTAGGGTTTAAGCCCTTCTGAGAGCTAAGGAATTTTAGAGCCTCATGGCCCGAATATAAGACAAACTCTTGAGGTAAGAGATAGTGTCTCCAGTGTTTGAGGGCTTGGACCACGACATAGAACTCCTTATCATAGGTGGAGTAACGAAGCTTTGCATCAGAAAGCTTCTCACTGAAATAAGCCACGGGGTGATTTTCCTGACTGAGCACTCCTCCTATTCCTACGCCAGATGCATCACAGGATATCTCGAAGACTTTGAAAAAGTCTAGCAGGCGGAGGATATGGGCTTTGGTCATGAGCTCCTTTATGGCACGAAAAGCCTGGGAGGCGGCTTTGGTCCACTCAAAATTCTCCTTACAGATACAATCCGTAATGGGTGCCATAATGGTGCTAAAACTTTGAATGAAGCGTCTGTAGAAAGTGACTAGCCCATGGAAACTTCGAACGTCATGGACATTTCGGGGCTCTGCCCAATCTACTATGGCTCGGACCTTGGATTGGTCCACAGACACTCCATGACTTGAAACCACAAATCCGAGAAAAGTGACCCGGTCTGTCATGAATTCACATTTAGTAAGGTTGACAAATAGGGTTTCTCTCCTCAAAGTCTCGCAAACTTCCCTCAAATGGTGGATGTGATCCTGAAGGTTGTGGCTATAGATGAGAATGTCGTCAAAGTAGACGCCAACAAAGCGACCAATGAGAGGACGAAGGGCTTCTGTCATAAGCCTCATGAAAGTGCTTGGGGCGTTAGATAGCCCAAATGGCATGACAAGCCACTCATACATACCTTCTTTTATTTTGAAGGCTATCTTCCACTCATCCCCTGGTCGAATCCTGACCTGGTGGTAGCCACTTTTCAAGTCAATCTTGGAAAAGATGGTGGCTCCACTCATCATGTCAAGCATGTCATCAAGATGAGGAATGGGAAATCTATACTTGACAGTGATCTTATTGATGGCGCGGCTGTCAACACACATCCGTCAGGTGCCATCTTTCTTTGGTGTGAGCAAGGCAGGAACAGCACAGGGGCTCTTGCTCACCCTGAGGAAGCCCTTTTGAATAAGGTCCTCAACAATTCGTTGGATCTCAGCATGCTCCCTCGGGTTTAATCTATAGTGGGGAAGGTTGGGTAGGGTGGACCCAGGGACAAGATCAATGGCGTGTTGAACATCACGCATGGGAGGGAGTGTTGAAGGCAAGTCTTCCGGGGAGATATCTTGGAAGTCCTGCAGGAGTGCCTGGACTTCAGGTGGGATGGAGACTTGGGACTCCTCAGAAGTAAGGGTGACGACAACAGCCCAAATAGGGGCACCCTCGGCAACCACTCTAGTCATCTCACGAACACCTATGAAGTTAAGGCACCTAATCGGGTCATGGTCAACCTTAGGGGCCTTAGGGATGGATATGACAGGTGTGGAAGAGGAGGAAATGAGAAGTTTCCCTTTGGTGGGGGTTGGGGCATTCTCCTGAATTTTGGGGGATGTAGTGGGTGTGGAGGTAGGACTCTTTCCCGTGACCACTTTTGGGGGTGTCGGGAATAACTGAATCATCTTCCCATTGTGGGAGAAGGAACACTGATTTGACCGACCAAATATAGTAATGTCTACATCATAGATCCACGGTCGTCCTAGAATGATGCTACCGACCTTCATAGGCACTACATCGCACAAAATCTGCCCTTGGTAGGATTGGAATTGGATGGGAATGACACATGTAGTGGTGACTAGGATTGACGTGTCATCGACCCAAGCCACGTTGTATGGATTAGGATGAGGATGTGTAGGTAAACCTAGACGGGAGGCAAAGTCTGAAGAGACTGCATTGATACAGCTCCCGTTGTCAAAGATCACCTTGTAGGGTTGAGAGTTGACCATGATGTATGTTTGGAAGATGGAGGTTCGACGCCAGTCGTCCTCCTGTGGGTGTGCGAGGATGCAGCGAACTACACCCAACCGTCCATGGCTAGAACTCTCAGCAATATCTCCTACTTGCACGTACTCGACATGCGTGCTATCAAACCCGGCATCTAATTCCTCAAACTGGACAATGAGATCAGGGTCAGGCTCATATCTCTCAAGGGGTTCTTCTTCCTGAAGTGGATGCTCCACAGGCTGAGGGTCGGTGATGACCAAGGCTCGGGTGGGACAATTGGTGGCAATATGTCCAAAGTTATGACACCTAAAGCAGCGGACTCCCTAGATAGGGGCTGGTTGGGAGGTGCTAGGGACCACTCCCTTTCCCCTGTCATCCCTCCTATCACTTGGTAGAGGGTACTCCAACCTGGGCACGGCAGCGGGTGCAAGTAAGGGGTTCCGTGAAAAAGGAGCTGTAGGGGCAACGGCCCGGAGTGGGGTAGCAGTAGGGACATAGGAAGTGGAGGGGCCGGGCCTCTAAGAATAGCGGCCCATTGGATTTCGGGACTCGGGTTGGCGGTAGGTGGGGACCCGAGGTGGGGCCACCCTTTGAAACCGCTCGACATCCCGAGCAACCTGATAGGCATGCTCGAGAGTGTTAACCTCCCGAAGGAATAGCTCCCGCTATATACTCTCGTGTAGGCTAGCCCTAAACCGTGAGAGGGTGACAGAGGCATCCTCCATGACTCAACTCCGAAGGAAGAAGTCATCAAATTTGGCGATATACTCGTCCACAAACTTTCCATATTGGGTGAGTTTCTGTCATTAGTCTAAAAGACGTTGATGGTAGGAAGGTGGCAGAAACTTCTCCCTCAATTTCTCCTTCATTTCTCCCCACGTGTTAATAGGCTCCTCTCGTCTCATTGCTAGGAGATTCTCAACGTTACACCAGTAGGTTTTGGCTTGACCTAGGATTTTCATTTTGACAAACATCACCCTTGTAGCAGGGGTCATGCGGTGATGCCAATCAAAATATTGGTCCATCCCGGTCTCCCAATCAAGATATGTGACGGGGTTGAGGGACCCATCAAAACTCGGAGCGTCAATCTTGACGTTCCGTAGGATGATATCCTCATCACCGTGGTCTCTCTCCCGAGGCGCACGGGCCTCTTGTTCTCTACCTTGGGGAGCCTGGTTTTTGCGGGCTTGCTCTCGTTCCTCCCTAGGATTGGCTACGGGATCGCCGTGGCCATTCACTCGTCCTTCCTTTCCCTTCAGTTGTTCCTCTAAGGCTCGGATCCTCTCATCTAGCTATGCTCGTAGTTGGCCTATGAATTCTTCAAAATGGGTCAGAAGATTATGCTCGAGCTGAACCATCATAGCACTTACGCTCTTCTGATCCATGTGGGATTGTAGAGTTGAAGGGCGCTCTAGACGGTCGGATGAATTCCTAGACCAACGTGGCATGCACGACCTCGAACCTAAATGATGCAGTCCTGAGACCGATAATTAGCAAGCTATAGACCCAAATTTTATTGGCTAATAGGCAAAGATGTCAACTTGGAGTGACCGGTCAGGGAGAGTTGCTTGTCCGTAGGCGAAGTAGTTGTGGAACTACCTCCTGACAATTAGGGTGTCCTAATGCGGCAATCTAGGGCCTAAGGATGGGTGCAAGCAAGCTCTCTCTTTCCGTCCACAGCGATGCACTCAGAAGACTGGCTGCATGGATCGGGCTCTCTCTCACTTCGCACGGTAATTGAAAGGATAATAAATGAGTAAGTGAGGGGAGCACGTACCTAGCTAGACTGAAAAGTCTAACTCCGATCGGAGACGAAGACGAGCGGGGACGTGCGTGCCCGCACGGCGTCGAAGAAGCTTCACCGGTTACAAAGAATTCACTCCTCGCAGGGAGGATTTAATTATTACAAAACCACTTTAAAATTTCCCACGCAGGGGAACAAATTATTTCAACTTTCTCCGCGCAGGAAGACTTACGGACACTCACACTTCGTGAATTACGGACTGTGTGTCGGTGACCGGGTGACTCGGGCACCTGGCAAGTCGCCGATTGTGGACTTGGGTGCCACAAGTGATAAAGTATAAGATATATATATATATAAATATATATATAAGATTATATATCTTTCAAATATATATATATTTTTTATATATTTAACTCCTTTTTTTCAAACCCCCCTTTTTTAAACAAATAATATATATAGATATATATAGGTATATATAACATTATATATATTCCATATATATATTATATATATTCAACATTTTTTTCTCTCAACTTTCAACCTTTTTTTCTTTTAAACCTCCTTTTTTGACTTTTTCAAATTACCTACTCTTTTCTTGATTTTTTTCAAACTCCCTTTTTTTTTGACTTTTCAATCTCTTTAGTTGGTGATGGCTGACCAACTCGGCGGCCGAACGCGGAGGACATGGGCGGGGACTTCGGCCGACAGATGGCAGGCGTACGGGGGGCAGAGGGCGCACGTGGGCGCCTGCCAGCGTTGATCGCGGGTGAGGGCGACGGGGGCGGCCGCGGGCTCAGCGGCGGGGTCGCGGAGTCTGGCGCGCGGTAGTTGGCGGCAGGGCGCTCGCTGGCGTCGGGGGTCGGTCGCGAGCGACGCTGGCGCAGCCGGCTCAGGCATGGCCGGATGCGGAGGCGGCAGGCTCGCCAGTCGGCGGGCACGGGCGCTCAGACGCCGGCGGGAGCAGGCAGCTGCAGGCGGGCTCGCTCGGGCGGACGCGCCGGCGTGGAGCGCTCGCGGGCGGAGCGCGGCCGCGTGCGGCGGTGTCGCCGATGGCGTCGGCCTCAGCGGGGCGCACAGACGGGCGGCAATGGCTGAGGGGGGGCATTCGCGGGTGGAGAGAGAGAGAGAGAGAGAGAGAGAGAGAGAGAGAGAGAGAGAGAGAGAGAGAAACTGGGAGAGAGAGTAACAACGAGAGAGAGAGAGAGAGAGAGAGAGAGAGAGAGAGAGAGCGGGAGAGAGAGGGTAACTGAGAGAGAGTGATCGCGGGGGGGGGGGGAGAGAGAATAACAGAGACAGAGAGAGAAAGAGATTCACGGGAGGGAGAGAGTGAAACAGAGAGAGATTAAGAGAGAGAGAGAGAGAGATTAACAAGGGAGGGAAAAAATTTCACTTTTTTTTCTTATGCTTCTCTCAACTAATATCTTTTTCTGCTATTCTTTTTTTTGTTATTTTTTTCACTTCTAGCAATCTAGAGAGAGAAAGGGAGACGATGTCGGGGACGTCGGGGTCGTCGGAGACGCTGTTGTTGGGCTCTGATACCAAATCTGATGCGGCGGCGACGTGGAAATAGATCGACGACAACTCCGGGACACGAACGGGACTAGATAGGATGCTACCTCGCGCAGCTCGGCCTAACGCCGGACGGTCTCACACCGGGCGACACTCAGACTCACATAGAGAAAGAGGGAAGGAAACACACAGGGGGCTAAGGCTCCTACGTGAGATCAAAGCTTTCAGGCATTCATTCATATCAAAACATACACCCTTAGCCTTCCTTATATAGGAGGAGGCTATAACACTTACACATTTTAATCTTTCCTATTTGCACATATGTCCTAGCCTAATAAAAAAAAGCCCACCAACCCACTATTGACTTTGTGGGTTTAATAAAATTAAAAATATAATAACTTTTGACCAACCTTGCCTAATAAAACAAAAAGGAAATAATGCATGTAGTAAATACATGTATTTTATATGCATACATACTCAATACATAAATATGCACAAATACACAAGTATCTACTCAGGATGCCGAGTCTTCGAGTAAGTCTCCAAGCCACAAGCTCGGTGTCGGGGTAATGCGACGTCGGCTCCGAGTAGTGGGCCCGGTAGTGGGTCCGGTGTCACCACCAGTCGCTACCATACAAAGACAGGAGTACCAACCCACTAGAAGCAAGGCCGGATACGTCCATTGACGGCTTAAACGGCGTCTCGAGTGTCCCCCTCGACCCCTGGTAGAACGGGGACACCGTTCAAGTAACCACAGAACAAGTGACTAGCTGGGGTCGCGCTCGTCAACGCGGGTCCAATCGCCCCCAACCACGTGTGCACACACAGACCGTGCATCCCTGGTATGGCCCTCTGACGGGTTTTCCCCTCAGTCGGACTCTGGCTGATAGACGCGGGGCCCGACGAAAACCAGTCCAAAATCATCTCTCAGGGTAGCCTCGCCACCACTCCCTGGTGGGACCACTCTCGTGTCGGAAGGCTACGACTAGTGGAGGGTCACTGAAGGAGTAGACTCTCAAGTCAACGGAAAATAACGTCTAAACCGGACAAAGTACAAGGGCCGCTCCTCGTACCGACACCGACTCGTGGTGACACAAGCCGAGATCAACACCTCCCGGGATCCCACGGCACCTTCACGTGTGCCCCCCACATGATGCCCAGTATCAGTCAAACCACGGGTCAACACGTGGATCGCGATCCACTCACCCGGGACTCGAATCGACAAAACATAATTTCGGTCGGACTCAGATCTCTGGCGGTCCACCTTTGGGCTGCCACAGAACATGGCAGTCCAACATTGGGCCGCCACAAGGACTGTAGCAGTCCAATAATAGGCCGCTACACCCTGGGTTACGAAAGAAATGATGGTCCTATATAGGGCCGTCACAGGGGTGTGGCGCTCGTACCCTCGGCCGCCAGACCCCAAAATTTTCCCAACGGTCGAAAATCAACGGTCAACTCATCCTATGATGGTCGAACCCTGGAGCGCTACACGCTCTGGCGGTTTATCGTGCGGCCACCAGGCCGACGGACGCCCTGCCGAAAAAATAGTAACCTGTGGCGCACCCTCCTTGGGCCGCCACAGCATTTGACGCGCCTACCCTGGGCCGCCAGAGACTCTGGCGGTCTCTGGAATGACCGCCACACCAGTCCGAGAACGGACACGCGGGAAAGACCCAAAAATCTAAACCACGCCCCCAAACATCCATGGATGAGAGGCAAAACAAGGGGGAAGCTCTCCTAGGACCCCTAGCATGCATCTAGACCCTCAAAATGGGAAATTGTGGCCTGAAACGATAGATCAGGCGACCACTCCCCAAAATATGGATTTCCCCTCCCGACGTGAAATCACGCTCTCTCGGCCTCCCCTCGGCCTACAAGTCACGGGAATGGAACGCAGGGAGCTAGGGAACGTCACCCTACCTCGATCTCGCCTCGAGGCACGCCGGATCGTCCCTAATCGCAAGAAAACGCTAGAAAACCCTCGTTCTTCCTCAAGCTCCCACGATCCACGCACGCCTCCACGATCGCCACGTCACCACCGTCGCCACTGTGCCTGTAGACACGCCAAAAATGACACTTTGTTGATTAAATCTCATGTCACTATGATGACGCCCCAAAGTGAACTTCAATATTCCCATAATATAAAGTTTTTCTATTTTCTTGTGTGTGGTTTTGATTTATTTTGCATTTTTGTGATTCGCGACCTGAAGAGGGGCGTTATTTAAATAGCGACCTTATCTAGGGCGTTTTCTCAAGAAAGGACGACTAAATGTCAGGGCGTCAATTCCTGGTATTATCCGGTTTTAAAAGTAAATACAAAATTAATTTAATTATTGGTTAACGTCCTTTCTCAGGGCGTGTTTTAATTAACGCCTCTATCTTAGGCGTGTTCTCATGATTTTCAAACAAGAAGGTTCTATTGCCAAAATTAGATCCAAGAAGTGACGCCCTTGATAGAGGTCGTGTTTTGAGTAACGTCTTGATGTAGGTCGTCAAATCAAAATTGACGCCCTTATCTAAGTCGTGTTTCACTTTCGAGTCCTACCTTTTTCCATCTTTCCCTCACAGTTCCCTGCCTTGTTTCAACCTCTTGCTCGATGTTAATCCTTTCCTTGGATATTCCTTGCCCGTTCTTATCTTCCCTTGTTTGATCACATCCGATTGGAATCTTATATAAGGAAGCCTGGATCGATCGTCACAAGGTTGAGGACACCCACATATACAGAGAAAAAAGATTGCAGGTTCTGTACGAGCAGAGTTTCTTTCTTCTTCCTGCGCGGTCGTTCCTCTGCATCCTTTTCATAGGAGTTCACTCGTTTCCACTGCTTCCTCTTCTTCTCATCAACATATTCTTCACACGGTTTCCCTTTACTGTCATCAGGGACAGCAGGGTTCTTTTATTTCGTTTATTTTGTTTGTGAGCATATCATCCTTCGTCCCACCGTCAGTCTTTCTTATTGCATTAAGTCCTATCATCATCATTATCATATCATATCTCCTTCCCTAGCTCTTCTCTAGGGGTTTAAAAAAAACAAAAAAGAGGTGCGCATGTTGATTTCATTTTTCAACATCATATTCTTTATTTGGGATTGATACTACTTGCATTGGCTGATCCCTTTTCGTTTTGCTTTGTTTCATTATCTTTTTTGCAAGGTAATCAAAAGGAGAACCCTTCTCATCGGCCGGCCGATTGAAGAAGGAGGAAGGAACTTCACATCATCCCGCGTTCCAATCTTCACCAGGTATTCGCGATCTCTTTTTATTATTATTGAGGTAACCCCTCTGGCGATCACATCTCCATTTTTGCACCACGTGCAAGCTTTTTCTTCTCCTTATTTATGCATTAATCATTATTCTCCCCCTTTTTTTTGTTTTGTTCTTTTTCTCATCATTTATTCTCTTGTGATTTTGTGTGGGATTTATGCACATCCACAAATTGGCGATCACGGTGGGACTTCCACTGTTTTTTTTTTATTACCATCTCCATTGGCACCCTCGCGTGCCCTTTCCCATTGGCACCCTCGTGTGCCCTTTCCCCTTTGGCACCCACGCGTGCCCTTTCCCCTTTGGTACCCTCGGTACCCTTTCCTTTGTGTCCCTCGGGCACCCTCCACTGTGCACACTGCACACTCCGGGATCAGCCAGCTTGCGTTTGCATATTTCTCTGAATTAACGCCTTCCACGAGGGTGCTTTTTGGTTTAACGCCCTTCACAGGGGCGTGTTTTAGTTTATTAACGCCTCTTTCCAGGGCGTCTATTAGCATATCTGCTGCTTTGTTTCCGTTCATTATACTGTCTGAGAATTAACGCCCACCTCCAGGGCGTGTTATCGTTTTCTAACGCCTTCATTAAGGGCGTCTCTTTTTTATGTTACGTCTGCCGTCGAGACGTCTTTACATCATCTTACTGCTTTAATCACTGCCTGTGAATTCACGCCCTGCCCCAGGGCGTTCTTTATTACATAGCGCCTCACCACAAGGCGCTTCCTCAGATTTGACGCCCTCTAGCAGAGGCGTCCCTTTCGTATTTCGCGCCTCTACCAGAGGCGTGTTTCCGTTTCTCGATGCTGGCTCATAGCCTCTCGCAGTGATTCACGACAGTGACCCTGTCGTTGCTTTGGTTGATAGCGACCTGCCCCAGGTCGTCTCTTTCCTGCGTTTTACAGAACCTTGCTTCATGCTGCTGTCTGTGATAGTTTGTTGGATTGTCATATTGATTGCCTATATTGCTTTGACCTGATCATATTACTTTGCATATTGTGGCATTTGGTCGAGAGACCTCCTCTCTCTACACTAGGATTCCACACACCTATCTTGGAATCGGGACGACCCTCCATTGAGCATTCCGTCTCTTTGGACTGGAAATCCCTTTTCCAAGACCTCCATAAGTCCCCGCACCCGTGGATTCCCTCACGGACGCCGGGCTGGTTGTACCCTCGAAGTACCCGGAGTTTAGAGAACCTATCGCTGGTGAGGAGAGAGAAAGAATCTAGTTGACCCGGAGGTTACACTTGGATCAACTAGGTTTCACATTGCAAACATAAGTGAACTATTCAACAATTCAACCTACTCTAATCTCAAGCGGAACACTAAAACCTTGCGTTCATCTCAACTTGGTTGCATACACTTGCTTGGGTGATTTGACTTGTTTGGATCGAGTGGTGGTTTGTTTGCTAGTGCCTTTATAAAATTGTCTCTCCTCTTAAAAACATGAAACTCCGTTCAGGTAAGATCATCAACATGGCAGGCTATGGGTATTCTTATGATGATGAGGACGAGAATGTCTTTGGTCAATATGAGACCCCTCTCCAGGACTCCATCTATTATGAGGGAAATTACCCTCACCCTCAGTCTCATCATCCTCAAATCCATGTGGTTGATACCGCTCCTCAAGAGGTTGTGCCCTCTTCTCAGACTTTGCCCTCCAACACTTCGGGGAACCCTTCCCCATCCTTAATGTCACGGACTTAATTAATGCACTATCTCAGTTGGATGATCTCCAGCGGCAAGCTATCCAGGCCGCCTTGAAAGGGAGTCTGTTCCCTCTTCGTCTTCCAACCCCCCTCCGGCCGAGAGTGGCCATCACCCCGTTAACGACCAGGAGGTCTTGCATAAACCCCCCTCTCGTCCACCAACGCCTGTCACGGCCATACCGGCCCAGCAGGCGAGTTATTCTACGGTTAGGCACCAATTCCCCCAACCTCCTCAGATTCTACGGTCGCCTATACCACATTCTTTTGCTCAGGCCCCAGTTGAGTCCGACTCTAATGCTTTGCTACTTCAGAAGATGGCCCACATGGAAGAACAGCTTAAGAAAGTCACTGCGGCCAAGAATGCACCAGAAATCTCGCTCCCCACTCTGCCAATTTTCCATCTTCCTCCGTCTGAGATGCCGAACTTTCGGCGGTACAATGGAACTGGCAATCCGATATTCATTTGAAGGATTTTATGTACGAAACCTCCTTCTGGCAAGGCAACAAGGCTTCTCTGGCCTATTTATTCAGAAGATCTCTGGAGGGGCCAGCCCTCGAATGGTTTTATTCCTTGGAGCCAGCTGATGCCAGTGACTTCGATGTTGTCCAAAGGAAATTCTTGCAAAAGTATAGAGACCGTGTTGGACCCTCTCTGTCCGTTACAGATTTAGTTGCGGAGAAAATGAAGTCTGAGGAGGATTTCATCATATTTGCTGACAGATGGCGGTCGATGGCCGAGAAGCTGAAAGACACCTTGTCGGAACAGGAGCAAGTAAAGATGGTTATTTCTAATGCAACTCCTCAATTCCGCCATATTTTGGCCATGAACCGGCTGACTACTATGGAAGAGCTCTATGAGAGGGCTCGTTACATCCAGACACAGATGAAGGATTCGCCCATTATGGGCATGTTCGAGCCGAAGCCTCGGCTGTTTAAGAAAACCACCAATGTTAACAGCGGGCCCACAACTGAGGGCACCGTCACAAATGAGCAAGTCGGCGCAGTTGGCAACCCCCACCATCAAGCTAACCCACGTCCACCACCGCCTCCACGACAGAACTCTCATTTTAACCCCACTCCACAACCCCAATTCGCACCTCAACACTCTTCGCTCCACCGCAAAACCAAGCCCACCGCGTAGACCCTCCAGCTCCACCACAATACCATCAAATGCCCCCACCTGCCAACTACGGCCAACAACAACAACGGAGACCACCACTTGGCCCCAAAAGGGACCACTATCCTCCACTTCCCGAAAGTCTCCCCGATATTTTTAATGCTCTGATGGCCGCCAACTTGCTCGCCTTGCCAAGGGAAAGAACCGTGTGGCCCGCTAATGTTGACACATCCCGTTATTGTGCTTTTCATCGCAGCCCTGGTCACAACCTTGATCGTTGTTTCCACTTTAGAGATTACATTTACGATCTAAATGACCAGGGTGACATCAATTGGGATGAGATGAGGCAATTCATAGCCGCTATGAAAGAAAGAAGGGCTTCTCGGCAACAGCAAAATCAACAACCTCAGCAATCCGCTCCACAACAAGTTCAACCACAGCAAGCTCCAGCACACCAACAGGATATGGGAATTGTCCGTAATCCATTGCCGGAGCACGCCCCTAATCAGCATGTGAACCCTGTCACATCCCTCTATGAAGTGCAGAGAGGACAGGGATGGCACGAAGAAAACGCCTCTGTCGGGGCATTTCATCATGATCCGAATCAAAATCAACCTCCGCGCCTTTTGCGCACCCTTCCTTCTTCTTCTACTCTCCTATCGGGACGTCCTCTTCTACGTCCCGTCAACCCATCTACCTCCACCAGTTCTACGGCCTTACCGGCCCGCTCTCTTCTTACCCATTTGCCACCTCCACAACCTACCGCACGACAAACCCCACCTTCCACCACCAACTCTATACCTCCGCCGTCCAGGCCACTCCTACTTCGCTCACCGCTAGCACCCGCTACACCCCCTACCACTCCTACACCGGCAAGGGTTCCTCCGCCATCAGTTCCCCCACCTCTCATACCCAGATCTCTTCTTGTTAGACCACCCGCCAATGCTCCTCGCATTCGGGTATCCCTTTCTAATCCCACGCCCCCTGACGGGGCATCTTCGTCAAACCACTCTCCTATGCCTCCCACGGGGGCATCTTTGCTAAACATTACTCCCACGCCTCCTACGGGGGCACCCCTGTTGTTGAACACTGCCAACGGCATTCCCTCTTCTTCTTCTTCTAATTCTCCTCCCACACTTGCCCCGACAGAGGCTCTACAAGGCATGGCACCGCTCCGCAGTGGACGGATTTTCCACCGTATTTTTTCGCAAAGAGAGCTAGAGCCCGTGCAGGGGCCGCAAGAGCAAGAACAAGAACAAGGGTCTTTACCGGGCACTGAATATGATTTGTTAAAACATTTGGATCGCACTCCGGCAAGAATTTCGATCCTGGAATTGATCAAACGGTCCACCACTCATCAGCTGGCTCTAAAGGAATATCTGCAGAAGGTAATAGTTAATGAAGACATTCCAACTGAGCAAATAGTCACAGTGTTAACACCTGCTAGCAGTCAGCCGGCGATTACTTTTCATGAGCACGAACTGGCACCAATCTCAGCAAGAAATATGCCTTATGCATCACAGTCGACATCAATAAGGTGGCTGTTAAGCAATGTCTGGTAGATACTGGGGCATCCATCAATGTTTTGCCACCAAGCACCTTGAAGTTATGTGGCATACCAGAAAGCCAGATTCGGCCGTCCACCATAACGGTCACTGCATATGACAACACAAAGAAGCCTCCTCTAGGCATGATCACATTGAAAGTTAGCTTGGGTCCTGCCACCATCACAGCAGATTTTCACATCTTGGACATGGATCCAACATTTAATGGCATTCTTGGCCGCCCGTACATCCAGCAGCTTGATGCGGTGCCCTCTACAAATCACCAGTGTCTCAAATTCCCACACAAGGGCCGTATTATCAAGGTGACCAGCATGCCGATTCTGCCCGAGGAAGATATTCATGCGGCTTCATCAGTCCCTTCTATTTGGCCCGCCAACAAGCCATTATTATCTGTACTGGACGTCCCCCGTCCACGGCCAATGCCATCTGAAGCTGTTACCACGGTTGCTATGACACCCCTGCCTTCTAAGGGGAAGAAGAAAAAGAACATGATTAACACCCCTGGCTGGAACATTCTGTTAAAAATGGGGTATCAAGATGGCAAAGGCCTGGGTGCCAACTGTCAGGGCAGGATTAGGCCCATTAAGCCGCAAAAATTGCTTGTACGAGGCGGTTTAGGCTATAAAGGGCCAAGCAAAAATAAAGAAGAGCCATGGGCATTTATGACTTCTACTTTGAAGACTGATCGCCAGCCACTCTCCTGGACACTGAAGACACATTTTGTTACTGGTGGCGTTCAGAATAATGAGCGGACTACCATGATTACTTCATTGCTTGACTATCAAGATGTTCACGCCAGATAGTTTGCTCGTCACATTGCCCCACTGGCTACCTATAAAGCCCTGGAGTCTTTAAGGCCGGACAAGAGAAGGAAAATGGGTGATCCAGAATGTGACTGGTACAGGTGGTTCGACATGAATGACATTACTATTTCTTTAAGCCGCCTCTTCATGCCGACAGATCCGGAATGGCCGCCGCTCATACAGGAATTGATTGAAATGCCAGCAGTGATCACAGACAAGAGGCAGCTGCTGAGTGACTATACGGATACTGGGGAGCCAGATGTCCCCTTTGAAGAAGGTTTTACTGTGGATAGGCTGTGGGCCGGCCTCTTTTCTCTCACTTCGCTACATCCATCTGTGCTTGCTTCTCTACATTCTCGTTGGTTTGGTCGTGTGCCAAGACCGCCTCCGATTACAATCAGTTTTGCTCCAAATTCAATCCGAGTTTCTCTCCCGATTCCTCCTTCGCTCCTCGAGCGATTTTCTGAACTCTCCATCACGCCCCCCAAGGGCCATCACTGATCCAATCTTTTTCCAATCTTGCAATTTCCACTCCTCCTGCTATTCTCCCATCACACTGCTTTCTCCTTGAAAAAGAAAATAAAAATGAAGAAAAAGATAAAAAAGAAAAAAAAACGCCGATTTTTCAACTTTCCAATCCTCCATCTCTGTTGAGGAGACCTCCTATTGCGTCCCGACCCAGGGGCCGCTCTTTCAAGATTCCTTGATAGATCTCTTTTCCCCCTCCGACGAGGGGTCTTCTTCTGTATCACCTTTTGTATCCACTTTTTCACCCCCTTATTTTCCTTCTGATCAAGCTAGTTGCTCCTCCTCTTCTTCCTCTTCTTCTAATAAAATTCATGGGGTAGATTCACATAAGAGATCCAAGGGTAAGGAGATTCCTCGCAGATTTTTGTTGGAGTTGGCTATCAGATGCCAAGCTTGTTTAGCAATCCCTGGGTTTGTGGAAGATCCAATTATCCTGCCAGAGTTAGAATTTGAAGATGCTGTTGCTTCTTATGAGGGTTTGGGCGTTTATGAAATTATGAATGATGAAGACCCTATTGAAGAGGGGGATGAAAGTTATGAAGAATATGAGGACGAGGCTGATGCTTTTGCTAGTGGTATGAGAAGATTCGACGAACCATCAGCCTCCGTAGAAGAACCTACCAAAGAAATTAATCTGGGTACCGAGGAAGACCCTAGGATTGTCCTCATTAGCCAGAATTTGCCGCCCTCCGAGGAGGAGGCGCTCATTTTAGTTCTTCAAGAATACAAGGACACGTTTGCATGGAGTTATGAAGATATGCCGGGATTAGACCCTGCGCTCGTTGAACATCGTCTTACACTTAAGCCAGGGTCTGTCCCGGTCAAACAACGGTTGAGGCGTTTCCACCCTAGCATGGCTTTAAAAATGAAAGAAGAGGTCGACAAACTCCACAAGGCTAGATTTGTTAGAGTTGTCCTCTACCCCAATTGGGTGGCTAACATTGTCCCGGTTATGAAGAAAGATGGGAAAGTTCAGATTTGCATAGACTTCCGGGACCTCAACCGGGCGTGTCCTAAAGATGACTTCCCCCTCCCTCATATTGATGTTCTAATTGATAACACGGCAGGATTTGAGACTCTCTCATTTATGGATGGCTTTTCAGGTTACAATCAAATTCGTCTGTCTGAAGAGGATCAAGAGAAGACATCATTCACTACACCATGGGGACTTATTGCTATGTGGTCATGCCCTTTGGACTTAAGAATGCTGGAGCCACCTATCAGAGGGCTATGATGGCGATTTTTCATGACATGATTCATATTTATATTGAGGTGTATGTGGATGACCTGGTAGTGAAATCAAGGACAAGGATTGAGCATCCTGGGGTTCTGGCTAAGGTTTTACAAAGGTCACGAGAATATCATTTGAAAATGAACCCCAAGAAGTGCGTATTTGGCGTTTCTTCAGGGAAATTGCTTGGTTTCATTGTTAGCAAGAGGGGAATTGAAGTTGATCCCAACAAGGCAAAGGCCATCAGAGATATGCCTCCTCCCAAGAATTTGAAGGAAGTTCGAGGATTAATCGGGAGATTGCAATTAATTCGCCGCTTCGTCTCTCAGCATTCACAAAGATGTAGGCCGTTTTACGAGCTAACTAAGCCGGGAGTCAAGTTTAATTGGGACGACAAGTGTCAGGCAGCCTTTGACGGATTGAAGGATTATTTGGCCAATCCTCCTGTCCTGAGGCCGCCAATTCCAGGCAAACCGCTTATTCTTTATGTTTCGGTCCTGGATGACTCCGTAGGTGCTGTCTTAGCTCAAGTGGATGAAGAAAGTAAGGAGAGGGCAGCATACTACTTGTCTAAGCTTCTTAACCCCTGTGAGCAGAGGTACTCAGCCATGGAGAAGACTTGTGCAGCTTTGGTTTGGGTAGTTCAGAAGTTAAAACATTATTTCTTAGCTCACGAGGTTCACCTCATTGCTCGCATGAATCCAATTAAATTTCTCCTTGAAAAATCTATCCTCACTGATCGATTAGCACGCTGGCAAAGCTTCCTTTCTCAATTTGACATCACTTACATTCAGCAAAAAGCTATCAAAGGCTACGCCATTGCCGAACACCTTGCTCATCACCCTCTCCCCCGTTTTGATCCTGTCAATTCGGAGTTTCCAGATGAAGAATTAATGTCCATCAATCAACCCCATGATCCATGTGGACATTACATTTTGATGGAGCTCTAAATTCTCAAGGAAGAGGGATCGGTATGGTTCTTTTAACACCAGAAGGGGTCACCATTCCATTTGCTGCTCGGCTCACTTTCCCCGTCACCAACAATATAGCTGAGTATGAAGCTCTTTTGGCCGGTCTTCAAACCGCTCATCGATATGGTGTCACCCATTTGCGAATTGTGGGTGATAGTCAGCTTATTCTGCGCCAGGTGCTTGTCAAGTGCCGCACTATCAATCCTAAGCTCAAGCCCTACCAGGAACTCGCTTCAGCTTATGCCAAACTCTTCACTAAATTAATCTTTGTTCATGTCCCGCGTAGTCAGAACATCTTGGCTGACGCTCTTGCTTCTTTAGCTTCCGCTTTAGTCTTCCCTCCTGAGCGTGATTTTCATGTTCCTCTAATTCATCAGCGTGACACCCCAGCTATTAAGGATCGCGCATTCCTTGATATTAGGGATCAAGTGCTTGAGAAGGTTAAGCTGAAGGAAGCTCTTAAAGGTAAGGAAGTCATGCTTTTGGATTGGCAAGAAGATTTGGCTGACGAAGAGAAGCCTTGGTATTATGAGATTGCCAGGTATTGCAATGATCAGTCCTATCCCGAGGAAGCCACTGTAGAAGAAAAGAAAGTAATTAGAAGAGTGGCTCAACGTTATGTTTTGGTTGGAGGTGTGCTCTACAGGAGAGGGCTCACCGGTGTTTTATTAAGATGCCTCGATGATGATGAATCTTGGAAAGTTGTGGAAGAGGCGCATTCTGGAGTGTGTGGTGGTCATGTGAATAGCCAGATGCTAGCTAAGAAGATTCTTAGGCTAGGTTTCTATTGGCCGACTCTAGAAGAGGATTGTTCCATCTATGTTCGAAGGTGTGTTAAGTGCCAACTGCACGCCGACAAAATTCATTCTCCTGCTTCTTCACTCCATCCTACGTCCTCCCCATGGCCTTTTTCCATGTGGGCTTTTGATATCATTGGACCTCTTGGTGATTCGAACCTCTTGACCAAGCAAAAGTCATTCATCCTCACGGCAACGGAGTACTTCACCAAGTGGGCGGAAGCAGAAGCTTACGTGGAGATTAAAGCGTCAACAGTCTGCAAATTCATAATGAAGAACATCATCACGAGGTTCGGCATCCCGAGCACCATCGTCACCGACAATGGACCTCAATTTATCTCTCAAGAGCTCAAGGATCTCTGCAACAGGTATAACATTGCATTGCATCATTCTTCTCCCTATTATCCGCAGGGCAATGGCCAGGCAGAGGCAACTAACAAGACTTTGATCAAAATTGTTAAGAAAACGTGTGAGGCTAATAAATTTTCGGACTGGCCAGACAAGCTAGTTGAAGCTCTCTGGGCCTATCGCACTTCCATTCGCACCCCCACTGGGCAAACCCCTTTCGCCCTTACTTATGGAATGGAGGCGGTAGTCCCTTACGAGATTCTCATTCCCTCTCTGCGAGTACAATTGGATAAGGAATTTTCTATTGATGAACGTCGGGATTCACTCCTTGCCCAACTGGAACTCCTAGATGAGAAGCGTCTGGTCGCCGCTGAGCATGCGCGCGTTTATCAAAACAGGCTCTCACGTTTTTATCAAAAGAAAGTAATTGAGAGAAAATTTAAAATCGGTGAAATGGTAATCAAGAGAATTTTTGTAAAGCCGGGTGGCCCACGCTCAAAACTCCAACCCAATTGGGAAGGACCGTTTATATAAAAGACGTTTATCCTGGCAATGCTTATAAACTGATTAATGCTGAAGGGGAAGAGTTAACTCATCCTTGGAATGGTTTGTATCTTAAGAAATACTACCCTTGATTCAAAAATCCAAAAAAAATATAAATATATGTCTTCAAAAATCCAAACAAAAAGGAATATCTCCGAAAACCATAAAAAAAATAGAAACTCCAAAAAGCAAACAAAAATAGAAATTCTTCAAAATCAAAAGAGAACAGAATTGGTGCCATGGCACACGAAGGATCAAGGTCCGAAAGGTCAAAATTCAGAATTCATTCATCAGTCTTGCTAACTTAAAAGGGGGTTGACTCCCGCACACACTACACGCTTTATTCTTGAGATCAAGCAGTGCAAAATCTGACGGAAAGTCAAAAAACCTGACTAAAAGTGAAAGACAATACCCGTTCTTTTCTTCTTCGGCCCATAAGGGAGGAAGGGAGACCTCGAGGCAGATGCACCAAGCCTATCCGCCGCCCTAGTAGGTGGAAGTCAGGGTCCAAAAGGGAGCAAATGCCACAAAAGCCCAAGTACAATTAGGTTTATTTTCATCAATGCAAATCAATTCCAAAGTGAAAGTCAAGTTATGAAAAGAAAAGCATGTCAAGAGGGCAAAGTCCCCGCAAGGAAAACCTTGGGCGTATGCATGCAATATAACAAGGGCAAAAAGGGCAACAAATTCCCTACGCCAAAGACCGAACCCCAACAGGCATAGGGTAGGGGAGGTAACTCTGCTTTGAGTACCTCAAAATCCCTTATGGGCTTCCCTTATATTTTCTTCCATCCTTTCTATGTGGTAAAGTCGCGAACTGGCAGGATGGTCAAGACGGACTTAAGAAATTGCACTGTGCGAAATCTCGATACAAGTCAACTATGAGCACGTCAACTCCCTTTTAATCACTCAAGAAAGGTTAATGAATTTTAAAGGGTGACCGTGTAGGACCTGTGGTCTTGATAGCCCTGACAACCCCTTTTGGAATAATTTAATTAACGCCTTCGGCTAAGGCGCTTTTTTTGGAATTAACGTCCTAGATTAGGTCGTCTTCTTCAGAATAACGTCTCTGAGACGGTCGTGTCTTTTTCAAAAATCAAATTCCTTTTAGAATTAACGCCGTCTACTGTAGGCGTCTTTATTCGAACCACGCCTTACTCTAAGATGCGTTTTTCAAGAAAAAACCAAAAAATATATATATAAGTGAAAAAAAGAAAAAATGTATGCTTGCATTCTTGTGCATGGGCATCTTTTATTTATGGTTTGCATATGTGTGCTTTGCATGATGCATCTCCCGTTATCAGCTATTTCATTTTGCCTTATTTGATTAAAGGCTTGGCCCCTTGACCCGTCATTAAGGTCAAAACATTGCCACCCCTTGCTTATTGGGCAAGGGGCCAAGTCGAACAGATGAATTAACCTGTTTTATTCAAGTGAAAACCGCAGCTGCAGATACAGGGCAAAAGTACACAAACACAAGGCCACAACTACACAAATGCTCAGGTAACAAAAGCATGTCAATCTCATATATATATATACATCATGAATGTCTGAGTACAGGTGTGAGAGTGGAGGAGTACAAGTAAGTCTCTCAGCTCTCACCTCCACCCTCCTCTCTCCTACTCTCAACCTCCTCCTCGCCGTCCCGGGCTGGTACTGGTGGAGGAGGCATGGGCCCCCGTGAAGAAGCCGGAACCCGAACGTGTCCCCCTGCCTCGCTCCTCTCTCGGAGGGAAGAGCCCGCCACAAAGGTGGAGCTGGTGAAGGAGTACCCCGCAGCCCGTGCTCGCTCGCGTCCTCGCTGGAGATGCTCCTCGGACACTCGCAGCCGCTCCTGGGAAAGGATCAACTGGGTCCTCGAATCCGCCAGCTCTCGCTCACGTGCCGCCACCTGCTCCTGGAATCGGGCACGCTTCGCCTGGTGCTCCTCCCGCTCACGAGCACGCTCCTCGCGCTCCCGGGCACGCTCCCGTCTCTCCAGCTCAAGCGCCACGCGTAGCTCGGCCACATCCTGAGGAAGCTCCTCTCGTCGCCTCAGGGACCTCTCAAGCTCTGAGATCCGCTGATCGCAGATCGCCAACTCGGTACGTACTGCCTGAAGCTGTGTCACCTGCAAACAGGTAAGTAAGTCATCAATTCCACAATTAAATTCAATAATCTAGCAATTCAAGCAATGTATAATTGAACCACTCACCTGTGCGCTCGTCGCGCGGTAGCCCTCGTCAACGCAGGTAAGAGCGGCTCGAAGCTCCTCAGTCTGTAAAATGAATTTCATCAGTGCACAATTATATAATCAATATTTGAATGGATTGGTGTTTTGGAATTTACCCGTAAGGCGAGGTCGCGCTCTGCTGCCTCGGCTCGTGCCACCGCTCCCGCTAGCTGCTCTGCCAGTGCAGTCACCTCTGCACTGGGCCCTCTCGAGCTGGAGGCCTCCCCTGGGTCTCTCCTCACTGCTCCCTGCTGGGCACGCTGCATTCATTGAGATCGTCAGTGGCTAATCATCAATAATTCAACAAAAATATATTCATTTGCATATAGAAATAATTTAAACACTCACCAGGGTCTCTAGGTCTGCCCGTGTGGCAGCTAGCTGGTCCTCCAGGCTGTGTAGGTGGGCCTGGGCATCTATCGCTGCTATGTCCCGCGCATCCTGCATCCATTACATATTAGTCGCATGATAGTCACATAAGCATTTGCATTTAATTTAGAAATAAGTGCATTCATACATACCCCTAAGACCCTCATCTGGGGTCGGCCGGCGTATACCTCCCAGTAGCGCCGGAGGTACTCGGAGCTGTCAGTCGCGCGAGAGGTGACTCTGGTCCCGCCACGCTGCCAGTCGGCGTACTGCTCCTCGAATCGTACCCTCCAGTCGGTCGCCTTTGTACGACCGCGCGTCTTCTTCCCGATGCCCCGCGGCTCGCCTACCTCGATCCACTCCTGGTGGAGACCTAGCATCCTCATCACCAACCTAAGCCTTAATGGCTCGATCTCGCTCAAGCAGTGAACCCAAAGCTCACGCTCAAAGCGAGGTCGGCCCGCTACGACCCAAGGCTGGCCCTCGTCTGTCATCCCCTCATAGGGTCTCCATTGCACCTGCATTCATAAACATACATATCATCATTTCATCGTCATCATCATAAAATCAAATTAAAAAGCAAAAGAAAGATGTATAGCATTCATACATACCAGTGAGGGAGGGAAGTCGCGGAGCTCTCTCCGTAGAACCCACAACTCGTAGCCGAGCGGGGCGCCGAAGACGACCGGCACCCAGCGCCGTGCTAGAGGGAAAGCTCCCTCATTCCCAGGCCGTGGGTCAACGCGCCCCATTGGCATGTAGAGGTGACTCCAAACCTGCATCCATGCATTGCATTAGTTAGGCATTCGCACGCACATAAAAATACACATAAAAGAAAGAAAAAAATGAAAAATGCATACCTGAAGAAAAGGTGAGAAGCCACTGACGGTCGTCTCTCGCCCTGTCCCCGTGGACAGGTCGGCCATCATGTGCGCCAGCAGAGCCGCTCCCCAGGCGTAGCTGCCAACTGCCTCCAGGTCCTCGAGTATCCCTAGAAATCGGCAGTTGATGACGTCGCCCTTTGTCCCGAGCAACAGCCTCCCCAGTAGCAGTAGCAAGAACCTCCTCAAGTCTAGGTCAGCTCTCTCCCTGTCGGCTGGGTCCTGGCAGTACACTGCCCTAGCCCCGTCTATCAGCCTCTGTGAAAACTGCTCTAGGGTCTCTCCTGACCTGTGCCTAGCATTCCCTAAACCCATCACTGTAGTGAGGTCGGTGCGGAAGATCGTCCTGCACTCGCTAGGGGTCTCGTAAACCATCTCCAGCCCTAGCAATCTCTGGGCATGCTCGGTGTAGTCTGGGTAGGTAATCCCGCTCACAGCCTCTCCATCTACCCTCAACCCTGTAATCCTGGCCACGTCCTCCAGGGTAGGAATCATGTGTCCCCAAGGCATCAGGAATGCCCGGCTAGTCCTATCCCATCTCTCCCGTAGAACCTGAATGAGTGGTAGGTCTGGCCTAACTGGCTCTATGCTGAGGAAGGCCCCGAACCCCATCGCATCTACCCTCTCTCTCTGGAACTCGGGGAGGCCGTAGTAAGCTGCCCGGACCATGACCCATGAAATACGCGTCCTCATCAGCCCCTGCATGCATAAATAAGAATTTTGGCTTAATTGTTGTGATTATTCATGCTTATTTCATTTTGATTGCCCCAGGATGAATGTTGGTGTTATTGGAAGTAACGACCTTCCTCATGTCGTTTTTTGTTGAAGTAGCGCCCTTAAGGGGGGCGTGGTTCTGTTTGAGCTTCTAAATAACGACCTACCCTAGGTCGTTTTTCATCTATGAAACGCCTCTGTGTTGGGCGTGTGTTTGTGGTTAATTTCTAAAAACCCTAAAGGTTTTTCAATTCACGCCCTTGAGTAGGGCGTTTTCTATTTGGGTTCGTTAATTAATCAAATAATTAATGAATGGGCGACCGCTGGTTTGGTCGTTTGTTATGAATTGACGCCCTGGTGTGGGGCGTGGTTTCCAGTTTTTCAGAAAATGGAATAAAAATAACAGCATGCGAAAATTAACAGCATAATATGTAAATTAAATTGGGCGACATGCTTTAGGGCGTGTTCTTATGGGGTTAATTGTTTTTTTCATAAAAAATAATATAATTAACGCCCTTGGGTTGGGCGTGTATTTTGAGATCGCGACGCCCCTGAGGGCGCCTTCTTTCTGGGTTGCAGGGTTTATACCCGAGGGCTATGAAAAATCAGGAAAAAAAATGAAATTAAAATAAATAAAATTGGAAAAGGGTTTGAGGCTTACCTTCTTGTGCTTCTGATTTTGTGGTCGAGGCCTTGGCTGCCGTGGCCGCCGCAGTTGGCCGGCACGGGGGAGGATCGCCGCCGCGGGCGGTGGTTCATCTCCTTCTCCTTCTCCTTCTTCACCGCTTTCTTCCTCGCCACCTTCTTCCTCTTCACCCCCTTCGCCTTCGCCGTCTTCTTCTCCTTCGCCTTCCTCGTGGGCTTCTTGGTTTCCTCCGGCCTCGTCGCCGGCCTCCGCCATTGGAGCGTCTTCTTCAACCGCCACGATGGCCCCTTCCTCACCGTGGGCGTCGTCGCCCAGATCAACCACCTCGGAGCGGCCACCCTCTGCCGTTTGACTGAACCGCCTCTGGCCATGGCTAGGGTTAGGGCTAAGGATAGAGAGAGAGATAGAGATAGAAGAAGAGAAGAGGGGAGGGGGGCTTCGGTTCGGTTAGGGTTGCAGAGAATGAGAAGAAGAAAGAATGGAACGGAGGAAGAAGAAGAAAGGGGGAAAGCCCTTTTTAGCATTCGAAAGAAGAGACGCCCTGAGAAGAGGCATTTTTTGTGGAAGTCACGACTATGACATGGGCGTGTTTATAATATAGACGACGTTGCTCGAGGCGTCAATTTTATTTGCATGGGGAATGATAACCGTCGTCAGACGCATTCAATGGGCGTTGATTGATGTGATCGAAGTAATTATTATGATTTTTACTCACGCCTGAGCTAGAGGCGTTACCTGATTGAAACGTGACTTTCCTGAGGGCGTTACTTTTGGAATTTCAACGAATATATTTTGGGAATTTGAATCGATTAACGCCCTGTTCCAGGTCGTTATTTAAGTAACGCCTATTGGTGAAGGCGTCAAATGTGTGAACAGGAATATTGGAAGCGACCTATCATGAAGGCGTCCTTTTATGAATTCACGCCTTTGCTTGAGGCGTTATTCGCAACAGAACGACAGGTTATTTAAGGATTTGATCTGAAGCACAGCAGTAAGGCTCAATCAGAAAACAATCATTTTTATTACTTTGAAAAGAGAGATTACAATGCTTAATGAGCCACCTTGGGTCTTAGCTTTCTCAAAGCTGTTACATAATTTTTCCACTGATCTTTGTCTTCCTCCAAACTCTCTACAGGTTGATGAGGTTTGCTAATCTTCCATAGGGCTTGGATTGTGATAGCCTCTTCTCCATCTTCATTGCTGCCTAGGTCTCTTGATTTGATTGGAGGGAGATGAGAGACGTCTTCTAGGTGTTGCCTTGGAAGTCCGATTTGAGGAAGGCATCTGTGAGAGTTGTACAAGACGAAGTCCGAAGCGCCAATGAGACGAAGGTCCGTACCGGTAGAGAATCGTGCATGAAGTTCTTGCATTTTGAGTACACCCGGGGCACATGTAAAGAGGTTCTTTGGCATTACCTTTAGGTGCTCTCTCCAATCCCCTCTCTTCTTCACTTGAGGAATCCGGTTCATCACCCTATTGCTTATTCCTAACGAACCGGTCATGTAAGAGAGTGGGCTTTTTGAAAAGATTCTTGAGGGTTGTTGGGCCTCGCCACATGGATCGAATTTGAAGTGGAGATCAACCCAACTAGAGAGTGCTAGCATGCACCCGTAGATGGGCCTTCCCATGGCCGCCGAGGTAAGCCCACTATAGAGATAGGCTAGGATAGCCGGTCCGACTCTTTCCTCTTCCCATAAGCTCACCACCGCGCTCAATTGGGCCTCCTCTAGAAAGTCCTCCGTGGATGGAAACAAGAGTGCGCCTGCTAAGCACACCACGAAGGCCTTTGCTATCTTTTCTATCTCCTCCTCTTCCTTTGCTTGATCCGCTCTCTTGTACACCCATGAGGCAAGCTTCAAGAGATTGATTCCTTTAGTGACCTTGATTTGGTTCACTATGTTTGGGCTAGATATCAATGAGGTTAGCAATTCATGAGAGGAGATTGGCCTTGGCATGTTGGCCATCTTTTGTTCTTCTCCTTGTTTCATTCTTTTCAAGCCTAAGATCAACTCTAGCTCTTCCAATAGGATGGTGGCTTCAAATGTCGAGAAGAGAAAGGTATGAGTGGAAGGATGCCAAAGTTCAATCAATGCTCCTATGGCAGCCCAATCTAAGTGAATTTGGTCATAGTGCTTGGCATGGGTTACTAGGCCCAAAAGGTGCCATCTTGCTAGGTATACTCTCATGTCAGAGGAGAACTTGGAGAGAATAAGGGGCAACCACTTCACTTTTGTAAATCTCCTAGCACCAGGGACATTTGGGTAGTCCTGTGGAAAGAAAACATAAACAGTGCCAATAGTGCCAGACATGAGCATATGTAAGAAGTAGTTTGACAGAAGGATTCAATAAGAAGAAAAGAAAGAAGATATAAGCAGAGGGAAAAGCAGAGGAATTCACTAACCTGATGTTGAGCAACTCGGCTGCAGATGTGCCCTTGGATTTCAGTCAACCTAGGGGTGGAAGACCTAGGTCTCTTAATCATCCTCTCCATTGTTTTTTTGGCTTTGCAGAAGGAGCTCGGACGAGTGCCTGCGGGAGAAGAACAAACAGAGAAAAGAGAACAGAGCCGGCTACGGAGGTTCAGAGAAAAGTTGCTTTAGGTTGAGGAAAGCAGCCTTTCTTTTATAAAGATTTGAAGAGGGCTTAAGGTTGTTCGGAGTTAGCAGGTTGATGGCTATTAGGATTTGATTTTGCTTTCGATTTGGAAACGGAAGCGTTGGATTGATTAACGCCTTTTGTTAGGGCGTCAATTTCTGAATTGACGACCTTGCTGAGGTCGTGTTTTGTGTAACGCCCTTTAGTAGGTCGTTTACTCTTTGGCCTCTCGATGGGTTTCACGCCTTGCTGAAGGGCGTGTTTCATGTTTTAACGACTACATATTAAGGCGCTTTTTCATGATTTGACGCCGTTCGGTGCAGGCGTGTTTTTATGAGCTTATGAATTTAGATATTCATGTGTGTTAATGAACTTAAGTGCTATTATTTCGTTGAATTGTTTTTTTTAATTGAGCACTTATGATCATATCATGATTTAAATGGAAAATTATGTTTGATTATCTTGAATTTCAAAAACTGATGAATTTTCAAAGTGCAGAAGTTTGCAGGATTAGAGGCGCCTGGGTTGCTCATGGAAATAACATCGCACTTGTCATTTTGTATTTGTTCGTTGTAAGCATTGTTATTATAGGATATCTACATTATTATAGCATATCAAGGACCTTGTGATTCTGATGAATCTGGAATTTGAGTTCCCCTTCATCAAAAATGATGATGATTCCAGGAGAGTCTTGATCACACGGATAGGCCGTTGAGTCGTTCAAGGTTTGGGACGATGGTTCCACTTTCTGAGTTGATGCGCGGACAAACGGGCTTCGGCTTAGTGTTAGCTCAGAAACTTGGATTCTTGACCAAATCTAGATGGCTTAGCAATATTATCCTTGATTATTTTCTATTTTTAGTTTATTTTATCTTTTCTTTTAACTCAGCATGCATCATATAGGACTTTGAGTTTTCATGCTGAAAATCTTCATATTATGGCGATAATGGAGGTCACTTGCTCTTGATTGAGTTGACATGAGATATTCCACTCCAAATCAAGTACTTTGTTCTATCTGAAGCCGCTCAGGCTGGTTCCTTGAAAGTGTCCCTTTGTTGGATCTCCATCTCAATTCTCTTTATTTTCTTGCAAATTTACCTTGGTTGTAGCACGTCCACGTTGGCTGGTAACCGCTCTCCAATGGTCTTTCCCTATCGTGCCCGCGCGCACACCTTTTGCCTTACATTTTACTTGTTTAGTTTAATCTCCTTTATCCAGCAAATTGATGCCTTCTTGGGATCACTCGGAGTTGTTTCACTTTGAATCTTGGAAAGATTTCCATTGTTTAGTGTCTGAGGCGTGTCACATCACATCTTGGCATCTACTTATCAGTTCGCTCCACTTCATTCCATTTTGTTGCACTTTCACTCCATTTTCGTCTCACTCCCTTCCAAAGCAGACGCCAAGGCGGGGCAGCTGTAGACACGCCAAAAATGACGCTATGTTGATCAAATCTCATGTCACTATAATGACGCCCCAAAGTGAACTTCAATATATTCATAATATGAAGTTTTTCTATTTTCTTGTGTGTGGGTTTGTTTATTTTGCATTTTTGTGATTCGCGACCTGAAGAGGGGCGTTATTTAAATAGCGACCTTATCTAGGGCGTTTTCTCAAGAAAGGACAACTAAACTTCAGGGCGTCAATTCTTGGTATTATCCGATTTTAAAGTAAATGCAAAATCAATTTAATTATTGGTTAACGTCCTTCCTCAGGGCGTGTTTTAATTTAACGCCTCGATCTTAGGCGTGTTCTCATGATTTTCAAACAAGGAAGGTTTTAATGCCAAAATTAAATCCAGGAAGAAACGCCCTGGCTTGGGTCGTGTTTTATGAAACGCCGTATGGGTAGGTCGTCAAATCAAGAATTGACGCCCTTCGCAAGGTCGTGTTTCACCTTTCGGAGTCCTGCCTTTTTCCATCTTTCCCTCACAGTTCCCTGCCTTGTTTCAACCTCTTGCTCGATGTTAATCCTTTCCTTGCCCGTTCTTATCTTCCCTTGTTTGATCACATCCGATTGGAATCTTATATAAGGAAGCCTGGATCGATCATCACAAGGTTAGGAACACCCACATATACAGAAAAAAAAAGATTGCAGGTTCTGTACGAGCAGAGTTTTCTTTCTTCTTCCTGCGCGGTCGTTCCTCTGCATCCTTTTCATAGGAGTTCACTCGTTTCCACTGCTTCCTCTTCTTCCCATCAACATATTCTTCACACGGTTTCCCTTTACTGTCATCAGGGACAGCAGGGTTCTTTTATTTCGTTTATTTTGTTTATGAGCATATCATCCTTCGTCCCACCGTCAGTCTTTCTTATTGCATTAAGTCCTATCATCATCATTATCGTATCATATCTCCTTCCCTAGCTCTTCTCTAGGGGTTTAAAAAAAAACAAAAAGAGGTGCGCATGTTGATTTCATTTTTCAACATCATATTCTTTATTTGGGATTGATACTACTTGCATTGGCTGATCCCTTTTCGTTTTGCTTTGTTTCATTGTCTTTTTTGCAAGGTAATCAAAAGGAGAACCCTTCTCATCGGCCGGCCGATTGAAGAAGGAGGAAGGAACTTCACATCATCCCGCGTTCCAATCTTCACCAGGTATTCGCGATCTCTTTTTATTATTATTGAGGTAACCCCTCTGGCGATCACATCTCCATTTTTGCACCACGTGCAAGCTTTTTCTTCCCCTTATTTATGCATTAATCATTATTCTCCCCCTTTGTTTTTTTTCACATCATTTATTCTCTTGTGATTTTGTGTGGGATTTATGCCCATCCACAACCTTCTTTGGAGATAACATGGCCAAGGAAGGAGACTTCCTTTAATCAGAACTCACATTTATTTAACTTTACATATAGTTGATGTTCCCTTAATGTTTGTAAGGTAATTCTCAAATGTTCCTCATGCTCTTCCTTTGTCTTGGAATATATAAGGATGTCATCAATGCATACGACCAAAAATCGATCAAGATACGGCCTGAAAATATTATTCATGAGTTGCATAAATGCTGCAAGGGCGTTGGTTAACCCAAACGGCATAACCACAAACTCATAATGTCCATATCTACTTCGAAAAGCCATCTTGTGAATGTCCTCCTCCTTAATCTTTAATTGATGGTAGCCAGACCTGAGGTCAATCTTGGAGAAATACTCTGCATCGGAGATCTGGTTGAATAGCTCATCAATACGCGGCAGTGGATATTTGTTTTTAATAGTAAGTTGATTTAACTACTAGTAATCAATGCATAGCCTGAGAGATCCATCCTTCTTCCTGACAAATAGAACCGACGCACCCCAAGGGGATGTGCTTGGTCGAATGAAGCCTTTCTCCAGCAACTCCTGACGTTGCTTCTTCAGTTCTTTGAGCTCTGTGGGAGACATCCTATAAGGGGCCTTTGACACAGGTGCTGCTCTGGGTGTGAGTTCAATAGAAAAATTGACTTCCCTTTTAGGTGGTAGACCAGGTAAGTCAGAGGGGAAAACATCAGGGAATTCTTTTACGATGGAAATTTCTTCTATAAAGATTTCCTTGGACTCGGTAACGACTTCAGAAGCAAGAAAAGCTTCACAACCTTGCGAAACGAGTTTACAGGCGTGAAGAGAGGAAATAAGATCAGGGTGTTTTGTATATTTGATTCCAAGGAAAGAGAAATTTGGAAGGTCGAGTTTATGAAAAGAAATTCTCCTATTACGACAATTTATCTCGGCATAGTGTTCGACAACCCAATCGATACCTAGAATAGCATCATAACCTTCCATGTTAAGACACACTAAGTTTGCAGGGAGATTATGGCCTCCTATTGTTACTTCACTATCTGGGTAGTAAGTTGTCAATTTAGTTCCCGAACCTAAGGGTGTTGTGATTGCCAGGTCCGAAGGTAGAGGAACAAGTGTAATTGGCAAGGTCTTTGCAAAAGTAGTAGATATGAAAGAATGAGAGGCACCAGTATCAAATAACATAAATGCATGATGCGAATAAATGTGAACGGTACCTTCCATTAGCCCATCATCTTTCGGCGCTTCTTCATCAAGAATAGCATTAAGACGCGCTTGTCGCTTGCGTCCACTGCTAGAATATTGGTCCTTCATGATAGGATAGTCCGGCATACGATGCTCCTGACTGCCACAGCGTAAGTAGGCGCCTAGATGCTTCCAACATTCCTCGGTCGAATGGCTGAATTTCTCACAGAATGAGCAAGCCGCCATGACTTGCTTGTCTTCCTCCTTCGCCTTCTTATTCTTGTGATTGCCACTATCACTCCCGTTTCGAGACCACTTCTTAATATCACGAGATTTGTAAGGCTCCGTGATGCTGAACTTCTCTTTCTTTCCTCGCTGATCTGACTTCCGGCTGGACTCTTCACCCTTGCTTTTGTAATTTTTGACCTTCTCTAACGTCCTCTCACATAGATATGCCCGTTGGACCATTTCCGTGTATGTACGGATATTTTGCGGTCCTAATTGTTGAATAAAACTGGGCCTTAAACCGTCCAAGAATCGGTTTGCCTTTAAGATGTCTGTGCTCACTAGATGTTGGGCATAAGGGGTCAGACGGGAGAATTATAGTTTATATTCTGCCACCGACATCATGCCTTGGCGTAGAGAAGTGAATTCCGCAACCTTTCACTCCTTAACATGCTCAGAGAAGTACTTTGCTCAGAAGAGTGTAAGAAACTCATCCCATGTAGGCTGGCCATTTTGAGGTTGTGTCGAGGTGGCCTTCCACCAAGTACGCGCATCTTTGTTCAGTTGGAATGTGGTGAGACGGACCTTCTCTTGGTCAGCACATTGCATAACGTTGAAAATCCTCTCCATCTCATCTATCCAATTCTCCGCTTCGTTCGGATTGGAGGAGCCAAAGAATCACGGAGGATTTAAGCTCCGGAAGTTACGGTGCAGATCGCCAGCATTAGCCCTCGCGCCAGCGTGGGCCATAGTCTGTAGGGCCTGGGAAAGACCTGCAACGATCTGTTGCATCCCATCCCAATAAACACGGTGTGTCATTGTGAGAATAAGGTACTTGAGAAAATAATCAATTAGTTAATTCCTACGGAATTAATGGGGATTATCCAAGGGATAAATTCTAATTCAAATATCTTATCCCGGACTCTACCCAATATCTCATAGATGAGAAAATTTTATTTCCTTAGTTCATAGGTGTGGGTCCTTTGTTGGGTCCCGCGAGGTGCAAACGGATCTAGAAGGGGGGGTTGAATAGATCCTATCAAAAGCTTTGGACCATTTAAAAACTCTTAGCTATCAGAAGCATGAACCACTCCTATTAAGTGAATGAATCACCTAGGCACAATGTGCAGCGGAATTAAGTAGAGTGGCTCAAATGAAAAGACTTGGATTACAAGTGATGAAGCGTCAACACTTCTTTAAGCACATTTGTGATCTTTGAGAGATACAAGCCTTGTAGTGCAGGGATCATAAAGCATAATATTAGATCATGAAATAGCTTGCAAAAACCGTGTGTGTGTGTGTGCTATGTTGATCACTCAAAGTGCATATGTGTGTAAATGCAGTGGTGATCAACCAAGGTGCATACAAGTCTAAGCAAGGGAAACACTTAGCAATACTTTCACCTTGGCGCCTGTGTGCAAGGGTGCAGTAGGCCGCCCAAGGGATGCAGTCAAAGTGCTAAGCTCAATTAAATCACAGATAAAACCAAAGGTGTAAATCTGAGTGCTTAAGTGTGTAAACAAGATAACCAGGTATGGAAGCACACGAACCTGTGAATGGGGGTAGAAGATATAGAGCAATCACACACGATGAACAACCCACAACACAGGGATTTTTAAGGTGGTTCGGTTGCAACCCCGCAACCTACGTCCACCCCTCACCAAAACTCAGTGAGGCTTTCCTACTGACTCACAGCTTGACCGGGGACACGCCCCAAACCACAGAACAGAGAAAACACTCTTTCTGTCTTCCTACACACAAAGCTGGCAGGGACGGCTACACCGCAAATCGGAGAACTCCCGATTACCTTCCTACTAACCACCAGTAGGGACGATCTTCAGTTTCAATAGATTGAATGAAATTAAAATAGAACAAGATGAAAAAGCTCAAAGAAGATATGAAGATATGCTAGAATGAACTAGATCTTGTATGAGATTGTTGGATCTTGAATCTGTTGCTTTGATCTTCCTTTGATCCCTTTGAGTTGATGGAGAAGATATAGGATGTAGCTTTGATCTTCCCTTGAGTTGATGAAGAGGTTTGGATGTAGCTTTGATCTTCCTTTTGATCTTCTTTGTGAGCTTGCTTGCTTCTCTTCTTCCTTGGAGATTGAGGGCTTCAGATGTAGGCTTGAATCCCTTGGATTGGATGTAGAACTTTTGCACGGAGTACTGTTCATGGCTACAATACCTCTTCTTCCTTGGAGCTCCTCTAGCCTCACTTCATCTCTCTTTGCTCCAAATGATCAACTAGGGTTTCTAACCCTCTTGTGTTGGTTTTATATCTCTTTGGATGGTCAATAAACACATCCCAGACCAGATCCACATTTTGTTGGTGATTAGGTGACTTTTGGATTAAAGAAATCCATGGGGAATGGCCTTTCTCGAAGTAGAAAACAAAGTCAACATTGGTTGGCTCGGGGCTGGCGGTCGGCCTGTGGCTTCTGGCGGTCGACCTCTACTGAGAAAACTACAGACGGATGTTCCCTGGGATTTTCGATCGACCGCTACTGGGCTGGCGGTCGACCGCCACTGAGAGAGCTACAAGCTAGAAACTTCTGGCTGGGGCGGTAGACAGCCAGCTGGGCAGACCCCGGGCTTGCTCGGGTCGATCCGTCAACCTTCTTAGCTCCCTCACTTGACTTCTTTAGCAGCCCATTCATGTCTGTGGCATCACCCTTGATAGTCTAAAAAGTGTCAATTGAGTCTTTAACCTTGGGTTCTCTTGGTTATGCTTCTTTGTGCATTGACCTTGGATAAGTGACGAGCCGAATGTGAAATGCCGACTTTTGCTTGTCAAAGAGATTTGCATCTTTGCTTGGGCGCGATCAATGAGCTTTCACCTTTGCCAACACCACTCCATTCCTTGGATTATCTTGTAGCATGCTATCCAGAAGTTGCACCGACCTTGAACCATCCATAAGGCAAGACATGCACTGACCATACGAGGAATATGCAATGGCCTTATGTGTGATGCTATTCAACTTGATTTCTGTGCTTGAAACATGCTAGATTTCCGTGCATCCAATATTGTGATATGTCTTGATATCTGTGTACTGAAGTGTTGTTCAAGCTATTGATCTTGATCGTTTGCACTGGACGTATAATGACCTGAAATGTATGAATATTAACATTATCAAATGCAGGTATAGTTTAGTAATGACTATAGAGGCAGACATCATCAAAACCATAAAATTAATCATGTTACACACATGTTCAACATTCTCCCCCTTTTTGATGATGGCAACTATGAGTCATTCTAAACTATGAGTCATTATAAATTCACATGCATTATGAATTCACATGGCAACTATGACTCAAAAATATTCTAAAGAAGAAGAAGATGATTCTCTCCCCCTTAATAATGCTATCCCCTTTTGACAATGACTCACATAAACTTATCACATTCTTTGATTAATGACTCACATAAATTTCTCCCCCTTTGACAACATCAAAAGAACCAGAAAAGAGAAAGAGAGACTCACACAAAAAGACTTACATGAAGCTCTGGCATCTCCCATGTGACATCATTACAAGCAACCATAATGTGGAGAAACATGTCATTGCAGGCAACATTCTAGAAAATGATGTGGAAATACATGCCAATGGTTGTACACTTATTAAGGTTGACAAGATAACTAGAGAGAACAACAAATTGTGGAAAGCAAGTTATAGGACCGATACCAATGAATGATATGGATGTATCGAACATGGTGGTGTCCCGTGGCTTGGCAAAGACAATATAAGTGTGAGAGGTGGAGCCACAGCAGCATGATTCAATTCCTCAAATAGTGGAGATGGATAGAGTAGCCAAGGAGCATTTTTTTGATTTCAAATTTTACAAGATTTTTAGTGGTTTTCTAGTTTTCATATTTTATGGATTTTCTATGCAATGCATTGAAATGATAAATGCAAGCTACAATTGTATGAAGTTAAGACATGCATGCAACTCTATTGCATGAAAGCATGAAGCTAACGATGCTAGGACTTATGCCACATGCCAATGAATGAGAAAGCAATGTCATATCACTTGACAGAAGACACCAATGATTTTGGATACGACTTGAAAGGAGCATCAAGATGATACCACTTGTTGGATGATACCAAGGTGATATAATCATGGCAGCCTGAATGATTTATGTAGATATGACAGATGAAGGCAAACAACAAGGAGCATCAAGATATGGCTTCTCAAGAGAGAATGGAGGTTCTTTAATCTGAAACCAAGTTCATAAATCAGAGTTATGGATTTTTTAGAATTTTCAGTTATAGAACCCAAATGAACCAGCTCTTATATTCAGATTGGTTTAATGCTAATGACTTCTGGCCTACTCAATAGAATCACATGAAGACATTTGCATGTAAGTTTAATAGTAGTGAACCAGAAATTCATGTCAAACCCAGATTAACCTTCTCTTATCTTACTCATTCAGTTTCATTGGTTCCCTTGAGAGTGACCACAATAAGTATTGAGTCTAAACACTTAGATGACTTAGATTTGATTCATGAGTGCTACACATTCAGATTTTTCTTTTGAAATCATTTGAAAGATGATTGTTATCACTTTACGAGCAGTCAAGTGTAGCAACCACCTTTTGATGTGAGTGTGCACGTTTACCAGACACAAGCACCCCCAGTTACTCAGTGTAGCTCACGATTTTGCCTTACTTAGAACAGAGATAGCATAGTCACCTCATGACATATCGAACCTCATTTTATTTAATGAGGAGATATATTTCTCAGCAACAGTGCCATTGCTCTGTCTTGAGCTTACATTAAGTGTAGCCACTTTTTGAAATAAACAGATTCAACAAATGTTTAAAAATAATACATAGCTGAAGTTTCTCGATCAAGGATGCCTTTGTTCTCAAAATAAGCTTTCAGATTCAAGATGGCATAACAAGTCGAAACATGAGAAACTAGTTTAAGTCTATTAAGCCCGACCATAAACATTTTCAAGACCATCAAACTTCAAGACTCAAGAAATCATTAATGTTAAACCAAAATCATTCATATTCAAGGCAATCACAAGACTCTATAAAAGAGAATTCTTCTTGAAGATTTACTCTGATAAACAACCTCAATAATAGATAGGGAATCCTCCAAGAAGCTCAAGGCACTTTGAATCTAAGTTGAACCACAAAAGGATTAAGCAATATCATGCGGTGGCTTGGTTTAAGAAGAGAGTGTTGCATAACTGGTAGGCAAGAATAGATGAAGAACACTCCCCCTGAGGTTATGCACTGAGCTCAGACTAAGATGGAAGAGAAAAAGTTATCAGGTGCAAGGAAGTGTCGACTCTGACATTGTGTGATGTCGACACTCGGAGCTCAGACAGAAGTAATTTTCAGGCAGATAGAACTGTGGGGTCAACCTGTCAAAGGAGTGAGGTCGACTTGTTGAACTGCAAGGCAGAATTTTGACTGGATTTTCATGATGAACAAGCTCTCCTTGAGAAGATGCATTCTATGCCATGATGTCAACAGAATGAAGATGAAACATATGCATGAATGCTGTAAAGAAATAACTCCCCCTTACTCTATGGCCTATATGTGACATTAACGTATGGTACGTGGCGGAGGTGAAACCTTACGCATATTGAGTGCTTCTAGATAAGCATAACCTACCTTTCTATACATCAACATTTGATATACCATAGCCGTGCAAGAGTGAAATGATGTGAAATGATTCAAGCTAGATTGATGTTGACTCCCCGACTCCCCCTGAGTACATGCATGGGTTGGCGATGAATTATGCAGCCTAAGACTTATGTGAATACACAATGCAATGAAGATGCTGTAAAATGATTGTGTATTTTTGTGTCTTCTAAACATGATGTGCATTAAGGTATATGTGATCACAAGATGATGCAAACACACATGAATGCAACTTGATGATGATGCCAATAGACACCCCCTTTGAACAATGCTAACATGAGTAATGAGTTGAAAAATGCAGCCATGGTATGCATCATCAAAACCAAAATCCAAGCATTTCATGTGGCTGATAGCAAGACTTAAGCAACTCATCATCACATCAACTTCATCAACATAACAAATTTTTCATGAATTAAATAGCTGAAATCAAGCATGGTGTGAGCAAGTTATCTAGCTCAAAAGTTCATCTCACACCATGGGGGTTTTGCATTTCAAAGAGTAATTCAGTTTGCAGAATCTAATGACATTGGGCAGACGTATGATGCACTATCTACATGTCAAGACTAAACATGCAAGATGACTGAACTTAAAAGGTTTATGTACATACCTGTGCCTTGAGCTTTTATTTACCTTATGATCCTTTGTTCAGCTCCAAAGCATCCTGCACCCAAAATTCTCATTTAGAATTTTTAGGTACCCATGATTGCTTGGGTCCTTGTGGGTTAGCAACTTTGTCATATTTACTAATGTGGCTCATCTGTTTCAGAGAAATCAGATCATCCTTCCTCATTGTATGACAATCATACATGTCATAACCATTTTTCTCACAGTAAAAATAGCGCACAAAAGATTGAGCATTCTTTTTATGTTCATGTGCGTGTGCATATGTATTTTGTTTTTGTGGATGAGCATGGGATTTACCTTTCATGGCTTGAAGGTGATGATTTCCCTTCAAGTGCCAGCACTCTTGGACAGTATGGCCAGACTTACCACAATGAGAGCAGCAAGGAGAAAGATTTTTGTTTAAAGCCATGGAGAGTGTCGACCTGCTTGTATGGGAGTGTCAACTCTTCTGACTCCCCATGTAGTTCTGTGCAGATATCTGCTGAGTAGGTCCTTTGCCAGTGTTGACATGTTTCTTTCCTTGCTCTTTCACTTGCTGTCCTGCTCTAAGCTCATCATTTCTCAAGATAAAATAATCATGCACAGTGTGACCATGTTTACCACAATAATAACAATGGACATTCGTTTTGTGGAAAGCATGATATTTAGCATTGGACATGTTATGGTGCATGTTTGGATGAGCATGCTGAGTTTTGCTTTTCTTTCGAGCAGTATGCTCTTTTTGGTGACCATAGGAAGTGGTGGCTTCCGGTGAGCCAGAATCTTGGATTTGGGCAAACATTGACAGGAAATCATTCAAACCTTGAATTTCATTTTCAAGTGAGGAAATGTGCTGTTTAGATTCAACAATGGCCTCTTCGCATGCTGCCAATTGCTCATTGAGCATGGCATTTACTGCTTTAAGATTTTGATTTTGTTGTTCTAAGGCATGCAAAGTTTTAGAGTGATCATCAATAACATATTTACCCTTTTCATGTGCAACCGATTTTTCATGTAATTCTTCTTCAGCTTGTTCACGTTCAATTTTCTTTTCCAACAACTCTCTATTCTCTTCTTTCAGAGAATCAATCAGATTTTGTTGCCATTCAAGATCATCATGGAGACCAACATTTATGTTTCTCAAGAATGAACATTTTTCACATGTAAAATTAGCAGAGCATGAAACAGAATTTTTATTTCCTTCAATTAACCTCTCATGATAGATTAGCCCAACGGTCATAGTTTGATCATTAGAGATTGACTTAGGTTGGTTTTGAAGTTTTATTACAATTTCTTCCAACCTAGTGATTTCACCATGAAGATTTTCATTTTCATCCCTTAGACATGCAATGCTTTGTTTATGCGTATCTAGATCAAAAGAGAGAGTGTCGTTAAACTCTTCAAAAACATAACACTTTTTACAAAATGAGCTTTCATTTTGGTTGATTTTCTTGAGATCCTTTTTCAAATTTTTGTTTTCAGTTTTTACCTTTTTGTATTGTGTAATCAACTCATCATAGGCTTCCATAAGCTGTTCAAAAGTGAATTCCTCGGAGTCAGAGTTTACCTGTGATGAGGATGTATTGCTGGACTGTTCTGCATGATCAGCCTTGAAGCATTCTTGTTCTTGTTCCTTCCCTTCATGGATTTTCACCAACTTATCCAGTACTTGCTTGGCTGTGCTACAGGAGGACACAAGATGAGTTAGTCTGAGATCAACTACAGTTGTAATTAAGTTATATGCAAGAAGATTATCATTGTGTTTGGTCTCATGTTCGGCTAACCAATCAATTGAATTTGATGGCAGCTCATGAGGACCATTGTATATAAGAGTCCACAATTGTGGATCTATGGAGCTAACATAGATGAACATTCTCCCTACCCATGTAGAAAAATCTGAACTATCATAAATGGGCGGAGAAACCATCGAAGCATGTGTAGCATATGAAGCCATATAAATAAATTGCACCGGGGTCTTTCCCTGCAGATCGTAGGATCTGGGAATGGCAGAGCCAAGCTCTGATACCACTTGTTGGGTCACGCGAGGTGCAAACGGATCTAGAAGGGGGGATTGAATAGATCCTATCAAAAGCTTTGGCCCATTTAAAAACTCTTAGCTATCAGAAGCATGAACCACTCCTATAAAGTGAATGAATCACCTAGGCACAATGCGCAGCGAAATTAAGTAGAGTGGCTCAAATGAAAAGACTTGGATTACAAGTGATGAAGCGTCAACACTTCTTTAAGCACATTTATGATCTTTGAGAGATACAAGTCTTGTAGTACAGGGATCATAAAGTATAATATTAGATCATGAAATAGCTTGCAACAACCGTGCGTGTGTGTGTGCTATGTTGATCACTCAAAGTGCATATGTGTGTAAATGCAGTGGTGATCAACCAAGGTGCATGCAAGTCTAAGCAAGGGAAACACTTAGTAATACTTTCACCTTGGCGCCTGTGTGCAAGGGTGCATGTCACGTCCCAACGCGGAATATCGGGACGTACAGTTAGAAACTAGTTAGAGATAATATTAATATGCTAAACTAAATAATCGTACAGGTGTTATGGAAAGAAGTACTTCTATTGATCAAGGAAGACTCCAAGTTTTATTACAATAACCATGAATGCTTAAACACGATCAACCATAACTTCCAAACTGATTCTAATATAATAACTGACTCTCAAAAGGTAAATAAAGTGCTATCACAACACTAAGGAGTAACTAATGTAAACAATTATGCCAACTCGGCATCTACTAACAGGTACACTCAAGGGTATCACTCATGTCCCTCCCCTTCAGTATGCGCATCGTCACCTGAATAACCTGGAAAGGGGGAAAATAACTATATGAGCTAACGCTCAGTAGATAATAGTAGGCAAGTTTACATGATTAACCAATTAGTTACATTTTCATATGCAATGACAAGAAAAGAAATAACTGACGAGACGATAAAACAGCGTAATATAAGATCTTGCAAAGTCAAGAAATATATGATGACAAGAATTAACAAGAATATCAAGTACATGAATGTTCAATAGGAAATTGAAATATAGAATTGGCCAACAAGCAAGTATTTTAAACATCAAGTCAAGCACGATAAAGTAATAAGAGATTTTCTGTCGTAGACGTCACGCTGATCATACACTCGGTGCAATACCTCACCATGTCATTACAAACTCCCATGGGCACAAGTACTTTTTGGGCGCTCTCCCCAGGACCAGACCGGGCCCTTATGATGCGTTGGCATTGATTTGTTGGATCCAAGATCCTAAGTTTTGTCTAGACATTTAATCAAGTTTAATGGCCAATTAATCATAGGAATTTCTGTCAAAAGTACGAGATTTAAGGACTGACATGTCCTAGGATTCATTAACTTAAAAACTCGATATACGGTCACTTCTGAGCCGTTTGACAGGACATACGACTACTACTGGCCGTATTACAAGAACTGGACCAAATCTTAGTCCACGAGGTCAAGAATGAACGGTTGACAGGGTGCCGTTCAGGTAAGTAAGCAGTACGTGACCTTAAGACACAATTACGATACTTATACGGACCACACTAGACCGTTCATGGAGACAAGCAGTCGACTATGGACTGCTCATGGGCTGATTAACCCAAGTTGATCCGTGACTTATAACTCAACGAGTTGGTCACGAATTTCCAGGTTGTAGCCGGGTCATACGGGTCTCAAAATGGCAGATTCTAACTCGCCGGATAGAGTGTCCGGGTAGAATCGTATTAAGGGACAGCAATTTAGGCTTAATGGCCGTAATGCCATATAGATTGTTAGTGTGCTATTAGTCTATTCTACCGGGGTATAAGGGCTTTTAATTGATTTCCTAACAGCCATTTCAAAATACCTTGATTCGTGAATTATTATAATCTCAAGTCAAGAGATAAGTTAGTTACAAGATGGTAACTCAAGATACTAGAACAAGCCAATAATGACAATAGACAGTAATACAAGACAGTAATTTACTTTCAAAATTACCATTTTATTATATGGGTTTCTAATTAACCATTTGTGTGCGTTGAAGTGGAGATAGTAATCGGAATGGTTTATACACTTGGACCATTTCTTCAATTTTAGATTGAGGAACACCGGCTTAATTTGAGATCATAGGATTGCGTGTAAGGGTCATTGGTTCCTCAAAATATGGTTTTCAATTGGACTAGGCTTGAATGGGTCGATCCCCTCACGGTCCGGATCGATCCTCGGACCAAAAACCAGTCTACCGACTCTGACAGCATATGGGTCGACCCATTGGGTCGACCCCTGGAAAACCAGGGGTCTGCCTGTGTATGGGTTGACCCCTGGGGTCGACCCCTGCACAGACAGACTGTTGTCTACTATTTTGGTCGACCCAATGGGTCGACCCCTGGAAAACCAGGGGTCTGCCAGCGTGTGGGTCGACCCCTGGGGTCGACCCTCGCACGGACAGACTCCTGTCTATATATGGGTCGACCCAATGGGTCGACCCCCCTGCACAGACAGACTTTGTCTGTGTATGGGTCTACCCAATGGGTCGACCCCCGCGTTCGCAGACGCGAACGTGACTTCCGAAAACCATTGAATCTCACCCAATTGGGGTCTAATTGGACTGAGATCTTAACCCCATGCCCCTAGGTTCTTGATGGACATATTATGGTCATATTACAAGGGTTTGGAACACTAAATTTACCGAAAAATCAATCAAAAACACAACCTATCTAGGAAGAACATTTAAAAACCTAGTCTTAGCATGCTTCTAATCAAACACGAAATTCTCTTGCATGGTCTATAAAAATTGGGGCTTTCTACGACAAATGATAGATAACATGCTGATGATTACAACCATATACATTAATTAGAGTTGGGTCTGTTATCATCTACCTGAATCGAAGAGAGATTTAGAAGTTAGAATGAAGAACGTCTGTTTGACAGCCCTTCACTATTTCCACGAGATCTCCCTCCACACCTAATAGAATTTGGGGCTTTTACTACCAATGGAAAGCTAACTAAGAGAGGAATAAAATGGTATATTTACTTGTATATTTTGGCTAAGATTACCTACCTCAATCGAAGGAAGGAAGAGGGCCTAAGAAAAACCCACCCGCGAACTCGGACACTCCTCCAATAAACGCGAGAGATCTCACTAGATCGGAATCCTCTGCGACCACCACTGCTCCCAAATAAAAATAGACACATAGGGCTTTCTTTTAATAGCTTATACATGTTCGGGATCTTTCCACGAAGGGAGAAATCATCCCTTGAAGTGGAGTGTTCGACCCGCCGCCGCAAGTGTTGACCTAGCCCATGCGCGACCAAATGCTTCCCATAAGTTAAAAATTTTGTGACATTGTGAGAGGGGAAATGATCCTCTCTTTAATACCTTTCATTTACCCCTAGAATCATCTAATTTGGTTGAGAAATGAGCTCGAATTTGATGTTTTAAGGTGATGGTTACTATTGAGCATGAATTTGGTTAGGTAAGTGTGAAAATTTGACTAATCCCACTAATTCGGCCTAGTTAATGATTTTATTAGGGTTGGCCATAGAAGAAGAAATTGTTAAACATAATTGATTCTACAAGAACATGATTTTTATAGATTTTTATAAAATGGTCGAAATGTGACTTATTCTATTTATTAAAGAATTAATCTAATTAATTTCGAATTAATTCAAATAAATTCAAATAATTTCTATTTAAATTCAAATAAATTTTTAATTAAATTTCTAAAAGAATTTGGGGTATTACAGTGCACTAGGCCGCCCAAGGGATGCAGTCAAAGTGCTAAGCTCAATTAAACCACAGATAAAACTAAAGGTGCAAATCTGAGTGCTTGAGTGTGTAAACAAGATAACCAGGTATGGAAGAACACGAACATGTGAATAGGGGTAGAAGATATAGAACAATCGTACACGATGAACAACCCACAACACAGGGATTTTTAAGGTGGTTCGGTTGCAACCCCGCAACCTACGTCCACCCCTCACCAAAACTCGGTGAGGCTTTCCTGCTGACTCACAGCTTGACTGGGGACACGCCCCAAATCACAGAACAGAGAAAACCCTCTTTCTGTCTTCCTACACACAAAGCCGACAGGGACGGCTACACCGCAAATCGGAGAACTCCCGATTGCCTTCCTACTAACCACCGGTTGGGACGATCTTCAGTTTCAATAGATTGAATAAAATTAAAATAGAACAAGATGAAAAGGCTCAAAGAAGATATGAAGATATGCTAGAATGAACTAGATCTTGTCTGAGATTGTTGGATCTTGAATCTGTTGCTTTGATCTTCCTTTGATCCCTTTGAGTTGATGGAGAAGATATAGGATGTAGCTTTGATCTTCCCTTGAGTTGATGAAGAGGTTTGGATGTAACTTTGATCTTCCTTTTGATCTCCTTTGTGAGCTTGCTTGCTTCTGTTCTTCCTTGGAGATTGAGGGCTTCAGATGTAGGCTTGAATCCCTTGGATTGGATGTAGAACTTCTGCACGGAGTACTGTTCACGGCTACAGTACCTCTTCTTCCTTGGAGCTCCTCTAGCCTCTCTTCATCTCTCTTTGCTCCAAATGATCAACTAGGGTTTCTAACCCTCTTGTGTTAGTTTTAAACACATCCCAGACCAGATCCACATTTTGTGGGTGATTATGTGACTTTTGGATTAAAGAAATCCATGGGGAATGGCCTTTCTCGAAGTAGAAAACAAAGTCAACATTGGTTGGCTCGGGGCTGGCGGTCGACTTGTGGCTTCTGGCGGTCGACCTCTACTGAGAAAACTATAGACGGATGTTCCCTGGGATTTCCGGTCGACCGCTAAAGGGCTGGCGGTCGACCGCCACTGAGAGAGCTGCAAGCTGGAAACTTCTGGCTGGGGCGGTCGACCGCCCCTTTGCTGGCGGTCGACCGCCAGCTGGGCAGACCCCGAGCTTGCTCGGGTCGGTCCGTTAACCTTCTTAGCTCCGTCGCTTGACTTCTTTAGCAGCCCGTTCATGTCTGTGGCATCACCCTTGATAGTCTAAAAGGTGTCAACTGAGTCTTTAACCTTGGATTCTCTTGGTTATGCTTCTTTGTGCATTGACCTTGGATAAGTGACGAGCCGAATGTGAAATGCTGACTTTTGCTTGTAAAAGAGATTTGCATCTTTGCTTGGGCACGATCAATGAGCTTTCACCTTTGCCAACACCACTCCATTCCTTGGATTATCTTGTAGCATGCTATCTAGAAGTTGCACCGACGTTGAACCATCCATAAGGCAAGACATGCACTGACCATACGAGGAATATGCAATGACCTTATGTGTGATGCTATTCAACTTGATTTCTGTGCTTGAAACATGCTAGATTTCCGTGCATCCAATATTGTGATATGCCTTGATATCTATGTACTAGAAGTGTTGTTGTAATACCCTAGATTATTTATCGAGCCCTATGTATTTATTAAGCTTTTATTAACTAAAAATCAAATTTTTAATGGTTTAATAATTGAATTTCAGATTTTTAATACTTAATTCCTTAGAAAATAAAATAGTGAAAATCCACCCACCTTATAAAAATCCAGAAAAATGGTAAACAGGTTAAGGTCGAGGTAGTTAGCAATTTTGTCTTCTGTGGTCAACCCATTAAAAATCCGTAATTAGATCTATTTGGTAATTAAGTCCAATTTTCACACTTACCTACCCAATAGTGAACGTAATAGTAAACCTCACCTTAAACCATCGAATTCGAGCTTAATACTCAACCAAATGAGCTCAAATCAAGGGTAAATGGATGGCCTTGATCTGAGGAACAATAGCCCTCTACCAATCCCTCGAAACCCTAACCCTAAATTGCGCAGCCGGTCGAGCTTTGTTGAAGTCAATCTTTTCGGCGCCGTTTCTAACACGCCACTTGCCCCATCGAATTCTCCCAGCTCCGAACTCTCCAGAAGATGTGTGAGCTATAGATAGAAAGCTCTTCAACCCTAGTTTCGTTTGGTAGGTGCGGCGGCCGCAGAGGAGTTTGATCTAGGAAGTTATCTGGCGATTAGTGAAGGTGTGTCGGCAGCCCGTCATCCTCCTTCTTCCTTCCTTGTTCCTTTGATATTGAGGTAGGAATTCTCAACCAAAACTCGACAATGAATACATCATTTTATTCCTCTCGATGAGATATTTCCAGTGGTAGTAAAAGCCCCCAATTTTTATCAGGTATCTTGGGAGCTATCGTGGTTTTTGTGAAGGGGTATCAAGTTCGTTCTTCATATCTAGCATCTTATTTCAACCTTCGATTGAGGTAGGTTTAACAGGCCAAACTCTAATTAACTTATATGATGTAATCAGCATCTTATTAGCTTTCATTTGTCGTAGAAAGCCCTAAAATTCATGAAGCATGTTTAGAGAATTTCTGTTCGTAGTAACAGCATGTTTAGACCTAGTTTTTGATGTGTTCTTCCGAGTTAATTTCTGATTTCGAAGTATTAATCCTGATCCATATGTACCATATCATATATGGTTGGATTCAGCATCGAAGTAGCTTTCTTTTGATATAAGAAGCCCCAAATTTCGTTCTGTATATTGAGAGAATTTTACGTTTTAGTAACAACATGTCAAAATTAGGGTTTCCCATGTTCTTTCCTTAATAAATCTCGATTTCAGTAACTGATTATGAAATGACCTTACTGTTAGATGGCATTCTTCCTTAGCTTTCCAACGGTACCAAAAGCCTCTTATTTGGAGTCCATTTCCATGATTTATTAGCATTTTTGTCCTACCCTATCAACCCCTCAGCTTCCCAGCGTTCATCGGACGCGGAAGGGATGACCGGAGACGACCAGAGATGGACGGTCGCACGATAGACCGCACAACTCAAGCCCATACCAGATCCTGGTATAGATAGGAGTTAAACGGTTCAAAACTGACCACACAACTAGTTGGACGGTTCCAAACTGACCACATATCCACCCCCAGCAGGATAAACGGTCCAAACAGGACCACATAAGTTGAACGGCCACTCTGGTGGCCGCACATCTAGATGGGCGGCCCAACCCATGGCCGCACAACCCAGGGATGGGAGGCCCATCCCTAGACCGCGCATCAGATGGGCGGCCATGCCCCTGGCCGCCCAACTCCCAGCACCCCCTATTGACCCCGTTTCAGCCCCTGTTCAGCCCAATGGATATACGGCCCATTCCTAACCGTTTATCTAGACAGAAAACCACTTAATACTAGTTCTAATGCATTCATCTTAGTGTTCTAAATGGTAATTAGTAAAATATAAACCCACTTGATAAACGATTAATTATGCAACTAAATTTCTATTAATTGCAAGTTGATTCATCCTAAGCAATCTTGTTCATTAGCTTATCATCTTGAATCATTCTTTTTGGCATCTTAACTTAAATGAAAACTTAATCCTTGTTAATTTGACATGAAATTAGAATTAATATGATTATTAGCTTGCTGGTTAGTTGCTGTACTACAGTAACAGTGTGACCAACTTACCGACTTTTAACAAGTCGTTAGCCGATTAGCGTGCTAGTCTCGGTTTACCCCCGGAAACTCTATCCGGCGGCTTTACCATCATCACGGGATTTCTTTATATCCCTGTTAAGAACCTGTTAGACACCAGCAAACTATGATTTACATGTTTGAACTACTGGTTTTAAGTTTTAGATCGGAATGGGCTAAAGAGGCATGCGTGGTCATAATGGACCGTATGTCCGATTTTACGCCCGATAACTACCGTATATACTTGGCTTGTGCCATTGAATTGGTCGATTAACCTTGATCATTCCTCGACCAAATATTAGGCCCTGGATAGACCATTGGACAGTGCACTAGGCCTTGGTTTAGTGGTACCCTGTCTTTGGCATTCTGGAGTCCTATAGGATATCTTTCTAGCTTTCTATCCAAGCCTAGGCGGCGCGGCTGGAATACAACCATTTAAACCTTATGCAGATTCTCTTGGACCGCATATCTATAATACGGCCCGTATGGATCGTATATCTTGTTCATGGGTCTTAAGGTCTTCTAGATTTACGGCCCAGAACTTACCGTTTATTTCTAGGAGCGGCATACTGTCAGTCATTCTTTCTTGACCTCGTGGGCTAAGTTCTAGTCCAACTCTTGTACGTACGGCCCAGGGTTAGCCGTATAACTCTATGAGGTGAGTTTTACCGCGCTTTGTACTCTTGAATCCAAGGACATGCTAGTCCTTAAATCTCATGCTTTGACAGTAATTCCTCTGATTAAATTGGCCATTAAACTTGACTGAATGTCTAGACAACGTGGGATCTTGGATCCAATAAATCAATGCCAACGCATCATAAGGGCCCGGTCTGGTCCTGGGGAGAGCGCCCGAAAGTTAGTGAGCCCATGGGATGTTAATGACATGGTGAGGCATTGCACCGAGTACTTGACTTGTGTAACGTCTATGACATAAAAATCTCTTGTTACTTGTTACTTGATCGTGCTTGGAAACATTGTTTAAATACTTGCTTGTTGGCCAATTCTCTATTACTATCTCCTGTTATATCTCCTATAGTAAATTCTTGTATTTGTTATTCTTGTTAATCCTTATCAATTGTATATTTCTTGACCTTACAAGATCTTTTCATTACGTTGTTTCTTTATATCGTCAATTATTTCTTTTATTAGCATGGCATATCAAAATGTAATTAAATTGTTAATCATGTAAACTTGCCTGTTATTTCCTACTGAGCGTCAGCTCATAGTTGTTGTTTCCCCCCTTTTCCAGGCAGTTCAGGTGACGAGCTTATCATCGGGGATGGGCAGGAGTGATGTCTTGAGTGCACCAGTTCTAGAGTGGTGTTGGCAGTGTTATCTTACTCCTAGTTGTGCTTAGAGTGTGTTGTGTTTCAGTTATGTTATTATGGTTAAGTGTTTGATGTCTCAGTTGTATTAAGTTGGTCTGAGGTTATTGTATCAGTTATGATTGTTTAATGATCAATAGAGTTATTTCCATTTCATAGCACTTGTGTAATATTTAGATTGTCTCTCTCTTTCTAGCTAGTTTCTGACTGTACGTCCTGATATTCCACGTCGGGGCGTGACAGTTGTTCAAGCTATTGATCTTGATCGTTTGCACTGGACGTATAATGACCTGAAATGTATGAATATTAATATTATCAAATGCGGGTATAGTTTAGTAATTACTACAGAGGCAGACATCATCAAAACCATAAAATTAATCATGTTACACACATGTTCAACATCCTTAACCTTGGACTTAGCCTATGACATGACATTTTTCTAGGACTGACTTATGCCTAGGCTCTGATACCAACTTAACTGTCACATCCCGAGCCATATGTGTACAGTGAAAGTAACTCGGGGAACGTGAACAATCGGCAATACGCCTCAAGCTAGCAATATAAATCAGAGCGTAATAACATCCACATAAAGATGGAATGCACAATAATTGACCAAAAATCTAACTTTTATTGATAATAATCGAAGTACATGAATGTTTGACTCTCTTTTGACATAATGACAACTAGAGTCAATAAAAATAAAAATTACATAGTATGACTCAATAAAATAAAAAATAAAAAATATATGATGTGACTCTAGACTAATCATAAAGACTCATGACACTCTAAGTCTTCTCTCAGGTCTTCAATCATCACTCTCGGGCCCATCATCAGAATACTTGGAATCCGATCCACTAGAATTTCTTGAAAGATTGGAAAAGTCGGGTAATGAGCACAGTTGCCTAGTAGGTGTCTTTGTATCAACATGAATGCATGTTTTAAGTAATTACATCTTCGCTCTAGAAAAGAAGGTAATGAAAAATGTGATATAATAACGAGATATGAACTATATAGATATAAGAAATGTGAATAATAGAGCATGATCAAGCAAGGCTATAAAGTAGAGTGGCCTTTCATTAACGAGAATGTATTTCACAACCATAAAGGCTACGCACTAGAAAGTCATGAACAAGAAAGTACTAGCAAGCATGTAAATTATCACAAGATTGTCTCATAGATTTCACCTGTTTATAAAAAAAGTACTCTCGGCGTAATGTGACGCCAGTGTTCATCATACCCTATGGTTTATAGTATATTTTGGCAATCAGCCGAGGGGGCTAGTGTCGAGCCCTTGGACACAATCAGTGCCCGATCTGTATCTTCACGTTATAAATCAAGCTACTTCCATAAGATATAAATAAATGTTTCGGCCAATAATGTACAATTCAACAATAGTTCATGATAATGTAACCAAGGTAGAGAACGCTCCAATACGAGATAATGAAAGTTCAAGGATGAATTAAAGATAAGGTCATGTCACGGAAGAAATCTGACAACACAATGGCGTATTCGTTAACTTTCATATTCCATTAGCAACTTATTGAATAAGGTTTTAAGTCTAGGTAATCCATAGACCATTTAGGAACATAGGAAAATCATCCCTTGGGTCAAACCTCAGGTTAAATGACACTGGGACAAAAATAGTCATGCGTGGGCCGTTTCTTGAATAGACGGTCATAGAAGAACTGCTACTATGAAGTGGCAGTCTAGTTCATACCGTTTATTGATAGGGTCGACGCCAAAACAAGGAAAGAGTCGACGTAGTAGCACAGTCTGACAAAAGATGGTCTCGGGAGGGCCGCTACTTGACAGTGGCGGTCTCCAGATGTCCACAACTAGCCAAGGTACAGAAAAACACCGGCTATGTGAGTGCTTTCTAGATAATTGGGTTTTGAGGGTACAACCAGCTCGACGTCCTAGTGGGAATCCCAGGCTCGCGGAGACTTACGGATGCCTTGAAACATGATGCTCGAGTCTAACAGAAGGAATATTCGACGGAGAGGTTCACAAGTCCAAGAGGTGTTCCTATCACATGCAAAGTGTAACTAATAGTCACATACCGGGATATGTGCTATGTACTTAACCAGAAAGACAGTAGATGAGATTGAAGTGCGTGAAACAACGATCAACACATCACAATAAACCATGTTCTATGAGCATAAAAAATGATTTAATACAAACTATAGGAGTTTTGGCATGAAATTATCATAAGATTAAAATAAGCATTTAAAACATGTAAGACATGCAATCTATCAAGGATGATGCACAATATAACCAATATCACGAATATGTAGTCAAAATTAGGAATGAAACCTATTTACCTAGGTTCATCATGTATTTAATAGGGCTGATCTGCGCACTGTTTGCAGGTCACTGAAACATAGTAGTGGTCTGGACATGGCCGCTATATTTAAATTGTGGTATATCATGCGGCCGCAATCAGGAAATAGCGGTCTTTCTTTAGACCACCTTCTGTCTCTCAAACAGAAGGTAAAACCCCGTCTGGGTAGGCCTATTTTAGGGAAATAGATAAATGGAAACCATGCTAAACAGAGGGATAAGACATGATAGATCATAAGAATGCATGGAGATGCATGGTTTACATGACTTAAACTAAGAATATTTACTTTTCTTATTAAAGGCACGGGTCATGCTTGCAGTGATAACCTAGATGTGCAGTCAAAATAAAACATAAAATTCTCTAAGTATAGTGCATGAAATCCCTAGAAACCAAAGGGATTTTGTTCTTAATACGTTAATTTAGTCATCCATGAGATAACCTACCTCTGGAAGTACTCCTAAAGATCGAATTTTTGACTGGAAGTCGCTGCTAACTCCTGCGCGTCCTACGTGGAGCCGCCTATTTCCTGCCCTTGTAACTCTTCAACCTCACGTCCTAAGTTCATGAAATTTGGAGGAATAGGTAGAAGATACAAAGGACAGTAATAAGTTCTAAAGATACAACCTGAACTAACCTCGTCTAGGCCTTCTAATTTCCTCTTCTTCCCTGGACGGTCACACTGTTTCCTATGCAGACAGCAACGAAATAGCAATTTCTGGGGCTTCTAGATTTTTAAAGACTCGACCTCCTAGCACGAAAATTGGAAGGATGTTAGACAATATGAAGGAGTTCAAAATCTTCAAAAGGCATTACCTGAGATAGTGTCTCCTTACCTTCGAAAAATATGATCCAACATTAGGGTTCGTGTGGGTCGAAGTTGGGTCTATTTATAGGGTTTGAGTTAGGGTCACTAGATTAGGTCGAAATAGACTCCTATTTTGGGCCCCAATCAATCCCTAAGAGTCCCTAGGCACGAATCCTTAGGAGATAACATCGATCTATGGGGATTAAGGTGGGAAAAATTCCATTTTTTTCCACGCTTCTTCTTCTCCCGTTTACGAAACCTAATGGCTGTCCAATCGAGACCGTTTATTATAAGTGGCGGTCTGGCGATAGACCGGCATTTGACTTTTATTCCGAATTTCTCGGATTTCTCTTTTTATCTCCTATTTATCCCCTAATTGGTATATGTATCCCATTTTAAATCTAAAAATAACCTCAATTACGTTTTTATAATTGGGCTAGGGCGTAAGAGGCTTGGATTTGGATCTTTTGGGCCTATTTGAGTGGGCTCAAATCTATTTTAATATTTAGGCCTTTAGATAATTATCAATTAGCCCTTTATTCATTAGATAGCCCTTTAAGCCTATTTATGACTTAAATAATTGTATTTAAATTCATAAAACTCCCAGGAAATTCCAAAAGATTCTTATAATTTCATAAAAATTCCAAGGATGCTACAAT